>JAMXBB010000012.1:58424128-58925281 GCA_024138015.1 Lumnitzera littorea | reverse complement strand
TATATATATATATATATATATATATATATATATATATATATATATATTGATTAGTCACCCATGAATCAAACTAATAAATACTTGACCTCTAATTAAACCGGTCATGCTTCACATCTTATAACATTATAACAAAAGTGTTAGCATCATGCAGTAGAATGGGGGATCATGCCTAGTGGATCCATTTGTATTTTGTGTATTGAACACTGTTATCATATGACATACTTCGTGCAATATGTTCCTGCCTTGACCTTTAAGAACTACTAGGCTCTAGGGAGTGCCACCTTTTGCTTGAGGTCGTACCATGTCTATTACTAAGGGTGATATTAATAGCAAGAGACTTCAAATTGGACGTAGATACTTAGATCTTGACGTGCCAAAATACTTCTTAACCCGAGCAACAATTGGCATTAAAATCATGTTGTATACAGTTACTGATAGACTATATATACCATTGCATTACATATGTTTGACCATGCATTGATATGCTTGAATAATAACCTACTTAATATTGCTTGTTGTAGAGTAGGAAGGTTACTCACTAAGCAATTGAGCTTGCCTTCCTATAGTTTATTGTTGCAACAGGACTTGTAGCTGAAGCCAAGCCATAGGATACCCAAGGTTAGTAGCACTAGCTTAAGATCATGGGATGTAAAGAGGACGAGAGCTCGAGCTCGAGTGAACCCTTTTATTTATTATTAGACTCTCTTTACTCTCAATTATTAAGTATTTTTAGCTTGTTGAGTAGCTTAGACTAGTTGTAATGGTTTAGCTTGGTATTGTATGACTAATTTAAGGGAAACCCGATATTTCCTCTTATCTATGTTATGTTAGTAATTAATTAGATAGTTTAACTTTAATTTATATACTCTGTTATTATTTAATGTTAGTTACTAGAAGAAAGTTGTAGTTATGTAATGCTTTATGTAGTACGCCGAAGGCCCTTGATTAAGGAAGGTACTTGATCTCGGATCTTTACATATTACATGACGGTACTGCCATGGCTTGACCCCTCTCTGAGTTGTGACATGAACCCTCTTTTTTCCCAACTCCAGTCGAGTGTCAATTCCAAGAGTTTACAAAATTCTTTTAAAAAGCCTTAGTTTTCCTTAAGCCTTAGTTAATTATTAATATTAAACGGGTAAGGTTTAATAATGATTGGTTTAGGGAAAATAATAAAAACTGTGAAAAAATCAGGCTCGATAGCTTGGTAACTCTACTAGAGATGTCAAGAAAGCTAGCCACTTAAAAACTTTCCAAAATTAAATTTGCCTTTCAAAATACCCATGTTATTAATTTATTTGTTTATTTATTTATTTCATGTAATATATATTTTTTAAAATTATTGTATTCATTTTTGTATGTAACATACTTAAGACATTGGGGGAATGATTGCATCAAGGATGTAGGGTAGATAGGATCAAACCTAAGTTGTCTTAAGACCCTAGAAGTGGGGCCATTGTGTAGGCTCTTATTATAGTGAGGTAACCATCGCTTGGGGTTAATTGGGCTACCTTACTTAAGTTTCGATGTAACTTATAAACCGTTTTCTCGGAACTGTATGAGGTTATAAAGCTTAAGGACCTTTAAAACCTACCTTTATTACATACAGGACTTTTAGACTAGCAAATAAATAGTAATGGGGCATGTCACCTACGAAAGGATGGAACTCTACTGGAATTTCATTATACCATAAAAAAAAAAAAGTTGTAATATACTTTCCTTATATTACCAAATATAATTTTATCCTTTGTATAGGAATTTTCCATTGTAAAATTGCAGTTTCCTTGTAGATTTAGTATAAATAACATTCTTATGCAATAATTTAATTTCCTTATATTGTAATAATGGAATTCCAGTAAGGTCCCAACCTTAAATCCTTTTATATTGCCACAATATTATCTAGTCATTAGTCCTTTACAACTACATCTGAGTGCCCTCACGGGGTTTCCCCATATATTGTAAAATAATTTTCTAGTTAAGTCACCATATTAGAATAGGGCTGCTAAATGAATACTTGTAGATTATTTTAGCTAGTTTTTATAATAATTGAAAAACCTCGTAACTTGTAAATAGTCTTCCTTACTTTAAAAGAGAAATGGACTAAGTCCACAACTTTTTCCTTCCCTATTTGTAAATTCACCACTTTATAGAATGTCATAGGTCCTTTAGTTCATAAATATCCAAAATCGTTCCTATATATAAATTCTTTGAGTTGTAAATATCTATTTCCCTTTTGGCTTTTAACCGATCACCTTTCTTAAATTGCTCTTGTCTCTTGTAAAACAGTCACTCCCCACCCTTGTCAATAATCGATAGTTAGCTATAAATTTCAAATACTCCATAAATCTTTCTTTATACTTCTTGTAAGTAACCTTTTAAATACTTATAGGATGCAAATATTCTTCATTAGTAGATTAGGGTCGTACTTTTATCCTTATATTTCTTTCCACTACCTCACTTTCAAATAAGCTAGTTAGGGTCAGATTAACTCTTTTTCATTTTAAGTTAAAAGTTTCCCAAAAATAAAAAAAAAAAAATGGGAAAGATTTTTTTTTTTGAGAATTGCTAACAAGGATGGATTCTTACCAAGAATTCTTGAAAGCAATGGCCAACCAAAGAAACAACAACATCAACCCTAAAATCATTGATCCCACTAAGCTAAGGTTTCATTCCTTAGAGTAAACTATGGAAAAAATTGGAAATCAGTTGAGTTTCCTTGTTGACGGCATTGCTTTACTTAAAGCCACATCAAACAAAGAGTACTCTAGGGCCCACTGCGGAAAGAATATTAAGGCTCCACCCTTAGAAGCAAGAGAGAACTATCCAAAGGCTAATCCACCTTTTGAGTCTTTTGAATCAAAAAGGGTCTATTTGAAAGTGAACCTAACTTTTAAGCCAATACATATTCATTCCCAATCGATGCAAAGCCGATTAACTCTGGGGCTAACCAAGACAGTTTAAAAGAATTAGAAAGGAAGTTAACCTAATAAATCACTGAGAAAATGAGGGTGCTTAGAGGCTATGATAGATTCAAGCAAGCTGAGATCACTGACCTTTTTTCATTTGTTGTTAAGGCTAACCTAGAAAAATTCAAAGTACTAGAGTTTGAGGAGTATGATGGGACCAGATGCCTAAAGCTACACATTAGATTATATGTTCACAAGATGGGCAGATATGTTCAAAATGATCAACTTATGGTACAAACTTTTCAAGACTATTTAATAGGGCTTACATTTACTTGGTATGCTCAACTCGATCTTAGCCAAATAAATACTTGAGAGAGGTTGGTTTGAGCATTCTATGAGTAGTACAAGTTCAACATCAAAACAACTCCCTCGATTTGGGACTTACATATATTAAGTAAGAAAAATGATGAATCTTTTAAAGAATATGTGCAAAGGTAGAAGGGCATGGCAACTAGAATTATTCCTCCATTGCTAGAGGAAGACTTGACATGTGCATTCATTAACACACTAGATGAGCCATATTATGGGCATCTTTTGAAGAATACAGCTTCTAGCTTCACAAATATTGTGGTGGTAAGGGGCAAAATTGAGGAAGCCTTGCAAGTCGAAACATTAAAGGGTCCAAAACAAAAGAAAGAGATTTTAGAATCATCACAAAAGAGCATCGTTACTATGATAAGTCCCAAAAGACATGCCAAAAATCTAAGTCTAATAACCTAAGTGGTAGCTAAAGGCCCATGCAAGCCTAGAAAGCCTAAGGAAGACATTTCACTCCAATTCTTATCACTCTTTCTTAAGCCTTTCATCAATTGAGAGAAGCAATTGTCCTAAATTATGAGGCTCTAAAGCAAGATACAAACCTTAGATCTAAAGGTGCAATTTGATTATCACATGGAGCAGAAGGGTCACTCTACAAACACTTATCGAAGACTGAAAAACAAGATTCGAGATCTAATTGACACAAGGCTAGTGCAACCAAACTCCATGTAAAAGGGCTTTAATGACTCTTCATGAAAGTCATCTTTTCTTTGTACTTTAGAACATGTTATAAGAAGTTCACATTTGAATAAACTAATTTTAGGGCAAAATTTTCAAGAGCATGAATCAGTTGTTATCTCATCAATTAAAAGGTTTAGAATGAAAAGAGACAAACATTATTCTAAATACCAACACTGAAACACTTTGAGAGTTGAGTGATATCATTGTAAGGTTATTAGGCTTACTCCTTAAAGGAGGTCCATCTTAAATTTGATACGCGAATCAAAATGAAAATAAACATTCATTTTTCAGTATCTTAGACACAAATCCCTCACCAGCCCTGTTAAGCCTTTTTAATGAAGTAGTTCAAAAATTAAACCCTATCAAGAACTACCCTACAATAGGGGCAATCTAGAGGTTAGGGTTATTAAAAAGGGAGAAAAGGTTAAAACTAATTTGTGCTTGCTCTAGTCGCATCAATTCAACTATAATTTTCATCATTAATAGCTTATTTCCTTTGAAATGGAGAAGTGCCTATATCTTAAACACTATACACTTTAAGCTACAAGCCAAAAGAAGGAATGATCACCTCTATCTTAGGTCAAAATTAAAAAAGAAAAAAAAAGGAAAGAAAAGAAAAAAGATGAAAATTGAGAAAATTTGAAATGAAAAATGAAAAGTTTGTTTGAGAGATAGATTTATGCAAACAAGGTGATCAAATCCAAAGCCTTAAAGCCTAAAATGATATAGGGCATAGAAACTCATTCTTAAATTAAGAACTGCATTTCAAATAAAGGCCCTAAAAACACAATTAAAGCAATTAAGCTTGAAAGGAGTAGGGGCAAATACCAAATTTTCCCCCCAAAATTTATGATCTCTAAAGAAATTGCAGCTGACATATAGCTTATGGCCTACCCACAATTCCACCCTCCTTTAAAGGCTCTTCTAATTGAAGAAGATAACTTATCCTTAGTAAAAGTTACATTTGAAATAAGGGCAAGCACAGTTTTAGTTTTCCTAAAGAGTTCTTGACTTGTAAACTTGGGTTGCATGAATGAATTCTTTCAAAAAGACCTAGACATTATTATCCATTTGTTTAAACTGATGATTGAATGTTTATTATCCGAAAAAGACCTAACAGATTGATCATAATGTATCACTTGCAAGACAAACTATAATTTTTGGAATTGAAGTCTAGAGTGAAATTTAAGTCGAGAGTACAAGGAATTCCTCTTTGACTAAATCAATCAATTATGAGATAACGTTTTTCTATCATAGCCCAAATGCTTTAAGAGATGTTTTTAAAAGGAAGATTTGTTGGACAATCATGCAGTTGTCCCTAAGGCAAGAAAAGAAAGGAGTAGGTCAATCATCTGTTTAGTAGCTATAAGGTCTTGTGAAGAATCCATACTTATTAGCAACTTTTTAGAAAAAGAAAAAGAAAAGAAAGAATTTTCTAAGTTATCTTTGAATAAATGTATGTTTTTCAAAAAAATTGAAATTTTGCCTTTATCATCCATTAGATTAACCTTAGGTCACACACTATCTTTGGAAAAGTTGTGAATATACAAGTCATCCTTAAGATTAGGAACCTATAACTGTCTTGAAAACTCAAGTTATATTCAAGTTTGGAAACTTAGGGCCATTGGTTATTCCTTTTAGGAAAAATATTGAAACTTTAAGAGTCTTAGCTATCCTCAGTTAGGAGCTATGGCTATCTTTGATCCTTAAACTAAGTAATCCTTCCTTTTAGGAACTTAGCTATTTAAGATGAACCTTAGTTATTCTTATAAAAAATCTTTAGCTATC
Organism: Lumnitzera littorea; assembly: GCA_024138015.1. Classification (NCBI taxonomy): domain Eukaryota; kingdom Viridiplantae; phylum Streptophyta; class Magnoliopsida; order Myrtales; family Combretaceae; genus Lumnitzera; species Lumnitzera littorea. The sequence goes on along the minus strand of JAMXBB010000012.1, from coordinate 58,919,528 downwards.
TTCAATCTTGAAATTAAGTAATCCTTCCTTTACGGAACTTAGCTATTCAATGGGAACCTTAATTATTCTTGTCAAGAAACTTTAAACATCTAAGAGTCTTAGCAATCCTTAGACTAGGACCTTTGGCTATCTTCAATCTTAAAACTAAGTAATCCTTCCTTTTAGGAACTTAGCTATTCAATAGGAACCTTAGTTATTCTTGTTAAGAAACTTTGGCTATCTAAAAGTCTTAGCAATTCTTAAACTAGGAGCTTTGGCTATATTCAATCTTGAAACTAAGTAATTCTTCCTTTTAGGAACTTAACTATTCAATAGGAACCTTAGTTATTCTTGTCAAGAAACTTTGGTTATCCAAGAGTCTTACCAATCCTTAGACTAGGAGCTTTAGCTATCTTCAATCTTGAAATTAAGTAATCTTTCATTTTAGGAACTTAGCTACTCAATAGTAACCTTGGTTATTCTTGTTAAGAAACTTTGGCTATTTAGAAGACTTAGGTATCCTCATCCTTAGTCTTGAAACTAAGTAATCATATTATTTAGGAGCTTAGGCTATTTTACAAAAACTAAGTAATCCTTAAGTTACTAACTTAGGTCGTCCTCAGTTCTGAAAACTAAGCAATCATGTTATTTAGGAGCTTAGGTTATTTCATAAGAATTAAGTAATCCTTTAGTTAACAACTTAAGTTGTCCTCACTCTTGTAAACCAAGTAATCCTATTGTTTAGGAGCTTAGGTTATGTTATAGGAAACTTAAGGAATCAAAGTTATCCTTAGATTAATTTTGATCATTTAATTGTCCTTTATTGAAACTTCAACAACCTTAGTTATCCTTTGTTATGTCAAACTTAGGAGCCTTAGTTATCTTTTGCTCATGTGTAAGTTACCCTTGAGGAACCCTTGTTATCCTTCCTCAAGTCAAACCTAGAAACTTTGGTTATCCTTTAAAATACTTGAATTGAATATCAAAGTGTCCTTCAACATTCACCTTTTGTTAAATCCCCAATAGATGCTTAGGATAGCTAGCTTTTTGTAGCGTTCCATAGAGTAATTTCGCCCTTAAGGTAAAAATGGTGTCTATTTTTGTTTTTTGTAGCAAAGTTTTACTCAAACTTCACCATAAAGGGAAGTAGCTGTAAACGACCCATTTTTGCACATTACAAACCCCCCCCCACCCTCCTCTCCTTTTTTTTTTCTTTAAATTTTTAAAATAAGGTAAGGTGTTATAATTTAAGGAAAAGACACAAAAATTGGAAAATTCAGAAAAAGTTTCAAAAAATAGAAAATTTACAAAAAAAAAAAAAGAAAAGAAATAAAAATAAAAATAAAAAATAGAAAGATAGATTATTTTTTTTAGGAAAATAAACTTTTTTATTTAAGAAGATTTAGGTTGGGTTTTAAATAGAATAGGAATTTTGAGCTTGGGCTTAGATTAAATTCTAACCTAAGCTAACCTAATCTATGTATGCAATTTAATTGCATACGTAGATAAGGCATAAGCCAATAGCTTGATGGTAAAGTACATGCATACACACTATTGAGGTTAGGCATTCAAATTATAGCTTAAGCGTTGAACCTCTTTTGCCTTTTCTCTTTGCATAGACACATGTTGGCCTCTGGTTGGCCAAACACGATTTTTTCCTCTCTTTTTTTTTTCTTTTCTTTAACTTCCCATGGTTTTCTTGTGGATTCTCAAGCATATCATGCTCACACGATCAATTTTACATTCATTTTTTAGCCATTTTACCATGCAATTTCACCAAATTAATAATAAAATTGCAAAGCAGGCATAGAGTACTTTGCATTAAACCCATTTTCATGTCTAAATCCGAACTTTTTGTGGGTCAAAAATGCATTTAAAGATTTAAAAAATATAAAGTTCCACTTTTTCCTTGAAGCTCATTTTACATGATTTAAGCCCTTAAAACGCATTTCAAAGCTTCTAATCCATGCTTTAGTCGAAAACAAGAGTTTAGGAATCATTTTTTATCGATAATGAAACTTTAAATTCAACAAATATCTTTCAAATCAATCAACACCCATTAAAGCCAAACTTCAAATTCAATTGCACTTTCCATCCTTAATTCGACTTAGAAAACTATAAATAAGAAACCTTAGAACTCATTTGGACAGGAACATACTCAAAAAATACATGAGTACATCTATACAACCAATTTTCAAAGATCTCTCTCTCTACTGCGCAATCCATTCTCTCTTTAGGAATTGATAGTTATTAAGGAGTTTTCAAGCTAGGCCAACACCACGTCGAGAATCCCTATGATAAGAGCTTCCCAACGCTACCCATATCACCCTTTACCGTGCTCTCAAACTCCACTACCACCACCTAGGTCGAAAGCCTAGCCACTACGATCCACTTTATGAAACCATTAGCTTCGCCCTTCATCCATCGAAACTAGCCACACCAACATGACCACCAACCTCAAGAACCCCTAGCCCAACTACCTAATCATGCCCATCATCTATCGTATACGCCAACCACCATTGCCATCATCAACCACCTAGCTCCACCACCTAAATAGCCATTAAACTTGGTGTCGCTTCTCCTATCCCTCCATTCCCTAATCAACCACACACAAATCCATTCTCACCTACAAAAAATTCTCCTCGAAACCATCGTGATCAACCTCCTCTATCATTGGCTTCTTCCCCACTTTACATACATGTTAAGCACATGTGACTCGACGATCCGACCCGACCTAACCATCGACTCAAGTCCAACCTAAGAACCTGTACCTAGTTTCCTCTCCAACATGCATGCAAGTTTGGTCTCCTGTATTTTTTTTTTTTTTATTCTTTATAAATGTATTTAAAAGAAAAAAGAAAAAAATCCAAAAAAGAAAAAGAAAAAGAAAAAATATGTAAGTTTAGTTTATCTTATTTTTCTTCGATGAAACATAAAAAGAAAAAAAATTTAAATAAAGAGATAAAAAAATGAAAAATCATCTTATCACTTAGAAAAACCCTTTTCCCAATAAAATAAATAAATTCTTTTAGATTAGGGCTTCTTATAGAATTTTACAAAAGTAAAACACCAATTTAAGACCCCTTTTTTTTATGCATGTTTTCTATGATTCAGACATCTTTATCATGATTTATGCTTGTTTTTCAAAATTTCGGGTTCTTTTCTATGATTTAGGCTTCTTTTCTATTGTTTATGCTTCTTTTCTATAATTACGTATTTTTTCCATAATTTAAGTATCTTTTCTATAGTTAGGTATGTTAGCCACAGTAATTGCATCCATGTTGCATTTAGGCATTTTAGAATTTTTCTAAAAAGTTTTATCACTTAGAATTTTTTTTCTAAATAAATAAAAACAAATAGACATTTTTTAAAATATTAGAATATTTTAGAATTTTCCTAAAAATAAGAACACTAAATTAAGACCCTTTCCCCTTTGGTGTTTTTCTTAAATAAAAATTAAATGGCTAAAGAACTTAAAGTAAACCATTTTCAAAAGTTAAAAGAAATCAACTCACTTAAATTTTTTCAAAACAAATTATGAAAGTCTGATTCCGAATAAAGAGTACATAAACATTCATATGCAAATATGGGGCGATTTAAAATATGGAAAAAATTTTGTTTCCATCTTTTGTAAATATTTGTTTGATTTATCCTTTTACAAATTCGATTATATTAACTTAATTGCTTGTGAATATATTTTATTCCTAAGGGTAAATTTGAAAACTAAACTTAATTTCGAGAAATTAAAAAGTGTAAACCATTAGGGGTTTAAAAAGTTAGCCTACGGACTAAAAAATCTCTGGTTTTCAAAAATCCTTTTTCTAAGTCAATTTTCCAATAGACTAGTGGTTAGGTTAAATCAGAGCTACCCAATCGATTTAACCTAAGCTCATTTTTTTTTTTATTCCAATCGAGTGACAACTCCAAGAGTTTACAAAATTCTTTTAAAAAGCCTTAGTTTTCCTTAACCCTTGGTCAAGGATTAATATTGACTAGTTTAGGGAAAATAATAAAAACTAGAAAAAAATCAGGCTCAACAAATATTCTCTATTTTGCCTACCAAGGTTTAATGTTGTCTCAATTTAAAATGCGTTGTACCTATATAAATTATTATTAACAAATCTAGCGATAGTATGGTTATGATTTTGATATTGATTATATGCCCAGCATAAAGTTCTAAAGGATAAGAAAGAATAAAATACAAGTTCTATTGATATTCTATACCCTGTAGAATCTAAAGGGTTCAAAATATAGGTGGTTTCAAGGTACCACAAGACAATTTGTAAGTATAACAACTTAGAAACTTATATCTTTGAAGTAGGGTACGAGTAGGGTCTCATATCATATCCATTTTGTACCCATTCACCCGTAATAAGAATACTTAGCTTGTAACTACAAGTTTCAAAAAGTTAATGTCTGAATTTATCTTGTGGCTAGTAAAACCACCTTCAAGTTTGTATTTTACAAAATCTATACGTTTCAGGATATTTTGTAGACTAAGTAAATTTTTCTTTTTTTATTTTTCCATTTTAAAATATTTTAATGATTTGATAAAAAAAATTTCATGAAATATTATTATAAATATAAATTGTAAAACAAATATATTGAATTTCAATAAAGAAAATATAAAATAACAATAAAGTATAACATACATAGACTAAGCATTAGCTTAAACTAGAAATGTGATAAAGATTTAATTGACTAATTATGAATTAGTCTAAAATAGTGAACTATAAATGGACTAATTGATTGGATTTCCTTTATATTTGTTATATTTTATCATATTTATTGTACGTATTTATAAGTAGAGTACATGGTAGGATATGCATACTCACAAATAATGTGGTACCATATTTATATTATTAAAATCCCAAGGATTTTGTGTAATCAACACTCATAAAAATTACCTATTTAACCCCAGTATAATGTTATTTAACAAAAATACCAATGTTAAAATAACTTTTAATATTATAAACATCTTATACCATAGATAAATTTATGAACTTCTTTTTCCACCTATTTTTTTTCTCTCTCCCATTGCTTTTGACCCCATTTTTTCCTCCCCTCTTTCTCCCACTTTTTTTCTCAATCTATTCTTCCACTTCCATGTAGAAAAGAACTACCTTTTTTTTTTTTCCTCTCCCTCCAAATAGCACTTCTCTACATTTACTTTCCCATTTTCCAGTATATTCTCTCTCATACGTCTTACACTTTCTTATATATGTCTATACATCTTCTTAAAGTGACGGTTTCTTATTTTTTTCAATATTATTTTTCTCTCTTCTTTGTATATGGATAATATAAATTTATTAAATACATATTATTGTTAACCTTCTTTTTATAGTTTTATTTTTTGCTCTTTCAAATAATTAATTATTAAATATTATGAATTGAAATTTCATGCATTTGATGTTTTTAAATTTGCACATGCATCGCAAGTATAGCATTTACTAATATATTATAAAACATAAACCTATAATTTGCAAAATATAGCTTTTAGGATGGGTCGATGGTCATATCTTGCATCCACTTATTAGGCGCCAAATTCAAGATAGATAGAATATATTTTGAAAGCAAAAAAAAGATTCAATCTTTAGGGAAAAAAAAAACTGCTTATAAATAAATATGAAGCTATCTTTTATAATAAAAAGAGAAAGTGTTTCACTGCAATATTAAAGCTTTTGAAGTCTTTTTGGTGACTTATATATGTAAAAAATACACCCTTTATTTTATAGGTAACTTCTAACATAGGGATGCAACCAAATGGCTCATTATAAAATATCTAACCCACCTACCTACATGATTTTTACCATGTTTTGGTACTACCCAAAAGAAAAAAATGATGAGAATTAATCTAATCTAATCAAAATAATAAATTAATAGTATTATTTTCTATTAATCTATGCAAACCCTAGCATAGAAATAACCATATTGGCTTATTGAGCATATTGGACATTTGCTTATAGATGACAATTTATTTCATTAACTTTATGGTACATATTTTTACTAAAAAGATTAATAATTATATTGATCATTTGTATATGAAAATCCTTTTAAAAGTTTGATTACAACAATTTAAAAAATAAAAATAAAAATAAAATATCTTATATAATTAGGGTAAGGTGAGTATTGAGTCTATAAGGACCTTATAGAGGTAGGTTTTGATAATAGAAGGAAGGGTCTTATAAGATTTTTATAGGATTCTAGGAATCTTAAGCTCTATAGGAGTAATATTTTATAATAGGAGAAAAAACCCTATAAGATTTTTATAAGGTTTTAGAAGATGCTAAACTCTATAAAGGTGGGTTCAGTTTTATAAGGCTGATCTTGAAACCAATTGTTGTATCCATAGACCTACTATCCCAAACATTTGTTAAAATAACTCTTTATTTTGACTTCTTTCATTTTTTCATCCATTCTTAATGTAGAGCTACTTTTTTTTTTCTTCCATCCATAATATAATGTTGGAGTAAATGGGACAGTTTTTGTATCTTATATAATTTAAAATAAATAAATAACAAATATATTCTTATCAAAATTCAAAATAGAAGTCACATTATAGGTAAGAGAGAAATTATATTACCGTAGAAAATGTGGAAGGAAAGTTACTATACAATTATTGCATTTATCTTTTTTATACACCCATGACTACATACATTTCTGCTGGAATGATAACCATATGAAATAAAGAAATAAGTAAATGCTCTTTAATTATTGATTTATTCTTATGTTATATTTAATAGAGTATCAAAACAGTAGGAGATTTTATGGTCGTGTCCTTTATTTTAACAAGATTATTGTTAAGGTTGATTTTTCTTTCGATTTTTATAAATAAATCTTTTTTAAACCAATCAATATTAAACCCTACTCGTTTAATATTGATCCTCAACTAAGATTTAAAGAAAACTGGTTCTTTTATATTTTTGAAAATTGTTCGAAGTTGCTATCCTACTAGAGTTGGGAAAAAGAGTTAAATTATAATCAATTGAATAGGTTAATTATAATTTAGCTACCGATCTTTTGATAAAACCAATTTTTAAAATAGTTTTAAAAACTAGAGATTTGGATCCGGTAGCTATTATGTTAAACCCTAAACGGGTATCACTTTTAACTTTTTGATTTTAATTTCACTTTTCAAAATTACCTTTTAAGAGCAAAATATCTAATCATATGTAAATAACATCTAAAAAAAGATCATTGAATTATTATTTACAACTATGGAAAAAATAAAACTTTTCATATTTTAAGTCTCCTCTTATTTACGTACAAGTAACTACATATTCACTATTCAAAATTAGACTTCTGTAATTCGTTTAAAAATATTAGCGAGTTGATTTAATTTGAGAAAAGCACTTAGGTTTATGTTAATTAACTAGTTTGATTTTTTTTTTAGAAAAAAATCCTAAAATGGTCATTAATTGGGGTTTTATTTTTGAAAAAAATTCTTAAGTGGTCTTAATTTGGAAAGGATCATTTATTTTTATTTTAGAAAACTGATCATTCTATGTATCAAAATGATTTTTATTTACTAACCTATTTATTTTATTTATTATTTCTCCTTTTTTATTATTTATTATTTTTTTCACTTTATTTTACTTGCTTTAATCAAAAACAAAAATTAAAAATAAACTAAGTTTTGTTTTTCTCTTACTTCTTCTCTTATTTCTTTTTTTTTTTCTTCTTTTTTCTCTTTTCTCTTTTTTTTTGGGTTACATTTACAATGCAAGAATAAAAAAAAAACAAAATAAAATAAAAAGAAAACAAAAATAGAAAAGCAAAACAAAAGAAAGCAAATCAATTCAGATAGAAATAAGGCCACACCGAACAATGTTCACAAGTCAGGTTAGAGCAATTGAGTATGGGTCATGATTGGGGCAAATCTTTTGGTTAAGGTTAGGTCAGTTGACTTAACTGTGTGTTATACACATATGCAGTTGTGAGCAATCAGCAATGGTCACGATGAGTGGCTAGAAACAGTTTTCAACATCCTTTAAAGTGGGTAAACCCACTTTATTGATGATATGGGGATAAGAGCTACACCGCGACCGATGGTGGTTATTTAGAGGTTTGTCGAGGTATGGGTGGCAATGGAGATTGGGCGTGTCCTTGATGGTGAATGCTAGGGTTTAAAGTATGGTGTACCCTAAGGTTCTTGACTACTACGAACTCAACCGAGATGGTTGCTTGCGTTGATTCGTAGTGGAGAGAAAGAGAGGAAACGAATGGGTAGTCATGGTAAGGTTGGGGTTTTCACTGGGTACACGGTGGGTCTTTGGGGTTTAGTACAGTAGGTTGAGTCAACGACTGTCGAGGCATGGAGTGTGGATTGTTGTTGGTCGGTGTATGTATGGCATAAGGAGGATGGAGGCAGTGAACGATCAGATCTAAGTGTCGTTAGGTTGATTTGGATTTCAACGGGGTCTTTAGATTTATGTTCGAGTGAGTATGGCAATGTAGTTGGATGCAATGGCAAAAGAGGGTTACGATGGAATGGTTAGTAGCTGTGGTATGCGGTGGCTGTTGGTTACTGCCATCAGGTGCACCGTAGGTTGTTACAAGGGATTTGATCGGTATTTAGGTGAGGGTTATGTTTTCGATTAAGCAGTGATGAGAAAGGGAGACCGAAAGTGGTGTTATGTTGTGCATGGAGGTTATGTGTAAGGTTCAACAGTTGGTCGTAAGGGTTATTGTGTGTTATGGCGTTAGGTTGAATCAAGGTGGTGGTATGGTTGTTGGCTATGGGTTTAGGTGTTTGGTTATAAGGGATTGGAGGTTGTAATTGGTGTCGTAGCTGATTGAGGGTAAAGGCCAAGAGAGGGGGATTGTGGATTCAAAAATGGACAAAGGTAGTGTGTTTTAGAGTGGAAATCAAAGTAGCTTGGCGTGGGAAATAGACAGTGGTTATATGCAATGTTAATAAGGGGGATGCTATTTTTATGTGAGAAAAGGAGGGAAAGAAAAGGAAAGAAGAGAAGGAGAAGGAAAGATGTGTTGTAATGACCTAATCACGAAGTGCCACGTATTACGGCCAAATATGTAGTCTAGTGATTTCTTGACACATGACAGCATGTTGTGTGTATGTTGCAAAAAAAATAAAAAAAAATAAAATGCATTTTTTATGCCTTTGGTGAGGTTCGAACTCGAGACTTAAGTTAAACCCAACACACAATATAAGTGCTTATTCGTTAAGCCGTTAGTTTAGAACTTGTTCATATGTATAGTAGACAAGGTTAGCTTAGGCTAGATTTAGATATAAGCTTAAGCCCAATGCTCTTCTTTTAATTTTGATATAAATTAAAATATATATATATATATATTCTATTATTGTATCTAAAATTATTATTTATCTATATTTCCTAAATTATTTATTTTTTCTATTTTTTTTTGTGAATTTTTCAATTTTTTGTATTTTCTTATTTTTTTTTTAGTTTTTCCTAAATTAGGACCATTTATCCTATCTGAAAAAATAAAATTGCAAGGGGGCAAAAATGGAGTGTTTACAACCGATCCTGTTAATCATCTCATCATTTATTTCCATATTTTTAAATTTGAATCTTTAAATTCACAATTTGTTTAATTATTCGGATTTAAAAGTGATCAGATTAAAGGTAAAATGGATAGTGGCATCAATCTCAGAAAAAAAATAAAATAACAAGATGAAAATTCCCAAAACATTGGACTCCACTTATATAAGTTATTAGTAAACACTACATTCGTGATGCATATGGGAATTTAACAACATTAAATTTGTGAAACATTCTTTCAAAAAAAAAACGTTTGAAATATTGAAAATACTTTAGATATAATAATTACCTTATAAAGATTTTTTATAAATAGAAAATAATTAAGATAGTAATTAAGGGGTTCTTATAAGTATAAAATGAGTTGATATTAATAAATTATAAATTATAGAGGGAGAAAGAGATGAAGAATACAATTGAAAAACAATTTTTTTTTTTATTTGCTAGCAATTAAAAAACAATTTTTGAAGGTTAAGATTTATGGTAATAAAATAAAATCAATACACAATGAAGACTAGTAGGAAATATTAATGTTGTCTTAATTCCTTTTTATTTTAATGAAAACACATAATTCATGTATTTACCAAATTTAATATAACTGATATTATATAAAGATTTTGGATAAATATGTAAGATATTATGATGGTGATAATGGGCCCTTTTAGGCATATGACTAAAGTTGATATTTATCAAGTATAATTAAGGGTGAGAATAAGAGGCAAAACATGAATCGTATAAACAATTTAAAAAACTCAAGATTTTGGGTAATAAAATGAAATCAATATTAGGCAGTTCAGATTTTGGTTAAAAAATACTAATGCTACTTTAATAATATAGATTATTACCTTGTCAAAATTTTGGCTAAATATGAGATGATAATCTATGTTTTTTGTGGTGATTAATGTATTTTTACTAGCATTCAACTAATGTTGATATTAATAAGATATAAGTGAGTGATAAAGAAAGTGATAAAATTAGAATAAAGAAACAATTTATAAAAGTAATGGTTTTTGGTATCTTAATGATAGTCAATTAAATGGAAAATAATTCGCTTTAATAATGGCATTTATTCCCAAGATCTTGTATTGGTAAATAATTTTAATAAACTATTCTTTGATTAAATGTAAGTTATTTATTTTTATTTGTTCCCAAAAATTCTAATTTTGCTAAGGCTAAGCTATAGGTTATGTGACTTGCCTAATGCTTAGGTAGTTTAGTTGATAGTGGGCTGAGAAATATTGAATGGCAACGTAGGTAGGGATTTTTTATGAAGAGAGAAACAAAGAATATCACTACTATGTAAGCAAAGAGTTTGAAAGTAAGCATTACACAATCTCTAAGATCATTTTTTTGAGTAAGATAAGGGGAGTGGTAGAAAAATGGAAAACTCTAAAAGAAATAGTAAATTTAATGGAATATTACCATGTTTATACTATAGTAGTATGTTGATTATCTCTAAATGCCTATTGCTATTAATACTTATTGTTTGGATTTTCGTAAGGATCTATTAGAGTAATTTCCTTGGTAAATCATGGTAATGGATGTTTCATTTCTAATGCTTTGAATTACTCAAACAATGTTTTATACATTTTAGTCCTTTCATAAAACCCTTTGCCATTTAAATTTATTTAAATAGTAAGTTACTTTACCATGTATAAACCATGATAATAATAGCTAATTAATGAAACATTATAATTCATTCATTTAAGTGAAGTTGAATTACTTAAATTAGTTCTTAATGCTTTCTAAATTGTAATAAAATGAAATAAAAAAATATATTAAAAATTTTGATCCCTTTTCTTTTTTTATAATAGCCATAAATATATGGTGCCAATAATAGCAACATATTGAGTTCGAGTATGTTTGAAATAGAATAAATTACATACAGTCATATTTGTGACCCCTTCTACAAAAGATATTTCTTTATTTTATTGTTAGAAGAAATTAATTCACCTATTCTAACTCTTTCCCTCTTGCTTCCCTAAACAAAATTCGTGAACAATCAATGAAGGATGGTTTAGTAATTAGCTTTCTTCCTTCTCATTTCTACTTTTTTTTTAAGATATTCAAGCAAACTCTTAATGCATAAAATAATTAAACATTTTGTTGTAATTTAACAAATAATGATAGTTTTCTCCGAGCTTGTTATCTAAAATGATGGTTTTATCATAATTTCACAACTTCCTTTTATAATCATTTCGTAATTTTGGAAATCCCTTTTATCATGCCTTATATATATTACAATTTTGGAGCTTTCTTTTGTTATAATTCCATAATTTTTTGGAATTTCTATATTCGTTTTTTATCATACATTATCTTTATTTACATGTTCATAACTAATCTATTGTTTTGCTTTTCTTTTATAATAATGAGTAATTTGTCATAATTTTTACATAATGATCATCTATTGACTCATATCAATGAAGTCATAAATAATAATTGTGTTTATTTCTTCATATTGAGGTGTCTCTATAAAAAGGTATACAAAGTTTTGAATAAAGAAATCAAGTCATGGTAAAGAAGAAGAACTTAGTCCATTCCACTTATACTATTATAATTAAAGATGGCAAATTGAAAAGGTTGACATATAAATGAGAAAACGAATAGCGTACTTAAAATTAGCATACTAAATTGTTATTATTTTCACATCACAACATCTTCTCATGGAAACTGTAAAATTAGTTGATATAAAAACTAAAAGGTAAGACATTATCTTATTATAATTTATTTTAGGCACCCATTTTCATTTGCATTTTATGCTAACATACACTAAAACATACCTATAACCCTAAAAACATATAAAAGAAAAGATCTATTACTGAAAAATTCAATCTATGCATTAAATTTTCTAGTTCATTAAATCAAAATAATGAAAAAAAGAACTAATAAGATAATGATAATAAAAAGACATAAACATTATTACATAATGACCTTATTCTTCATTAGTTGTACTGGTAACTTAGAAATAACAAAAGTAAAAGGATGGGACTAAAATATAGATATAGAAAATAAAATGGTTCAAATATACACCTATAACCTTATAATCCTAAAAGTATATAGAAGGAAAAAAATCGACTATTGAAAAGTTCAATTTATACATGTTATTTCAAATTCATTAAATCAAAATAATGGAAACAAAAGTAACAACAGTAATGATACTAAAACGACATAAGTGTTATTATATAATGATCTTATTCTTCTTTAGTTTCGTTAGTAACTTAAAAATAACAAAATGACCTAAATGTTAAAAGAATAAATTGAAGAAAAGATTATTTTTTATATAGTGAATAATATCTCTGAATTTGTTTTACTAGTGGAAATTATGCACAAATCATTGAATATAGAGGAATTTAGATACCTCTATTATGTTTAAATCATCTTTGCTCTCCCACATTCTCTATTCCTCTAAAGTAGACTAATTTGCATAGTCAAAAGAAAACAATGAATAGTAGCGGCTTTGGAGTGGAAAAAGTCTAAAGATGGGAGAGGATTTTTCAATTTTACCAAAAGAAAAAAAAAAGGGAAATGTATTTGAAAAGAAACTATAGTAGTGAAAGACTTTAATTATGGTATAAATTAAAGAGAGAAAGAGAGAGATTCAAAAAAGTTATCTCTTTGCCCTTGAAATTATTAGGTTAAATATTAATGGAATATACTTTAATAATTTTCCCAATATATCTTAAGGGTATTTGAAGGAACTTAAAAAAAAAAAACACCAAAACCCTCGTTCTTTTGCTTTTGTTTTTTTTGGCAAAGAAACATATATTAAACTGAAACAACTGCCCAAACAGACAAGGAAACCACAGACAAACAAAAACTTAATCCGGCTAGCCAGGGTAGTCCCCTCTTCGCCAAGACAAAACAACACTTTGGTCAGCGCCGGAGTCAACAACAAAATGGTCTAGTAAACAAATAGGAAAACAAGAAGAAAAGTCACAGCTGGAGCTGGTTCTCAGGCCTTCCCTTGCCAAAGCATCTGCTGCCATGTTGGCTTCACGCCCGGTCCTACAAAAAGAGATTGTTTTAGACTTGTCCATTAATGATACACATTACCATACCACGATAAATTTAGGATCGTTACTCCATCTTCCTTGCTCGAAGAACTTCATGGCTAGAGTGCTATCCAATGCAATAATGACATCTTCCCACCCTTTTTCTTTCACAAAATACAATGCTTAAAAGATGGCTGACAGTTCCGCTTTTATGGATGACAAGCCAACTTGCCTAGCCCATTGCCCTTCGAGAACTCTTCCTTCGCTATCTCGACAGTTCACTGCAATCGCTTCCTCTTTCCCTTTCCAATCCACAGCAGCATCGCAGTTAATTTTATTAACATCTTCCAAGAGCTTCGTCCACTTCTAACTTCTTCAACTTTGACAATCTCCAACTCTCTTTATCTGGTTCAAAGCCCAGCTTTTGTAAGCTTCTTTCTGTACAAGACCAAGCCAAGTCTAATCATTATTTGTCTCTCTAAATATTCACTCATTCCGCTCCCTCCAAGTGCTCCTAATCATAAAAGAGAGCAAAGTTGCTTTCGGGCAAGAAATCCTCGCCCACAGGGGTCTTCTTTGTAGCTACATTCATTCTGATCTAGTCCACAAATTCAGATGCATCAATAGTGTAAGGTAGCGTACTCCACCCCAAGCTTCTCCTTAAGCGCCTTATAAAAGGGCATTCTACCAAGAGGTGTTATTGGGTCTTTACAGATTTACTTGAACATCTCGCTGAAGGAGATTATCCTTTGTATGTACTCGTGGGAAGGTCGGCACTTTCCATATCCACTGCCAGTTTTTCGAATTTTCTCTCGACAACTCTTCCTGGTGCATGAGTTTATCAAACTGTCCTAGCTTACACTTCCACCATTCAGATCAAATAGCCATACCAAATTGTCATCATCCTCTACCGGTTCGATGCTGTCAACATCCCCTAATCTCAATCGTATGTTCTCATCCGAAGGAAATCCCAGCTTGTTCTCATCCCACCGTCCACCATGACCCCAAGCTTCCATCACTCGTAATTCTCCCCCATTTCTATTTAACGACCCAAATAAGCAGGACCCAACAATGCCTCCTTGTGAGCACGAGTCTACCCAAAAATTGGCACTCTGGATTCTCCAAGGTGGCATATTAAGTTTCTCCTTTTAACCGTTTGTGTTGTTGAGCAATCAACTTATAATTGCTCGACCTACTTTTCCTAGTGACTCTCCATTTCTCAACTAGTATTTGCCTCTGACAACACGCATCCACAACAGGTCTTTCTTCCCTCCTTGCCATGCTATGTTTACAAAATTCGCACTATTTCAGCGCTTCAAGTCCAGTAGCCCAAGGCCCCCGTCCTCCTTCAACCGTTTGATTTTCTCAGCAATATTTTTACACTCAGTCAACTTCAGAGCTTTGGGAAGAGATCATCGAGCAATATGGATAGAGAAATGCTCCCTTGGTTTTTCAATTAAAGTATGAATTAAGAAACACTAAACAGCTAAATCAGCTAATAAGATTCTATTATAATAGACTTAAAAGGATTTAGGTTGAGTTACAATTTGACCATAGTCACCCTTTATGTGAATGTGAGGAATGGACAATTGCACTTGTTGATTGAAAGACAGGATTGTCGAATTCAAATCATAAGGGTGATTAATTCGGTTTTTGGTGGGCTTAAATGAGGGTTATGACTTTGTTCATAACCAAATAATTACTATGGGTTATCTTTTAATTGCGAATAGGTCATACTACTTGGTACAGTAAGTTGAAAGACAAAAGTATATCACTTTCAATGGGCATTTTAATATGGATGTTTTGCATATGTTTCACGAAAGATTGATAACATGAAGTCAAGGTATGATAAATGAAAAGAAAAAGGGAAATTAGTTTGTAAGCATTATAAAGGGGAAGGATATACAATAGATAATTGCTTTCAATTGATTAGATATTTAGATTGAATTAAAGGAAGAAGGGTTAGAAAGTATCAAGGCAAGTTTGCTGCAAATACACTGGTAGATAAGATTTACTTTTGCTCCAATTCATTTGATACACCTCTTAACAATAATCAAGGAGAAATTTTAGTAAGTTATATTTTTGTTAATTCAAAGAATAATCAATTTATGCATGAAGCTTTTCAAGAACCTTTTAAGATGATGAAGGATAACCAGATGCAAGAGCATAGAGTGAACTTTGTTAGTGGATTAGGTTATTTTATGAACCCATTCTCTAATTCATTCTCTTGTTTTATTGTTATGAATAATGATTTTGGATCTTAGATTGTTAATACGAGTGCCACAGATCATATAACACCCAACAAATTATTGTTAGCCAATATCCATTCTTACCTAAACTTATTTCCGTTTGTCTTCTTGATGGACAATTTAAAACAATTCAATTGGTCGGTACCATACATATAAGTGACTCCTTTGTCCTTTAAAATGTGTTGTTTGTACCAAACTTTAAACACAATTTTCTTTCTATTGAAACAATAATTGTTGATAAAACCTTGTTATAATGTTGATGCCAAATCTCTTGTTTTTCAAGACCTACACACTTAAACAACCCATGACATCAGTTGAAGCAAAGAATGGCTTGTATGTACTATAATCTAGTGCCAAAAGTAATTTTGTTACTAGTATGAATTTTTCTTTATTTTCATGTAATAAAGCAAGTACTATTCAACTTTTCCATGATAGATAGACCATTTATCTCTATCTAAACTTTATCATATTGACTAATATACATAATCTGATCTGGGCAATTTTATGTGAGATGCTTGTCGTGAATCCAAAATGCATCAACTTCCTTTTAATAAAAGCATTCATAATTCTTTGGCTATCTTTCATTCGTTGCATATTGACATTTAAAGTCCATACTTAGTTGAATCAATATTTGGTGTAAGGTATTTTATTACTATACTCAATGATTGTTCTTGTTCAACTTGGACTTATCTTCTTAATATAAAGTCTCAAGTAGTTACTTACCTCGATAAGTTCTTCAAGATGGTTGCTACTCAATTATCTACCAAAGTGAAGGTAATAAGATGATAATGGATTCTAATTTTTATCTAATGCATCTTGGGCTATGTTCTATGTTCTTGAAATAATTCGTCAAAGCTCTATCACCTATACTCCTCAACAAAATCAGAGGAAAGAGCACAAACACCAACATCTTATTGAAACTATCAAATCCTTGAGATTGCATGATAACTTGCCTAAGGAATTTTAGGGAAAGTGTGTCCTTACAATCACTTATCTTATTAATTTGATGCCTACAACCAAATTTCACTCAAAATCTCCTTATGAGATTTGTTTTATGAGAAACCTTCATATGATCGTTTGTGTACTATGGGTTACTTGTGTTATATTGCTCATACTAAACCATTTAAGGATAAATTTGACCCCAAAGGCATTAAATGTATTTTTCAAATATATGTTGATGGCCAAAAAGGTTACAAAATCTAAGACATGCAATCAAGGCAAGTATTGGTTAGTTGAGATGTGTTGTTTTTTGAACATATCTTTCCTTATAAATGCAGTTCCTCTTCCTGATATGTCCTTTTTCCTCCTACCATGTCAAGTTCATTTACATCTTCTCATCATTCTATTGAATTATCAAATGGTTGCTCTATAAATCTTTTGCTTGATTCTACTATTCAACATAGAGCTATTGATGGTGTTCTTCATTATGTTCCTTTGCATTCTATGTCTATTGAATTTTCTGATTCATCACATTTTTGTGATAATTCTATTGAATGTTTTATACAACCATTTGTTTCTTGTCCTATTTGAAAATCTGCTATGAACCATAAGAATCCTTCTTCACTACAAGATCATGTATATTCTTTACAAGTTAATTCAATTGATGCATTTGTACACATGTCACTTACCCTTTTTAGCCTTTATCCTTTGTTCAATTCTGATACAATTCACATGTTTCCACCAAACTATATTGTTTCTATGGCATCAATGTTAACAATTAAAGAACCATTTTGTTATTCCCAAGTATGTAAAACTAAAGAATGGGTAGATGTATTGAATAAAGAACTTAAGGCTTTGGAACTAAATGATACTTGAAAAGTACCAACTTATCTCCATGCAAGAAAATAATTGGATCAAAGTAGGTTTACAAAATAAAATACTAAGTTGATGATAGTGTTAAAAGGTTTAAAGCTAGATTAGTGGCTAATGATTTTACTCAAGTTGAGGGCATTGATTATCGTGATACTTTTTCACTCCTATTAAAATTAGATACTGTTCATATTTTGTTTATTATAGCCATCGCTTACGATTGGCCACTTTATCAAATTGATAATAATAATGCATTCTTACATATATTATTAGATGAAGAGATTTATATAACTCCTCTTCTTCGGTATTCTAAAGTTGATCCAAATAAGGTGTGTAATCTTCAGTGATGTTTGTATGGATTAAAGCAAGCATCTAGACAGTAAAATATCCAAATTTCTCAATTCTTGATTCACAAGGGATTTATTTAGTGTAAATAGTGACTTCTCTCTATTCACTCTCACGCAACCAGAAAAGTTTATTGTTCTTTTGTTATATGTTAATGATATGGTTGTAATAAGGACTTATGAAACTTCTATTAATTAGTTGAAGAATGATATGAACGTCACTTTTACCATGAAATATCTAAGCTTAGCCTAATTTTTCTTGGCCATTGAGATTTGAAGAACTACTTATGGCACATTATTGAATTAGAGGAAGAACATATTTTTTATTTGTTGACTAACATTGGGATGACAAGCTGCAAACCGTGAGTTTCCCTTGCTAGCTAATGTGAAACAGTGTAAGGCTAATGGTGCTCTACTTGATGATCCCTCTTTATATAGAAGGATGGTAGGACATATGTTATATGTTATACTTACTCGTCTAGACATAAGTTCTGTAGTTAATAAGCTAAGTCGATTCTTGTTAAGTCCTAAATAACCTCATCTACAAGCTATTATGCACTTATTAAAATATCTCAAAGGTTCATTTACTGTTGGCCTATTCTTCTATTCAAAGGATAATCCATTAACACTTCATTGCTATTTTGATGCAAATTAGGCTTCTTCTTCATTTGATAGAAATTTAGTTATTAGGTATTATGTGCTTCTTGGTGGTGCTTTGGTACCTTAGAAATCTAAGAAATAGACCACCATCAGCACTTCTACCATTGAAGTTGAATATAGAAGCATGGTTTCAGCAGTTAAAAGAATTCTTACGATCTACTTACATACTAAGATATCTTCACATTCCTATTCCATTACCCATTAGCCTCTTCTATGATAACAAATACACTAATCTGATTGTGCATAATGCTTGTCTCTATAATCACACCAAGCATATTGATGTTGATGCCCACTACATTCAAAACCATGTTGCTTACATTTTGTCTCTCCTATCCATATTTCCTCTAAACATCAAATGGTAGGCTTGTTTACTAAGTTGGCTTCAATTTCTCAACTCAATTATGGTTGTTCCAAGTTGGGTCTTAAATCTGCTCCAACTTCAATAGGGTTTTTATGTGTTGGGGGTAGTAGGTGGGTGTTTGTAGGTTGAAGATTGAATGCTACTTTATATTTCACACATATTAGCTAAGCTGGATGTTATTACTTATTTATTGACACATGTAATTCAAATTAACTAAAGTAAAGTATATAAAAGAGTAAAAGATCAGTTTAGTTAAGTTATTTGATAGAAGATTCTATATACATTTTATTTTCTATTCAGTATGATACAATTAGATTACAAAATCTTGATTTTGGCTTCCATAGACAAATTGCCATACTTTACAAATATTGATTAATGTGTGTGTGTGTGTGTGTGTGTGTGTGTGTTTTTTTTTTTTTTTATGTATCTCATTATTGTGACTCAAATCATTAAATTATTATTATTATCATCATCATCATATAGTAAAATTAGAGTTAAATATTTGAAGTTTCTAAAGATGATATATCTCGATCTTTTGTTTTAAGATTTTTCAAAAATTACCCAATCAATTACTCATAGTATAATGATGGAATAATAACAATAATAATTAATTAATTAGTAAGTAAGGCTATGGTGCAATTTGTCCTTTTCCTTAATTTTAAATTTTATTTCAAAGCTTTTGCTGGGTAATTTTTTTTCCAATAATTGATTATTTATTACTCCATATTTCATTCCAATGTAATAAAAAAATAGAAAAAGAATTACTCATATAATTTTGATATGTTCCTACCTTATATATGAGAAACTACTTATTGATTAGTAAGTTTTTATATGATTTCTTTCTTTCTTTAAATCATAATAATGAATAAACAATAAATAAGGCTACAATGTAGTTTGTTTTTTTCTTTTAATTTTAAATTCTATTTTAGAGCTTTTAATAAGTACTTTCTTGTTTTTTTTTTTCAATCATTGATTATTTTTTAGTTCGTATTTCATTCCAATGTAATCAAAAAAAGAAAAAGAACTACACGTATAATTTTGATATGACCCTATTATACTTGTTGATTCATATATACTAATAGTTATGCACTTGCGATGTGTGTATAAAAATTAAATACAACAATATAATAAATTTATATAAAACTATTATTCAAATAACCTACTTACATATATTAATTGTAAAAGAGAATAAACATTATTAGGATATGTTGATTATATTCAATAAAAGTAGTTCAAAGTACGGAAAATTATTGAATAATTTTTTGTATAATAATATGGAAGATATAAAAATATTTTTATTCGAGAATGTGGATGATGATCTATGGAAAGGTTCTACTTGAATGCCTAGCTACGGTTTTTTATGATTTGAAATTAAAAATTAATTCTTTGAGCTAAAAAAAAATAGAAATAAGAAGTTAATTTAGAGAAATAAGAAAAGAAAATGATGAGAAAGTGGGACAAAATGGAATAGGTGGAGTTGAATAATGTGAAGGAGAAAAAGTTGGAGTTGAAAAGAAATGGGAAAGAGAGGAAAAAAAAAAAAAGATGGAACAAGAGTCCGACGAAGTTGACCAATTTATCCATAATGTAGGGATGAGCGAGTAATCCTGCTATACTAGGTATCTACTTAGACCCTACTCCACCAGGTAGGTTCCAAGTAGGTAAATGGGTTATAAGGTAGGTTCTAAGTAGTAATTTCTTGGAACTTACTCCAATAAGATAAAGTACTTTATATCTATCCTAAAACCTATATTCTAAAATATACAGAGCATAGATTTTAAGATATCATATAACCACCTTATACTAATAATTGAAAATAGTAATAAATAAAAAGGGGATATTATTGCCTTTTTTTAACCTTAAAGAAAATAACAACAAAAACCTAACCTATAATAAAATCATAAAACGATACGCTCTTGTGCCTACTATCTTATCCCTCTTTCTTCTTCTTATTTTTATTTTTTTGTGTAAAAACTTCTCTCTTTTCTTATTACCTCATTTTTACATTACTTTCTTCCTCTTTTACTAACATTAATCTAGTAAGATACTAATAAACATCTCAATTCCTAATTTATCGTAAAATATATTTTATCGAAGTTACTTAGCATATGATTTTTGTCTTGTATATAACAATTTTATGATTTAATAAAAATTTTATTTTGATGATTTAAAAAGAAAAGATAAAAAAAAAAAAGTAATTCAGCATGACTTAGTCAAAGGTTGAACATTTCCAGTTGTATGAATATTCTCTTCTTTATTCTACCTACTAAAGTTTCTTATTGTTATAATTAAATATTTTGAAAATATAAGAACCTTTCAAATTATTACTAGTTGGCCCATTAGTGTAGTTACATATTTGATATTGATTTTGTATTTGCACAATAGTTCAAAAGAAGATAAAGTTTTAAAAAAAAAAAAAATACAAGTTCCATTGGATATCCTATACTTTATAAAATTTACAAGGCATAGAATGGTTTCAATATGTTACAAGGTAAGTTTCAAGTAGAAAATTTTAGAACTTATATCTATAGGATATGGTACAGATAAAATGACATAATTTACCTACCTTATACCCGCTCATCCTACTATAATGTATGATATCAATAACTTTAAGTACGTATTTAAGTATTGGTATTTTGTTAAATAATATTATATTAAGACTAAATAGGTAATTTTGGCTGAAGCAGGTAGAAAATTTTAGGATTATGCCATAATAAAAGTAACGTATGTTTTAGGCATTGGTGCACAAACAATATAAATTTATGTTTCATCATTGTTTACAAATAATACAAAAAGGAAGAGTAGAAAAGTAGAAGATTACTCCAATTTCTTAAACTACATATAATTATCTTTATTCCTACAACGCAGATACATCATCCGCTAGTAATAAATAATAGTCAATGAATGCAATAAAATAAAATATGAATCATTCCTTTTCTATAAACTTGAATTACTTAAATAATCTATCAATGTATTTTAAATTGTGTTCATATTGAAAAAATTGCACAATAACTTTCCATTAATGATAGGATTCACTTCACATAAATAATTTAAATTTCAAATTAGAATTATATCTTTATTGTGATTAATATTGATTGTGTATATTTTAAATATGTTTGAATAATTTTATCATTTATAAATCATGACAATGAGTCATTCAATTATAAGACTTTAAATTGCTAAAAATAATTTCTCATTTTTTTTTCATTTTTAGAAACATCTTTTCATTTTATTTTATTTTTCTCAATGTAATCATTTTTTAGTTTAAACGGTTATATATGTAGATGAAGGGTTCTAACTGAAGTGGTCGTGTATGAGTCACGCGAGTATCATGTTACACATAGCTTTAGAGTAGTGATGTGGAAATGACACTCAATGGGATGATTAAAGAGAGAATAATAAGAAGGAGAAACAGGTAATCTTAGAGTCTTAAATGCATAAGTGATAGACAAGGAAGCCTTAGGGATCTAGGATATCAACCTTGCAATTCTTGAGTAATTGAGATCGTTCTTTGCCTGAATATTATTTAATCATAGAGAGCAGATGTTTTATAGTGAAACATTATTTCTCTAATCTTTAGAGTTGCGTCAAATGAGGAAGAATAGCTGAATATTTATAAACTCTTAGGCTTAATGACATTTGTTAGATCGTCTTGACAATTGACGAACGAAATGAAACTTATTCAATTCATATTTATCTTGATTGAGCTAGCTAATTGGCCTAAGGTTAATAGCCTTCCTTATAGGTGCATAAGCTTACCTAAGAAAAGTTAGAGGCAAATAGACCGATCTAACAGTCCCTCTTCCAAACCCACCAAACTAATTCTCTCTTTATCATCCCAACATAAACCAAACCCCTTAGACCCTCTACTTAGCCCAAAGAGTCAAGCCCAAATAAATATTGAGCTTAGTCCAATAATTAATATAACAATTTTAGCCCTCTAAATTTTATCCCATGACCAAAATTCTCGGACAGATTCTAAGTATTTTGGGCATCAATTGCTTACTTTAAATAATTAGGTTACTATTCAACGCATGTGCACTATGAATTAGCTACACCACCGCCAAGCGTGCTTACATAGTTGAAAATCTCATCTAGCATCAACATCGCAACTTCATTTATTATATGCCTCAATACGCAAGCTTGCAACATTATTTAATTACGTATGTCACTTTTGACATGTAGGAGTATTATTGCCCCTAATGCAATATATATTAAATAAATATTCTTCTGCAAAGCCTCCTCAAAAGAAATTCCATTAGAAACACTTGATGGTTTACCAACCTTTGGCCCACTTACTCGTTTAGCTTTAGAGGCCACCAGTTCCTCACTAGGAGAATTATCTCTCGTCAACTTGCTAAAGACAAGAAACCGTACGTAAAAGAATGGTGGCTAAACTCCTTTAGAGCTTTGCGTAGGTGCATACTTCTCTATTCTATCCTTTGTACCAATGCTGACTACTCTCTTGCCGAGTTATGTAAACTAAGGCCCCACACATTAGATCCTACTCAAATCTTCAACTGTCGAGAATTTCTTGCTAAGTGTCGAGGCATAAGCTCCTACTGGCCGAGTACTTCTCTTTTGGCCTTCTACTCATATTTATGGCATCCCTTACTTAACTCGACAACCCTTGAGAGTACCATTTCATGATCTAGCCTAATTGTTGTGCCCAAATATTCCTTAATAAAGAACCACTAACAAGTTGTCACTTATTCTTTTCACCTGACACTGTACTATTTTCCCTTTTTGTCATTTGTCCTATTTAACCATTTTCGTATGTACTAGGAATCACTTTTCATGAATGCCTTTTTGTAATTCTCTTTATTTGTAATATTACCCTAGGGACTTATTATAAATAGTCTCTTTTCCTTGTAGTTGGAATCTTATTACATTCTTAACAGACAATTTGAATATACTTGGTTCTTACGATACATTCCTCTCCAAGTTCATTTCCATTTCCATATACTTTTATCTAGTCTTACCGAGTAGCTCAAGATTAGTGATGGGTGGATCTCGACATCAGCTTGTGCGTTATATTAAGTGAAGTGCCAAGTCATGTCGTGTTCGTAGGTAAGTCATATCCTCCGAGTAACTTCACATCAACTACTGCATTCAGTTTGCTGACCTTTCGATTTTATTTTTCTTCATTACTTCGAAGGACCCATTTGGTTCTCATTTCCTACGGTAAGTCTTAGCAATAACTGAGCTCCTAGGCACATTAACACTTTAATGAAATAGCGGAAACATATATTCAACATAGATTATTGGGAAGGATTAACTTATAATACTTTACACTATGACTTCTCATGTCAAGGTTCCATCAAAATGGAGTACATTAGACTATTCAATTGCAATTTGCTTTATCAAATTGGTTTCTCCTGCTAATTCTCATAGAATAAAAAACTAAGACCCCCTTCTCATTATTTCTTCAAGCTCGCTTCTTTTTCCTAATTGAGCCAATCATTGCAATCGAGTATGTTGCTCCTTTGTCTTTTTCTTTTTAACTATTATAATGAAATTCCAAATGTGGAATAAAGCCATACATGATTCCTTAATTCGTTATCCCCTTCACTATTTGGGATGAAAATAATAACTCCTAATCTTTTTCAAATCCTTTAGTTGCTAAATATATCTCAAATCCCCATATATATATGGCAAAAATTGGTTCATCAACAAATCCTTTTTTTTTTTTTTAAGTCTATCAAATTATCCATCTCAAACTTCAAAAATATCATAGCATAGATTCTTCTAAACTCTTCTATGAATATCTTCTTACTAAAGCTTCATTCATAATACCTTCACAAAATATTCTAGTACATATCATAGCCCATTTTAAATATGAACATATCTTCCAAATCTACCAACTTCTAAGATTAAATCACCTTCACATCTTTTCATTGCATCCTTGTAGCTACTATTTATATATAAAAGTTGCTAATTTTTTTGTTTATACTCTATCCTCGCATTGTTCAAACTCTAGTCTTCAACTCATGAGCTCAGACAGATTTATGCTCAAGTTGCGATAGTCATTCGGAGGAAGCATTGAGCAACTTTAATACTTATCAAGACTTGAGGAATCAGAAGCCATACTTCTTTCTCTTTTTCTCAAAATGTAAAAACCAAGCACCAACTCATGAATACTAGAGCATTGGTCTTCTCTTAAACTTTTCTCATAATCATCATGAATGTTAGTCTTAGGCATCTTAATTGACTGCTAACCACTAGCCCTATCACTTGGGCTTGCCTCTGAAGCCTTTAGTCACTCGTTAGAAGAATTCTCTCTTATTAGCTTGTCGAGGACAAGGTGCAATTTACAAAAGAATGGTAAAAGAACTCCTTGAGTGCTCATCTCAGCCATACCCTGCTTTATCCAGCTTCGAGTACCAAATCTTATTTGTTGAATGCTAAAGCCTTGGTACCTAATGCCGAAGCTAACTAGCCCAGTGTCGAGGCCTAGGACCTTAACCATATGGCACTACACCAATCACCAAGACCCCTTTGTGCCAAGGCTAACTAGTCCGGTGCCAAGACCCCTCCACACCAGCTTTAGCTCTTCAACCTGTTATCTTTACTATTATACAGCGACATTTAACATTTACTGCTTGTACAGAACCAATGTTTCGCTTCCACCTATCCTTTTCACCTGATGCTATACTATT
This sequence comes from Lumnitzera littorea, assembly GCA_024138015.1. Taxonomy (NCBI): domain Eukaryota; kingdom Viridiplantae; phylum Streptophyta; class Magnoliopsida; order Myrtales; family Combretaceae; genus Lumnitzera; species Lumnitzera littorea. The sequence goes on along the minus strand of JAMXBB010000012.1, from coordinate 58,893,954 downwards.
TTTCCCTTTTTATCATTTATCCTATTTACCCTTTTTTGTTTGTGCTAAGAATCCCCTTTTCATGTATACCTTTTTGTAATTTTCCTTATTTATAATGTTGCCCTATAAGTTTACTATAAAGAGTCCCTTTTCTTTGTAGTCGAAACATCTGACATTCCTTTTTAGCATTTAATATATTTGTTCTTGCAAGATATTCCTCTCCAAGTCCATTTTTATACACTCTTGTCTAATCTTGCTAAAGAGCTCAAGATTAGTGGTGAGTAGACCTTCACATTAGCTTTTGCATTACATCAGGTGAAGTGTTAAATTGTGTTGTATCGTAGGTGAGTTATATCCTCTAAGTAGCTTCACGTTAGCTATTACATTCAGTTCCTCAACTTACTCATTTAATTTTCTTCAATATTTCGAAAGACCCATTTGGTTCTTATTCCCTTATGGTAAGCCCTAATAATTACTGAGCTTCTAAGCATATCATATAATCCTAGTATCAAAGCCTAACATTGCAACCAAAAGCTATATATACTAGTTACTGTTAGTATTTGTTCTATCATACACTATTTTACATTAGAAGAACAAAGTAAGTTTGCAGTTTACTGTTGTTTAGTACTTTTCTATGGTGTGTGTGAAAAACCACAAGTGGAGTGTTTCCTGAAAGTTTTTGTAGCAAAAATGTCAAATCCTAATATTTAAAGGGAGATTAATGATGCTTAGACTGATGCTTAGGGTCGTGGTTATGTTTCCCAACAAACACCACGTACTACTAATGAGAAGATACAAGATCTTGTTGCTATCGTTGCCAATTTAGCTGTTTCAATTCAAAAGGTCATAGAGATTGGGCCGCGAGAGACAGTTGTTGTTAAATAAGGTTGAAAAATGAGAGATAAGTCAAGAGGGCAAGTAGATGAGCAACGAGGACCAGAGCCGATTCGTGTAAACCAAGCACCACCTTAATGTGTTGATAGAGTTGGGGGAAGGATACTCAAGTAGGATGAAGTCAAGAAGTATGATGAGTAGAAATAATATGATGTTATTAAGGAGCATGACTTAAGGGCATCCCAAGGAGCTAAGCATCTTAAGGTACAAATTCGAAGCTTTAATGGATCTGGTAGTGCTGATGACTACTTGGATTGGGAAGAAAGGATAAAAAAGATATTTGATTTCTATGATTATGAGGATGTTGTTCGTATTCGAGTAACTACATTAGAATTTTCTAGATATGCGGCAATGTAGTGGAAAAAGTTGCAGAACGCGTGCCAGAGGGCACGACATGAGATTTGGATGTAGAATGAAATGAAGAGAGTTCTGAGAAATAGGATTGTTCTAGAATACTATGAACAAGATACCTTTCAATGCCTCTAAGATTTGAGGTAAGGTGGGAAGTTAGTAGATGAGTATGTCCGATAGTTCTAATTACTGATGATCTGATGTAATGTTGATGAGCCCAAAACCTAAACTATAGCTTGATTCATTTTTGGGCTCAAGAATAAGATTGATCATATTGTGGAGTTATAGAAACTTAGTAGTCTAAATGAGGCCATTTGAGTAGTATAGAGGGTTAAAAGGCAAAGGCGAAGCTAGATTAGTCGACCAGGACTACCAAGCTAAAGTAGCATGCTGAGCTAATTAGAACATGGCTAAGCACCAAAAAATTTCAAAGTAGACCATTGAGGGCAAGTACTAAGATGACCTAAAGAGGGTTGAGGTAAAGGTAGGGCTGAAGAGTCTAAGGTTTGAAGAGACCAAGGTCAGAGCTCAGGAAAGAAGACTTGAGAGATAAAATGCTTTAAATGTCTCGGTTACGGATACATGGCTAGTCAATGTCCAAACCAACGTGTCATGACGATCAAGGGAGATAAGCCTCAATTCAAAGTGAAGGTGTTAGGGCATTGACGTCATCCTAAAGTTGACCCCGATGCCCTAACACCTCCTAAAGCAAGAGTTGAGTACTGTTTTGTTCTTCGTCGATCTCTCAATACTTTTGTAGTAGACAAGAATCCGTAAAGGGAGAATTTCTTCCGTACGAATTGTTAAGTGAATGGTAAGCTATGCGCCTTGATCATTGATGAACGAAGCTGTACTAATGTCATAACACAAGGAGTAGTTAAGGCCATGAAGTTGCTGACCCTTCCATACCTTAAGTCATATAAGATTCATTAGTTGAACCAGAAAGGAGGTTTACCCGTTGCTAAGCAAGTTAGAGTACCGATTACCATTGGTAATAGGTACAACAACGAGGTGTTATGTGACGTTCTTCCCAGGTGCACTTCATACATCTTACTCGGTCGACCTTAGCTGTTTGACTTAAGGGTATTACACAATGGGTATAGGAATACTTATATGTTCCAAAAGGACAACAAGAAGGTTATCCTAACCCTTATGAGTCCTAAGGAAGTGAAGGAGTCACAAGAGAAGGTTGCTAGATCACTACAACGAAAGTCCTTAGTGATTTCTTGAGCTCAATTTTCCTGTGAAGTCAAGGCCAAGGAATGCGTGCTGCTTTTAGTTAGGAAACTTTTGGAGTTAAGAGAAGCTGAGAACTTACCTACTAAGGTGCAAACACTACTATAGAAGTATACCGACTTATTTCCTACCGAGATGTTGAAAAGGTTACTACTCTTAAGAGGCATTAAACATTACATTGACCTTTAGCTTAGAGTTGTACTGCCAAACTAACTTACCTATAGGCTCAATCTCAAGTAGGCGACCGAGCTGAAGAAATAGGTGTGTGAGTTAGTAGATTGTGGATATGTCCATAAGAGCATGAGCCCCTGTATTGTACTAGCTCTACTAGTATTGAAGAAAGATGGATTGTAGAGAATGTGCATCAACAGCGGAACTATCAATAAAATTACCATTAAATACCAATACTCGATCCCATGACTTGATGATATGCTTGATGAGTTACATGGTATCGCATCTTTTCAAAGATTGACCTGAAAAGTGGCTATCAACAAGTACAAATGAGGCTTGGAGATAAATGGAAAATAGCTTTCAAGATAAGGGATGATCTATTCAAGTGGTTGGTGATGCCGTTTGGTCTGATGAATGCACCGAGCACATTTATGGGGCTCATGAATCATGTCTTGAGGACACTAATTGATAAATATGTTGTAGTTTATTTCGATGACATTCTGGTCTACAATGCTAACCTTATCTCCCATGTTGGACATTTAAGATCCGTATTCAACATTCTCCATGCCGATAGATTATTCGATAACCTAAACATGTTCTGCTAGAGTGAGATTGATGAGAATTAGGCTACTAGACCTCTGACCCATAGTCGAGCCCGAGGACTAGAGGGACAGGTATGATGAATCCTTTTGTTCCAGTCGACCAATACCAAGGCCTAGTATTTCCTTGCTGAGTCAGCCTTCATGCCGAGCCATATGATTGCCCATCTTTCTGTAGTACATCAAATTGAAGATTACCCACTTGCATTCGAGCCTACCAATCACTCGGCATGTTCCTTGCTAAGAAGTCGAGAAAGAGAGAGTTTGAACTAACTAAGCCATCCCTACTTGGACAAGCCAGTTGTTTGTTCTTTTTCTCCACATTTTCTAACAACCTCACTAATGTAGCATCGTCACGTGTACAATATCATGTATAGAATTTGTTGCACCAATGATTGTTTTTCCTATATATCCATTTTTACCATTTTTGTATCTTGTACATTACTTTTTTAGGAAATGCCCTTTTTTTCTTTTCCTTTTTAAGTAAGTTACCCTAACTTATGGATATAAATATCCTTGTACTTATAGCTGTAAGAACAAATTATGCTGAATACACTTGAGTATTTTTTTCTTCCTTACGTAAACGCTCTGTTTACTTTCAGCATTACTTTTATCTAAACCCTTAAGCAAGGTTAGGTGGCAAGTAACCTCACCAGACCAATTCGTGCATCATATCAAATTGTATCATGAGTCCTCAGAAGTTCTATTAATACGTCATATCCTCTAGAGTTATTCGTAGATTTTGCTTACCTTTTGTTCATTATTCATTCCTTTCACACTTTCTTCCATTTGTTCTTTTAAGCTTTTTGCAAGTTTAGACCCATCCAACGACTAGCTTTGTCTATTCTTAGTCACAATTAGCAACATCTTAGTATCAGAGTAGAAGTTTTGTTTGAGTTGATATATGTTTTCGAAGTTCTATTATATTCTATTTTGCGTGTGTGAAACAAAGCAAGTTACTGTATTCATTTGAGCATTGTGTTGTTAACTATTAATTTCCTAAAGTGTTTGTTTGAGATTTGAATCCATGAGGAAAAAATGATTAACCCAAGTATGAATGTTGGTACTGGTGATGATAGTGGAGTTGTCCGCCATGGAAGACAATCTCAAGAACTCCCAGAAGCACTAACGAAAGACTTGATCACATGACTAACCTCTTAGTGGATTTGACCCAAGCTATTCATGCACTATCTTGCAAACCTACTGAAGCTGCATAAAACACCCCACGAGTTGCTCAGCTTATTAGAGGTTAGAACCCAACTCAACCCATTCAAGGTGGAGGAGTAGGTGGATGAATGAGAAGAAGGATTGATTTGGTAGGTATGGGAGATAAAGAAGAAGAGGAGTATTTTGAAGAAGAGTATGTATGGGTCCTCAGAGCATCCAACCGTGTGAAGCTTTGAATTCCCAGTTTTAATGGATCTAGGAATGCTGATGAATACCCAAAGTAGGAAGAGAAGGTGGAGCGTGTGTTTGATTACTATCAGTATGAAGATTATGAGAAGATGAGAACTGTTGCTGTTGTGTTCTCCAAATGTACCGCCATATGGTGGAAGAATTTTCAAGCTATGAGGAGACGAGAGGGATACCAAGAGATTCATACTTAGCCAAAGCTAAAGAGAATACTTAAGAATAGATTCGTACTAGAAACCTATTTTCAAGATACTTTCACTTGGCTTCAGGAGTTGAGATAAGGAGGCCAAACAGTTGATGAGTATGTTCAAGAATTTCAAATGCTTATAATGCATTGTAAAGTGGAGGAGCTACCAACTCAAACAGTTTCAATATTCATTACTAGGTTGAGAGGAGACATTCGAGGCATTGTAGAGCTCCAACGATTTGACAAAATGGACAAAGCTATTAGGACTACCCAGTTAGTAAAAAGGCAAAGGAGGAGCCAACTAATAGCTAAGGTACCAACTAGCCGACCGGGATAGATAAGTCATCGAACTCAGTCGAGTACAGAGCCAAACAGAAAGGTTAATGTCTGAGCCGAATAGAAAGGTTGATCCGATAATGAAGTATCGACTTGAACTTATAAGAAGAGGTAAGGATCTAGGAAGAAGACAAACCAGATCAGGTGTCAAGGGTTCGAACATATCGCTACTTAGTGCCTGAACCGTAAGACAATGGTCATCAAGGTAGACATCTCGAAGCTAGAAGTAGGCAATACAGATGAAGAACCCGAGGAGGAGGAAGTCCCTACCAAGAAAGAAAATGCGGAGAAAGAGCTAATTGAAGAGGATGTGTTTACTGAAGATTTGGACAAATTACTCATGGTTGTTTGACACACTATGAATGTAGAACCCTCACGAAGGGAGGAGTAGAGAGAGAATTTGTTCCATACTACCTATAAGGTGAATGATCAGGTGTGTGCCTTCATCGTGGATAATGGAAGTTGCACCAATGTAGCATCAACTGATCTTGTTTCAAAACTGAAGTTACCAACTGTTGCACATCTGAGGCCATATAAGTGGCATAGGTTGAGTGAGAAAGGATCATTACATGTTATTTGATAAATACTACTGCCGATCACTATAGGAAATTACTCTAACCAGATTCTCTGTGACTTACTGCCTATGCGTGCTTCCCACGTGTTGTTAGGTAAGCCGTGGTTGTCTAATAGGAGAGTTATACATGATGGCTATAGGAACACGTATATGTTTGAGAAGGATGACCAGAAGATCACACTGAATTCGATGCCATTGAGAGAAGTTAATAAGTTATAGACAAAACTTGTTTGCGAATCGAAGAAAGCTCTGGTGATGAGTAGAACTGGGCTCTGAAAGGCCATCAATTATTATGAGCTGACCTTCTTGTTGGTTAGGCGACTGTTAGAAATGAAGGAGCGGGGTGAGTTACCCTAGGAAATCAAGGAGTTATTAGATGAATATGCCGACATGTTCCCAAAACAATTACCTAAGGGGTTGCCCCTAACTCGAAGTATAGAGCATTGCATTGACCTAGTACCCAATACTGTACTGCCGAATAAGCCAGCTTATCAGATGAATCCTGAACAAGCTTCTAAGCTCTAACGTCAAGTTAATGAGTTGTTAGAGAGAGACTATGTAAGCTTCTAATGTCGAAGAAGAATGGAACTTGGCGAATGTGTATAGATAGTCGAGCTGTGAATAAGATCACAATCAAATATAGGTATCCGATCCTAAAGCTAAAAGACATGTTGGATGAACTTAGTAGAGCCAAGATTTTCAGCAAGATTAATCTTAAATTTAGTTACCATCAAATCTGCATAAGGCTAGAAAATGAGTGGAAGACTACATTCAAGACTCGACATAGACTTTACGAATAGATGGTCATGCCCGTTGGCTTATTAAATGCCCCAAGCACTTTCATGAGACTAATGAACCATGTACTGAGACAGCTTATAAGAAAGTGTATCGTGGTGTACTTTGACGACATCCTAGTCTATAATGCCAACATGCCGAACCACTATGAACATCTCAAAGTAGTCCTGGACATCCTTTGTGCCAAGAGACTATTTGGTAATCTAAGGAAGTGTCATTTTTGCTAAGAGGAAGTGGTATTCTTGGGCTATGTAGTCAGTGGAGGAGGCTTGTGAGTTGATGATGAGAAGATCTGAGTAATTGTTAAGTAGCTGACTCCTACTACTTGTGTTAATGTGAGAAGTTTCCACAAATTGGTTTCGTTTTACAGAAGATTCATTAGGAATTTCAATACCCTCGATGTGCCACTTACTGAACTAACGAAGAAAAACACCGACTTCAGATGGGGAGAAAGGGAAGAGAGGAGTTTTGTCAAGGTAAAAGAAAGATTAAACTCCACCCTGGTGTTAGTACTACTTGACTTCAATAAAATTTTTTAGCTGGAATGCGATGCATCAAGCATTGGAATAAGCATTGTCCTAATGTAGTTAGACTGACCAATTACCTTCCGTAGTGAGAAGTTCGGAAGACCCCAGTTGAATTACTTCATATATGGCAAAGAACTTTTAGTACTGATCCGAGCACTACAAGTATGGTAGCACTATTTATTGCCAAGAGAATTTATCATATATATTGACTATGAATCGCTGAGATACCTCCGAAGTCAAACTAAGTTGTTGAAGCGGTAGGTGAGATAGGTTGAATTCCTTAAATGATTCAATTTTGTAATAAAATACAAGTAAGGAAAGAGCAATATAGTTGCCGATGCTCTTTTGAGAAGGCATGCGCTTTTATCTGAACTATAGACTTAGCTGTTTAGGTTCGCAAGTATCAACGAACAATACTTTGAGGATCCACACTTAGAACCCATAATTTCGCGATGCGTCAAAGGAGGACAATGAACGACTATCATGTGGAGGATGGCTACTTATTCCGAGGTAGAAAATTATGTGTGTCAATTTGTTTACTAAGGGAGCTACTAATCAGTGAAGCCTACAATAGAGGACTTTCCGGACATTTTGGAGAAAGGAAGACCTATGAACTATTGAATGGCCGATTCTTTTAGCTGAGAATGAGGAGAGATACATACTGAGTTGTCGACAGTTGTGTTGTGTACCAAAAGGCCAAGTGCCGAGCCGAATAAGGGAAACTAATGCCCCTACCTGTTCCAACAAGACTGTGAATTGAATTGAGTATGAACTTTGTTCTTTAACTATCGTGAACTGCTCGAAGTAGAGATTCTGTAATGGTCATTGTAGATAGGTTCAGCAAGATAGCACACTTTGTGCCCTGTACCAAGATTAACTACGCTTCGACCATTTCTTCTCTTTTCTTGTAGAAGATTATGCAGATACACGGCGTATCGAGAAGTGTAGTCTTTGATAGAGACCTAAAGTTCTTAAGCCATTTCTAGAGAACCCTATGGTACCGGTTGGAGACCAAATTACTCTTCAGCACCTCATGTCACTCCAAAACTGACGGCCAAACAGAGGTGGTTGATCACACTTTGGGGCCACTACTTCGAGCTGCAGTGGGTTAAAATTTGGCTAATTAGGACATCTGTTGCTAATGGTTGAGTTTGCCTACAACCAAACAGTACATGATACCACTAAGCAAACTCCTTTTGAAGTTGTTTATGAATTCAATCCCGAGTTGCCCCTCGACCATACCCCTGTACCAGTACCCATGCAAGAGGACCCTAACGCCTCGACTAGAGCATAATCCCTTCAATACATATACAACAAGGTCACTCAACATATCGACTAAGCTACTAAAAGAATGCAAGAAAAGACCAAGAGTAAGATGGCTAAACAATTTTAGCCAAGAGGCTTGGTGTGGCTATACCTCAGTAAGGAATGGTTTCCAAATATGAGGAGAAACAAATTTTGCAGATTAGAAGGACCTTTCAGAATCCTCTAGAAGATCAATGATAATGCTTATAAATTGTAATTGCCCGAAGGCTATGGGGTTTTTAACACCTTTAATATTGTTGACCTCAGTCTATATCACCCTAACCGAGCACTAAGCGAAGACCATTTGGATTTGATCCTAAATCCCAAAACAGCTTAGAGGGAATGATGGGAATCAGGCTACCGAACCTTTGACCCACAACCAAACCCAAAGATTAGAGAGACTAGCATGGCGAATCCTTCTGTTCCAGCCAACCCATGCTAAGGTCAAGTATTTTTTTACCAAATCACCCTTTATGCTGAGTCGTATGATTGTCCATTTTTCTATAGTACGTCAAATTGAAGATTACCCACTCGCGCTCAAGCCAACCAATTACTCGGCATCTTCCTTGCCAAGAAACCCAGAAAGAGAGAGAGTCCAGATTGACTAAGCCATCCTTACTTGGATAAGTCAACTGTCCGTACTTTTTGTCCACATCTTCTAACAACCTTGCTAATATAGCATCGCCACATGTACAGTATCATGTTTAGAATCTATTGCACCAATGATTGTTTTTCTTATATATTCATTTTTACCCCTTTTGTATCTTATACATTACTTCCTTAAGAAATGCCCTTTTGTCTTTTTCTTTTTAGGCAAGTTGCCCTAACTTTTGGGTATAAATATTGTTATACTTGTAGCTATAAGAATGGGTTATGCTGAATACACTTGAGTTTTTTTTTTTTTTCTTCCTTGCGTAAATACTCTATTTACTTTCAACATCACTCTTATCCTAACCCTTGAGTAAGGTTAGGTGGCAAGTAACCTCACCGGACCAATTCGTGCGTCATATCGAATTGTGCAGTGAGTCCTTGGAAGTTCTATTGATATGTTATATCATTTGGAGCTGTTCGTAGGTTTTGCTTACCTTTTGTTCATCATTCATTCCTTTTGCACTTTCTTCCATTAGTTCTTTTGAGCTTTCTATAAGCTTGGACCCATCCAACGACCAACCTTGTTTGTTCTTGGTCACAGTTCGCAACAGAGGTCATATTCCTCGGGTATGTTGTTTCGAAGGGAGGAGTTTGAGTTGATGACGAGAAAGTCGGAGTTATTCTTGAATAACCTACACCGATTAATGCTGCCGAAGTTAGAAGCTTCCATGGTATAACTTCATTCTATCGAAGATTCATTCGAAACTTCAGTTCCATAACGACACCTTTAACCAAATTGACTAGGAAGAACTCTAAGTTTAAGTGGTTAGAGAAAGCTTAGAAGAGTTTTGAAGATATAAAGTCCAAATTGACATCAACCCTAGTACTCGCCTTATCGAATTTCGAGAAAATTTTTTAGGTAAAATGTGATGCTTTTAAAGTTGGCATTGGTGCTATCCTTATGAAGGAGCACTAACTTATTACCTATTTCAGCATGAAACTCAAAGGAGTTACCCTAAATTACTTAGCATATGACAATGAGTTTTATGCCCTTATCCAAACACTGCAAAATTGGCAGCATTATTTGTTGTTGGGAGAATTCATCATCTACTCAAATCATAAGTCTCTCAGACATCTCCAAGGGCAACAAAAACATTTTCAATGTCATGCCAATTAGGTTAAATTCTTAGAGTCTTTCTACTGTGTCATCTAAGATAAGAAAGGAAGCATAAAAAACTATTGTCGATGCCTTTTCTCGTCGTCATTCCTTCATTATGACAATGTAAGCTAAGGTACTTAGATTTGGCACCTTACCCGATTAGTACAAGCATAATCCGTATTTTGGGCCCTTAGTAGCCAAGTGTAACGTTGGGAGAGTTATAGAGTTGTAGATGAGTTATACTTGAGCCAAGTGTTTCTGATGAAGGGCAAGTAGGTTTTTATGCCTAGTGGTTCAGTTAGAGAACTACTTATCCAAGAAGCTCATACTTGAGGCTTAGCTAGCCATTTCAGGGAAAAGAGGATAGTTGAAATGTTGAGAGAACATTTCTATTAGCCTAGGATGATAAAGGATGTATACAGAATTCTTGAGCGATGTGAGGTATGTAAGTATACTAAGGGGAGAAAAGAGTCGTATGGTGAGTACACACCTTTGCCTATATCTAAGTATCTCTGGACTAACATAAGCATGGATTTTATGCTTAACCTACCTCGCACCACGAGAAGACACGACTCCATTATGGTGGTGGTCGATTGGTTCAACAAGATGAGCCATTTCATTCCCTACCATCGGACTAATGATTCTTTATTTGTTGTTAACCTCTTTTTACAAGAGATTGTGCAATTGTATGGAGTGCTCAGAAGTATTGTATCTGATCGTGACTTGAAGTTTACTAGCTTCTTTTAGAGAACCCTATGGAAGAAGTTTGACATTAAGCTCATGTACAGTACTTCTTGCCACCTACAAATAGAAGACCAGACTAAAGTTGTGAACAAAACAATCGGTAACCTCCTGTGAGTAACTGTTAGGACGAACTTATATGATTGGGATTTATGCCTACCTGTCATCGAGTTCGCTTACTACTGTTCAGCTCATAGCTCAACAGGAAGGTAACCTTTTGAGGTCGTTTATGGACTTTACCCGAACTTACCCCTAGATAGTCAATCCGGCTTGTAGCATGCCGAGGAGTTCCAAAAATTGCATCAAAAGATTGCCAAACAACTGGAATGGACTATGGCTTGATAGAAGGAGAAAGGAAGCAGAGGAAGGAGACGGGTGGTTTATAGTCCTAAAGACCTTGTTTGGGTCCATCTTAGTAAGGAGTATTTCCTTAGGAAGAGGACGGGCAAACTTTCCCCTAAGTTAGATAGTTCTTTTAAGGTCTTTAGATGTATCAACGACAATGCATATGAGCTTAAGTTACCCAAAGGATATGATGTATCTACCACCTTTAATGCCGTTAACCTAACACTCTATGTTCCCAATGAAGAAGAGAACTAAGATTTGAGGGCAAATATTCAACAACCCTAAAGAAGTGATAGATTGCTGACCACTGGTCCTCTCACCTGTGCGTACCTCTGAAGCCTTCAATCACTCACTAGAAGAATTCTCTCTGATCAGCCTACCAAAGACGAAGCGCAGTTTATAAGAGAATGGTGGAAGAACTCCTTGAGTGCTCATCTCGACCATACCCTACTTTGTCTAATTCTTAATGTCGAATCTTATCTGCCAAATGCCAAAGTCGACCAACTAAGTGCCAAGGCCTAAGACCTTAACCATATAGCACTACACCAATCACTAAGACCCCTTTGTGCCGAGGCCAACTAGTCCTATGCCAAGACCCCTCCATAACGGCTCTGGCTCTTCAGCTTGTTATCTTTACTATTACATAGTGACATTTAACATTCATTGCTTGTACAGAACCAATGTTTCATTGCCACATGTCCTTTTTACTTGATACTGTACTATTTTTCTCTTTTTGTCATTTGTCCTATTTACCCTTCTTCGTATATGTTAGGAATCCCCTTTTCATGAATACCTTTTTGTAATTTTCCTTATTTATAATGTTACCTTAGGGACTTACTATAAATAGTCCCTTCTCTTTGAGCCAAAACATATGACGTTCCTTTCAAGTATTTAATATATTTGTTCTTACGAGATATTCCTCTCTAAGTCCATTTTTACACACTCTTATCTAATTTTGCCAAATAGCTCAAGATTAGTGACAAGTGGACCTTAGCATTAGCTTGTACATTACATCAAGTGAAGTGTCAAGTTGTATTATACCGTAAGTAAGTCATATCCTCCGAACAGCTTCATGTTAGCTATTACATTCGGTTCATCAACTTACCCATTCAATTTTCTTTGATATTTTGAAGGACCCATCTAGTTTTTATTCCCCTACAATAAGCCCTAGTGATTACTAAACTCTTAGACATATTACATCTCAAGCTTTGATGATATTAATGAGCATAATGAGTAACCTTCCTTGATAAGTGAATAGTGAATATAAAAATGGTTAAGCAAGAATATAAAAGTCAACATTTCATGCCCTATCAATGAGCATAAGAGCCACCTTTCTTGCAATCATCATCAAGACTTTTCTTGTTTATTTTTATTTATTTATTTGTCTACAAGGCATAACGAGCTTGGATAATATTAAAACAAAGACAAGACCTAACGATCTGATATCTGACAACAGTAGCACATATTGATCACAACCAGGTTATGAAGGCTCAATTCTCTCTTGTTTATTTACTTAAAAATAATAGTCGCATACTTTCCTCGTTTATTTTCTTATACCGCCGTTCTTGCCGTTGAGCATTAATTATCTCCACTACATATGTCTTTGACAAGTCAGAATCTATTAGCCACATTAGATGGAGACAATCTTCTTCCATTATTTGAAATTGTGTCTCTTAACATTGAACTTCTTTTATTTATAATAAACATGTACAACTATACTTGACCTATTGCCAATGCTTTTCCAAAGCTTCAATGCTCTACTAAATTTGATAATTCGTGAGTTTTCTTCTCATATGTAATATTGACTTGCCACCCTACCAAATTCAATTCCAATAATGATGGTCTTCTCATATTAAATTAAGCTTTGGATGTTGCCCATTGAAAGTTAACCAACTACACATTGATATGTGCCATTAACTTCATGAAACACTTAGCTCTTCATTATACTGGGTGTCTTTGCTAACACTTGGAATTGATGGCCTATTGTTTTCTTTTCATATATAATATTGACTTTGTGCTCTAACAAGAAAAGAGATGAAAACCAATCTAAGTTGAAGCATAGAAGCAATAAAGCTAAAGGATTTATTAGTGCATCAAGATAAATGCCTGCCATTAGTCCCATATTCTATTGATAAGTGGCTAAACTACTTTTAAAGACATGTTCTAGGGCAAAGCTATACATCGAGAAGCCTGCATAACATCCATTACTGATGGTGGTGTTTAGTTTATTGAGTGCGAACCTTGTGCTAATTCTAAAGATACCATCAGGGGAGATTCAACGTTGCGCTTCAAAAACAAGAGGATAGAGCTACCCAATTTGCATTCTTGAAGGAGCCACCATCCGAATGGGATGACTAAGTAGCATCCATTGTAGAGAAGTTAGAGTATGTAACTCTTCTAAAGAAGGCAAAAGTCCTTCGTACTATTGCCACTTCCACTCGATTGCGATTCTCACAAATGAGTGGAATAGAAGTATGGTGGGCATGGTTTCTTAATGGAGTATTTAGAGTTTCTAAAGATATTATCAAAAGAAATTTAATATTCAACACCATTATGAGTGTAGTGGGCTTCCTCTCATTATCTTGATTATGGCTTCAATCATTCTTCTTTTTCCCTTGTTGTCAAATACCTTATATGCCTTATCTTGCTAACTTCATTCCTTATTCTTATAGGCATTGTCTCATGATCAATAATGCGCCCAATCAATCTTAATATCAACTTCAAGAACCAAAAGTAGGCTAAGTGGTTCCCTAGTAGGGAACTGACTTCCAGCAAGGAAGCTTCAAGCATGGTAAATCCTAACAGGCTTCAAGCGTAGCAGGCCTTAATCATAGCACACTTTTTATAGAGAAGCCACGACTAAGAAGGCCTCCGCATAGTAGGCCCTAGCAAGCCTCAAGCGCAATGAGTATCTCGTATAGTAAGCTTTAAATATAAAAGACCATAGTAGGCCTCAAGTGGAGCAAGAGCTCGTTCATAGTGATCTTCTCCTATAATGAGTCTTGAGGGGACTCTAAGATCACCATTAAAGAAGACTCGATGGGCTCAAGCATTATAGGCTTTGAGTGAGCAGCCCGAGAGCATAATGAGCCCCGAAAGCAACATGACTTATGCATAATAAGCCTTGTAAGTGATAGGTCCTAGTAAGCCTTGTACATCAAGAGCTTTATTTGTAAAGGGCTTTGAATAAAGACTTGTTCCATTCCAAGAATGAGAAGAGAGAGTTACCTCTCTAACATACACAATTTGCTTTTCTCAGGAAATTGCTTTTATATTAAGTAGAGTGCATTAGCTCTCTTAAAGAAGGCTTGGATCCTTCATGCCATCACTACTTTCGCTTAACTGTAGTTCCTACAATGAGCGAGATAGAAGTATGGCAAATATAAGATCCTTCATATCATCATTACTTCTATTCGACAATAGTTCCTGTATACGAGAAAGAAGGGATTATGCTTAGACTATCATCTCCTAATGGAGTACTCAAACCCACATGTTTATTACTTTATGGAGAGAGTCACTCTAACATTTGAAGATATTGTTAAACGTTTGAAGTTGCATAATTGAGGTTGAACTAGCATTACTATTTCTTTGGTTTCTAGCAGAATACCATGAGAATCTGTCAAGCTCTCAAACAAAGTTCCTTTATTATAGGAGCTTGCTTTCCCTATTTGACATGGAGGGTAGCCTGAATGTCTCTTGAGGCTAACGATGGTGATCTAAACTTGGTGGATTACAAGGAATCCTTGGTATTTTTAGAAGATGGCAATGGTAGTGATGATGATGACATTAAAGAAACAAATGAATCCCCATGAAGTAGTTGACGTTGCTCTTGTCATTAATGTACTAATTAGGAAAAGGAGGATGAGATTAGTATTTACACTGGTGCTCTAACTGCTAAAGTGCATATGGAGCTCAGTAGTGCATTGCACCTATTGATATCCCTCCTCCCCCAATTGCTAACATGTCTTGTTGAGACTAAGTAGCAACTCGAGTGATTATTCCTTTATTAAAGGGAACTTTGTGCTCTGATGAACTTGTTACACCGTCTCATTTCATGATGCCATTTAAGGTTCTCTTGGTAGTAGTCATTTAAGCATGTGCAAATCATGTTTGCTTAGGAAGCGAAGCCTTCACTTAACAGCAACAACGAAAGTCATTATAATTGGCATTCTCGTAAATCATTAAGCTTGTAGCATTTAAGGCTGCTTAGACTCTATGATTTAAGGAGCTACTAGAAAGGTTATCATGAACATAAGACTACTTAGATTATTATGATCTAAGGAGCTTATAGAGTCATCTCACACATCGGAGCAAAAGCTCTCACTTGTAGCGATAATATTTAAGCGAGCCCTTTTGATAAGGTATTTGATCATGCTAAAGTAACAATAATAACATTCATTATCTAAGACTGATAATTCTCTTTCATTAGTCGAGGGGGTATTTCCTACTACCCAACTACTTAGACTTGTCTTACTTTGCTGTGACAACTTATAATGCACTTAAGAGGCAATGTTCTTACCAGTTTGCAATATACAAGCTTATCTTTTCATCATACACCTGGGGTTCCATGCTCTTACCAATCAACAACAATATTTGGTTAAGTGTTGCTTAACCTCAAAAGTCGCATTTTATTAAACTTAATTGAAGGCATCTTGCGCTTCAAAGTAGCTGTGATGTAAGATGTAGATATTAGGGTATTGTCTAGTCTTGAGGCATGGAAGCCAATATAGTAGGGCATTGCTTAGGCTTAAGGGTTAGAAGCCAAGATACTAGGGCATTACCTAAGTTTAAGGCATTGCAAGCTGAGAGGCTAGGGCATTGCTTAGGTTAGAAGCATGGAAGTTAAGATGCCAAGGCATCACATGGGCTTGAGGCGTAGAAGCCGAGATGTTAGGACTTTGCTTAAGCTTAGGGCATAGAAGCTGAGATGCTAGGATGTTGCTTAGGCTTAAGGCGTAGAAGCCAATGTACCAAGGCGTTGCCTAGGCTTGAGGTGTAAAAGCTGATGAGCCAAGGTGTTACTTAGGCTTGAAACTTTAGAGCTAAGTTACTGTAACATTGATGACATGGGGTTTCAGCTTTGGTACTCCTGTAAATGATTTTGCTTATATTTGCTTCATATAAATGTCCAAGTCTTCCCTTGTTATTAAGGAAGTCTTTAGAGTAGAGGCCATAGACATAAGTAGTAGAGTAGGAGTAGCATTGGGGTAAGAAGTAGATCCACTTAAGATTAGGATGGTGGGATTAAATGGAGGAGCAAGCACGCTTGAGGATGAAGAGTTACCTAACTAGACTCTTACATTCCTTATTATAAGGGTTAGTTATTGTACAGGTTGTAGTAAGGGGGTTTCATCACCTTCTCCTTAATGAAAATCTTTCTCAACAGCTACAAAATTAACTAGTTGAGTAGAGGTAGTAACACCCAACTGTGTTGCAAGTATAAGATTTGGCAAAGTTATACCCTGTTGCATAACAATAATGGTAGCCATCCTAGTGAGAATCGGTTAGAACACAGCCATGAACTGGTTTAAAGCCTTCATGGCTTCTTATATTACTCGCATTATCTGTGTATGATCCAGATAAGCCTTGGCACTAATTGGTCTTGGCTAGTATTCTTAGGTGATGAGAGCGAATTCTACTCGGTAAGCTTAACATTAGTGTCTAGTTCTTAGGATGTCGTATCAGACGTACCGGTTGTTTTCTTCTTGGAAAGTGCCACATCTCTACAATTACTCTTCCCTAGTGGATTCCCCAAAATGTAGATAAGGGGTTTTAACTAGAGCGATTACGTATGAATCATGCGAGTATTACGTTACATGTAACTTTAAAGTATGTGGAGATAACACTTAATGAAATAATTGGAGAAAGAATGACAAGAAGAAGGAGCAAGCAATCCCGAAATCTTAAATGTATAAGTGATATTCAAGGGAGCCTATAGGACCTAAGACGTCAATGTTGCAGCTATTGAGCGATTAAAACCATTCTGTGCTTAAATATTATTTAATCTTAAAGAGCAGAGGTTTCATATTGTAACATTATTTTTCTGATCTTTAGAGTTGTGTTAAATGAGGAGAAATGGCTGAGTATTAATAAACTCTTAGGCTTGACGATATCCATTAGATCGTCTTGGAAATTGATAGACAAAATGAAGCTTACTTAATTTATATTTATCTTAAACAAGCTAGTTAATGGGCCCACAACCGCTAATTTTTTTGTAGGTGCATGAGTCTACCTAAGAAAGGTTGGAGGTAGATGAGTAAGTTCAACGATCCCAATTCTAAGCTTACCAAGGTAATTCTTCTTAAATTATCCTAATACAGATTAAACTCCTCAGACCTTGCCATCTAACGTAAGGAATCAAACTCAAATAAATATTGAGCTTAACTCTATAATTAATATAACAATTTTAACCTTCTATAATATATATAACAATTAATTAACCAATAAATTGGAAGAATGAGAAATTAACAACAATATATAAAAAAAATAATATTAATCAAATTCAAAATGACATAATAAATTAAAAAAATACGTAATTGATAACAATATATAGAAAAATATATATATATGTTAACCCTCCAACATAATTTTTTTTATGATAAGTGGCCTCTAGTTCAATTTGATTAATGAAGATAAAGCTCTACTTAAAAAATAGTTCAAACCTAATAACCGCATTCCAAAAAAATTGGAATATTAATAAATCACAACTCTTCATATGGAAAATAGATTTTCTCAAATTTCTTTTTTAATTTTTCTAAATTTACAAAGCAATAGATGAAATATTTTTTATTTTTAAAATATTTTATAATTCTTATTTGATATTATCTTTTTCTTTTTAATCCTAACCATTTAGTATACGTGATACGAGGATTAATCCAAAGAGACGAAGAGAAAGGAAAGGAAAGCATCTAAATTCCCCTGTATCTCTATCCAACCGGCCACCATCATTGCGACAACCATCGCTATAGCGGCTTTGTAACTACCAGGCCATCGCCCTAAACAACGGCTTCGACCTGCAATTCATTCCACAACATCACAACTCGAAAGAGAAAGACAAAGGTCGGATATTTGGAAACTTCTTGTACTCTTTCGCTTATTTGAAATTAACCCAAAATATTATTTCTTTATAATCACCAATTATTTATGTTAATCTACCTCTTTAGTAACTGCAATCGGTGGATACAGTAGTGTGTTTATTTATTTATTCTGATATTTCTAAGCTTTTTTTTTTTTGGGTTATTTTTCGATTGCTTTAGTATTTGATATGCTCGCAGTTGGAATTGATTGGTGCCCAATAAGTAATAGAAGATGTCACGTATGAATTATATCATCCTAGAAATTTCAATCACATAGCCACTCTTTGCTGAAAATATCTTATTTCTGTAACATGGGAGATAAATTTTGTAATTTTCGAAATACTGGACTACATCGAAACAAATATGATCCTGGGTATTCCGAGTGTTATAACAATTTATGCTAGGTATTTAATTTATGACACCCATTGTGTGGTATTAAGGAATTGCTTTTTCTCTAACAAATCGTGGCTTTTTACGTTGGTATGGAACTTTTAATTCGTGTATTGCATCCAAAATTGAGGGTGGTGGATTTAAAACTTTGACGAATTTAATCTTCCACGTTTATGCTAGTGTGGTGCATCCGATCTAAGTTTATTTGGTGTCTTTATGTATTCTTTTCTTTTCTTAGCTCATTTTATGTGGATCTTAAGTTTTATGATACTATTTGTTGTACTTTTTGTCTAATGCTTAAATATAGGATACAATATAGTTGGTTAAGATATGAAAATTATGATACAATAGCGAAGGATGTACCAGTGTGTTCATTTCAGTTTTCTAGTTGTTTTTATTACATGTTGTGCAAATGATCAATACTGCTATCTTTTCACTTTTCTGGTTGTTTCTAATTATATGTTGTACCAGTGTATTCTCTAGGTTGAGTGCTTGTTCCCAATTTTTCCAGCAAAAATGGTATCTGGTCTAATCAATGCCAATCCTATTGTGTATGAGAAGAAAGAACGACGGGTGCGGACTGCCCCTTCTAATTTTGATGAGTATGCTGTTGAGCCCATTGACCAGCTAGAAGTATACGGTATGCTTCCAGATCGTACCCATTTTGTCTCTTTCAATTAATTATTACTTTCTGTATAAAAAAGTTTAAAAGACAGTTCTATCCTCAATGGAAGATAGGATGGGTAGATATTTGTTGGTATATTTTTTCTAATTTTGGCCATTCCTGCTATACTTATCAGAATACATGGAGAAAATTTATATATTGTTGTTTTTCCATGATCACGTACCTTTGGATCTTTGTGAAAATGTGTAATTATATATTAAATGCATTTGTATGAGACATGCATACATCTGAAATGCAGGTATAAATAAGGTTGCATTTACAAGAGTATGCAAGTTCTTAACGTCTCTTCTCCAATAAGGAATCTATGGATGTCTTGGAGTTTACTCCCTGCCACCTCAAATCGTAAACATGTTTTGCATAATTTTGATGTAGTTTCTTCAAGATATAAAAATATTTTGGTTTTTTCTTCATCCTAAAGGTACAGATGCAGCTAAGTCTTAATGTGAGGGATAAAGAAACTGATATAAAAAGAAAATGGAAAGGTGAAAATAGTCCCCTTTGTCTCGTCATGGCTGTTGTTTGATATCTTAGGTGATATATAAAACATTCACTTATTTTGCATGTGATAGTGAATGTGAATAATAAATAGACCACTGATAATGTCTTAATTTTCTTACAAACATCTAGCATGGAACTTACTCTGCTATAAGTTAATGCCATTGCACATGTAGAAGAATCATGACATTCTTTAGGAACAGGATGCTTTATATGTGACAGTTGACAATATGTCTTAATTTTCTTAGATCATCTCAGAGATATAAAAGATCCTGAACATCCATATTCACTGGAGCAGCTTAAAGTTATTACTGAGGACGCAATTGAAGTAGATGATGCAAAGAGTCATGTGAGGTAAAAGCAATTTCTATCCCTTATTTTGTTTTTTAGTTGAAGGATCAGTTATAAGCAGAACTAAAGTATTTGGCTCAAATTACCAAAAATTGTTACTTGGCTCAGGGTTACATTTACTCCAACAATAGAACACTGCAGCATGGCGACAGTTATTGGTCTTTGCCTGAGAGTGAAACTCATGACGAGCTTGCCTTCTCGTTACAAGGTATGATAATTAGAATTCTCATGTAGAATAGCAAGATATATGAGATTCAACTACCCAATACATAATGATTTGATTGAATTTTGAATAATCTGTGATCTTATATTCCTATTCTTTTTTTTTTTATATATATATACCAGAAAATGAGAACTAAATATTTTGTATATGACTAATGGTTTCATTAGTAGCTTAGCTCGCTTAGTTCTTGGATCCCTCACCTTCCAACTTTATACAAAATTGTTGCTTTTAATTTTCTGAAATCAATAAGTTTCATGGCAAAGTCAAATCATTAGACAGACACGTTAGAAAATTACTTGAACCAGAAAATTCATGAAGTTTGCAGAATTTTCTTTACAAGAGAAGTATCTATTTTGCTTGTAAGCTGACTGAATGATCCTATGTCTTTAGTTCTTTTCAAACCCTGAGATATGACACGAGATAGAGCTTTGGGCTTTATGGTTGTTAGTTTGTTTGTAAGAAGTTTCTATATGGTTTTGTGGTTTTTTTCTGACCCCCACACCCACACAACCTCCCCCACTCACCCCAAAACCTCCTTTTTTCCTACCACACCATTGATTGTAGTTTATTTAAAGAAGAGGTGCAATTTCAAGCTCGTGGTTTGTGTTTACCAGAGGAAGGAAATTATGTGCATCTCCTAATGTACAATGTCATTAAGATAGCTTTCTTGGAAATTGTGGAATTGTGCTTCACTGCTACTGGTTTTGGTTTGTGATTGTTGGATGTGGAATAAATTTCTGTTCTGCTTTCTTCTTTTTTCATGGATTTCTAAATGATTGAAAGATGTGTGGAAATATCATCTAAATTTTGATATTAGTTCATTTCCTTTGTTTCGTGTCAAATAATAATTCTGGCTGACTTTGACGGAAGTCTGGCTTTTTACCTTAAGCTTAAGCACATACTGCTAGTCTATGAACATTTCTTGAGAAAGTCATGGCTTTTTACTTTAAGAACATTTCTTGGGAAGTTTTATTTGTTGCTGACACAGAAAGTGCAAGGTATCTAGGTCTGGGTACATATCTTCAGTAGGAGTCAATGAAGCTCGTAAAATAAAGTATGACTATTAAATTAGAGTTGATTCTGAAATTACTAGTGCATTGTTTCTTGCAGAGCAGACCATCCCATGGTTTTTACACATTGTAGCATATCTTAGTTAACATTCTTGGTCATTCTGAATTCTTATATTATTATTATTATTATTACTATTTTATTTTTTATTTTTTCTCCAGATAGATATTATGATAGCATCTGGAAGTCATGCTACTGAAGCAGCAGGTCTCTCTCTCTCTCTCTCTCTCTCTCTCTCTCCAACACAATTCTTTGATCTCTAGCATGACTAGAATGTTTTGTGATGCAGTCAATAAGCAGCTGAATGACAAAGAACGGGTGGCGGCGGCATTGGAGAACTCTAACCTTGCGAATCTGGTTAATGAATGTCTGGCTCCCTCTTATGCTTGAACTCGGGGTGTCTATAAAGTGAGTCTTCTACGGTAATCAGGTTGCTTAACCCACCCTATAGCTCATTGGACTTACACTTCCTGCTGCTCATGCTATTTTTGAGTCTACTTGCACAGAAAGGTTTTCAGGAAGATTTTGTTTACTCGTTAGAAAGAAGAATAGAAAATGTGAAGGGAATGTATCTATTAAGATGATGAAGTTTGCTTTGTCTCCCCAACCGATGGAAAAGCGCTTTGAATTATCACATTACAAGATTGCATATCCATTTTTTGATGAGATGGCCGTTTACGTTCTTAGCAAGGCAGGAAAGCTTGTATCCAATGACAATAACCTTTTGTTAACGCTGGCCGCCAATGCAGTAATAATTTGTGGCAATATGAGGGACCAGTGAACTGAAAGATAGCTAGTAGACCTTTCTTTATTAGAGTGGTTCATTTACTTCATTTTGTGGGAATTACGTTTAGATATACTTGATTTAATATAGATATATATATATATATATATATATATATGGTTTTATCTATATACATATAAACATTATAAATTAAACCCGCCAAAAAGCCTGATTGCATGTCAATTTTCTTATTTTTCTTTTTGCAAAGATTACATGCTTTTTGTGGCCCCGACCGTTCATGGTATGTTGAGAGCACGTTATGCCGGTCGTACAGCCCGAATATGCAATCATAGTGATGCCCGAAGTTGAATGAGTCGTTTAACCACAGCTACCAACGACAAGAATGGTACATGCTTTTGACAAATGATTCAGGTCTCCGAATGATAATTTGATAAAACTATCACTTGATCAAAATTTATCATCAATAAAAGGGACGTTCTATCCTTTTCTAGTGGAGGTAACTCGTAGCCCTCAGAAATTTCAAAAAGAGGTGCACATATCCTCAATTTGAAATACGGGATTCATGTTAAATATCTATTTTTATCAAAACACACAATATATATATATATATATATATATATCAATCTCTGTCATAGGTTTAATAGATCCGAATCTTGTGTTTAAGGGCATATATGAATTTCCCCAGATTTGATTGCTTTCCACATTTTCATATGATGAAATTATTTTTTTACCATTTACATTGATAGTTGAAATTATTAAGGGCATATATTTTTTTTACTTGGGCCAGTCTCTTTCTTCCCTTATTCCTGCATATATATATAGAGAGAGAGACACACACACACACACATACAATGGATGGCCTAGCTAAGAGTCTTTAGACCGATATTCTTTCACTTTTCCAGGGCTATATGGATCGTAGAGGCACCTCTAGCCGAGAATGAGGAATTGTTGCGAGGGGCACCACCAAGCGAGATCAAGGCCAGCATCCTATATAAGGTTTCAAACGTGCACTTCTTTAAATATCCTATAAAGACAAGAACTTTAAAGCTTGACTAACTCAAGCGAGAAAGTTTGACTTTAAGAAAGGAAGCGCGATAATTATAATCTTTCTAAAAAAGGTGCTAACGAACAAGAAAAGGCCCCTACCTATAGATAGACACGCACATATATTGGCCCAATAGTGAACTTTGAAGGTCTTACTAGGTTCAATTCCATATAGCAACTTCATGAAGTCACAATTTTAAATGTGGTAGAAACAACATGCAAATTCTATTACATGTTACCATCACCAGAATCTGCATGTTTATACCATGCACTAATGTAATTTCTTGCCCAATGATTTTCCATGAACTAAGCCTGGATCTTTCTTGCACAGTTTTAAAAGTTCAAAAGATTAGAAAGTAAAGTTACGCTGATTCTAGTCGACACATGAGAAAATCAGGACGTAGGAGAATCACTAAGATCAAGAACAATTTGTTGTTAACTTGTCATCATATAGCAATGGCAAACCGGTTAGATGGATTGCAAACAATGATAAGCAGCTTCTTTCAACACCACCAATTACCAGTTGCTGTCAATGTGATACAACACGAGGAAAACCTTTGCCAGGATCAAGCTCGATAGGAAGACTCCCACCTTTCAGAACTTCCATAAAGAATTCCAACAGATGTACCAGCACTCACTAGTGGCTTAAGCAAGTGGTCTAGGAAAATGAGTTAGCACTATTGGGGTAATAAAATAATTTCATTCACTCCCAGTATCCACATTATTGTGGATCACACTGGACTGGATAGATTGAGTCGATGAAATGATCCATAAATGTCCTCATAATTCACTAGCAATGTGTTAAACAAATATTTGGTGACCAGGTTTACCGGTTCGTAAAGCATTTTTCCTAAACTTGGACACGAAAAGACGTACAAGGTGGAGCTGCTTCCATAACAATGTTTTCGAAAATGAGAGGAAGCAATGCAAGTGGCCTGCTTGCACAATCATGCACCAATGAGTCTCTTCTTTCTTACCCAAGATTTTTTCATTTCTCCCCAGTTCAAGAATTGTTCAAGGAAGCAAGAGCGGAAGGAAGACGAAGTAATTTACGCTGCAACAAGATCAGGTGTCTCTGCTTCAACGGATATCAACGCGGTGTGTACTTTGTCCAACCAACTGTCAAGCCGCTGGCGCAAAGCCTTGACTTGTGGAATGCCCAAGACTCTTGGTTGAACCCATGAAACATGCACTGTTCCATCCACTTGATCAATTATACCCTCAATAAGATGAACCTGCATTGAAGTTACTCATAATTAGATGTAGGATCCAAAAAAATGAATAAATAAGCTTCAGAACAGAAGCTGACTCCAGGCACAGGACTCATCACCAATCAGGGACATGTCAGCATTTATAATTTAACAAGTATATATCCCAGGCTTTTCTCTTGGGCTCAACATTCTGTTTATCACCAAATCTCTTGAACATGGGTCAAAACATCCCTTTACTAGCACACAACCAACCCGTTTTCTTTTTGTTGATGTTGGGGTTGGGGAGAAGGAATATTTGCATGTCACAAACTCTCAAAAAAACAAACAGGTGAAACGTTCCCTTTTAAAAGAATAGAGATTCTGTAATAAAAACAAATATGAATGTGTCGATGTTGTTGGTCATATAATCAGAGACCAGCAAGTTGGCACCTGCATTTTTCTTGTCAGCGGATTTAATCTTTTCCCATTATCTAATATATGCCATAGCAATGCAATCTAAGGTGGTCATGCAATGAGATTAATTATATTTTGTATTTGTATTTCGATTTACTTAATCCAGCTGTAATTTTTAAATTAATACAGCTCATCCTCCATTGGAATATATTTTTAATGAGAAACACCCAGGAAAAGTTCATTTCTGTAACTAATAAAAAGTAGGAGGAGTTAAGTCAATGTACTTAAGTACAGAACAAATGGCACAGCGCTATCAAGGATAAGATTTTAAGAAAAAGGCAACATGAGAAATATAAGCATGCCAACCAGACAATCTTTTCTAGTTACAATTGAAGGAACACAGCCTCATGGCGGAAACCCTCTTCTAAGGCCATGCCTGGGTTAAGAATATAATGTAAATATTTGACCTCAGATTATTGAAACTGATAAAGATGTGACACTAAGGCCCTGTTTTTTTCAAGGAAAATCTCTTGCAAATAAAAAACATTTTTTATTGAAAATATTTTCTAGAAAATGGTATGTTTTCATATATTTTGTTGCTTTTATAAAAACATGTCAAAAAGAATTTTTCATTGTTTAACATAAATTTTATGTAAAGTATAGTCATACTTAAATAAAGTATTTATCATAAATATATTACAAGTCTTCTATATAAAAGTATAATATGTAGATTAATTTTCAACGTTTATTATTGTAACCTCCTTTGCTTATATTTTAAAATTTTATCAACAAGTACTTTAATTTTTTCATCAAAATCCATTTATATTTATAATACAGGTCAGTTCTAATAAAGATTCAATAAAAATCACCTTTAAAAAGTTAAAAAAACTTGTAGAAAGTAGTTTGGAAAACGACTTTCCATATTAAAAAGCGTAAATCATTTTCCTGAAAAACTTGAAGATTTTCCCTCTAATAAAAAAATTATTTCCCTTGTTTTGCCTCACAAGGGGAAATATTTTCTATTTAAAAAGCCATTTTTAACTAAACAAATAAAGGAAAATAGGGAAAATGTTTTCTGAAAAATATCTTTTCCGAAAGAAATGGGCCCTAAGAAGCATACATGGTTTCAACATACAAGCTCATTTGGAATTTAATAATGCTGTAATATTACCTGTTCTTTTCATATCAACTGCATTAATTACCCCAAAGCAGGTGTCTACAGATGCACTTGCACAAACAGCCTCTTAAATATGGTAAGTAAATCAAAATTAAGGCAAATCAGAAAATGAAGAATGTCATAATGGTGTTCCAAAAAGCCAAGGATGAAAATGTGACAACGGAAGGTGAATCCTGTAACATTCTATGTTGTGCATGTCCTGGAAGGATTAAGCATCCTTCTACTTTCTAACCATTTTATTCCCAACCCCTATAAAACCAAAACCAGACACCTCCACCTCCACAAAACAAAAACCACAAAGAAAAAATTGGAGAAAACCTACCCCCACAGCAAAGCAGCCTTGCCTAGCTAGTAGATAAAATGAGAACTAAAAAACCTGGTTGATTGCTCAATCTGCAGACTTACGGAAAGACTCTTCATGAGAAGATGCTCAACATCCTCCACTGATAGTTTTGTGCACTCAGCAATAACGTTCAGAGGGATGGTTCGATCTTCAGATGGCCGGCTACAAAAAATGAACAGCATAGAATCACTTCAACTTGATAATATTATTTCTTCACTTCTTTTCACAAGAGATAACAGAAAGACAAATTAGGAACTGCACCTAAAAATAATTTCCATTAGGCAAAGAATGTTGATCTTTTCCAATAGCTTCTTTTCATTCTCAACCAAGCCTGGTTGTGCATTAAGAGCAGCATTATGCACGCGACATAATTCTTGATATCGTACTAAGTCCCCAGTATTGAATGCTTGAAGGATATAGTATAACCATTCAACCTTCGTTCCCACAAGGCTTTTTATCTACACGTTGATGGGAAGATAACACATCAGAAAAATCAGCATATTTCAACAAAAGTGGGCGAAAAAAAGGAAACTGTCAGCTTCAGTGATGAATCATCCTAATAAATGAATGCCAGCGGCTAGCCACCGACAAAATATAAGATATGACACAGCAAAATATCATCAAAACAAACACAGAACAAAGAGACATACAAATAGAAAATGGGAGATCAATGTTTCAGTATGAATTATTTTCATTAAGAGGAAATACTCATATTGCATAATTTCATTCAACAGACCAGTTGACCCAAGATGAAGTCAACCTAACTGAGTCTGTAAGAAAGACACCCTATACAAGTGCTACCAATCATTTCAACAGGGAAGATAATTGTTTCCATACTCCAGCAAATAAATTGTCAAATTCAATAGCCGCATTACTCATTCCTTTTATTTGTCTGATCACTCCCATAGCAGACGCAAGATCAAACACATATTTCCACCTCATTACCATCGAGCTTTATGTGGACAAAGTGCAACACACCTTCCAATGCATGTGCAATTATCTATCATTTTTCCTCAATTGTGTGACCTGAAGTCATCAGACATATCTTGTCCATTTATCCCAAGACAACTGAGAAGATGCTATTGAACTTGGCACCACACAAATGAGCACTTCACTTCTTGTGCTTTTCCTAGATCTAAGCTAACAAACACATGCATTGAATGTTGTACAATCAGACAAATGTGAACTCACTGATAGCATCAGCAGAGGTTCAAAGATAGTGGTCATTGGTGAAGTCAAATCATAGATTACGTAGCAGTTTCTCCAAAGACAGAACCATCCTAGTAGCATGGCACACATGGCAAATGGTACAAGATTGACTTATAAGGGGCAGATCTCTATAACATTCTGATAAGTGACAGATGGCAACTTTTCTAAATCTAAAATAAACACTGAAAATCAACAGAAGCAATAACATTGAGACTAGATTTATCATAAAATTTCATCAGGGCAGACCCCTGAACAAGGAAGACCGAAAACTTACAATTGGATGAGCAAGCAGTTCCCCAAAGTTGTAAATGTTGTCCCCCAGCAATGCAGAAAGGGACAAATCAAAGGCAAGATCCTAGATGGGAGCAAATATCTTATCATCAATAACTTGGGAAAAAGTTGAATGTAGACAACAAATGAGACAGAAGTAATAGAATCTGAAAGCATTAAGTATTTCTCTATTCTAGTGGCAGCACAGATTAAGACTAAGCTTTCTACTGAGGCAATTCAGAAGTAGATAAATAAAACATCTTGCTTCATGAAAATAAAGGCGAAATGAAAACAATTAAAACTGGCTTTTCCACGAAAAATTCCAGGATACAACACCACCCTTATGCCCATTCATTCGACAATCAAATGAGATCAAGTTGGAAATGAAAGCTTGTATTTCCCTTCAAGGAGAAGTATATTGAAGGAGGGACATTTGTGTAAGTCAAAGATAATCAGCCAATCGATCTGTGTGCAATTACATCCAGCAAATATTATAATCATAAGAGTAATCCATTTGGTTATGAATATACAGCTAGTATTTGTTAGTAACAAAATGTTTCTGCTTAGAGGAATGGGAAAAAACATGTCAATGAACTAGCTCTAAAATTGCAAATTTTCTTTCTTTTTATTAAGTGCTGGTATAATAGACCATAAAATAAAATAATAACCATTTAGATTCTTGCAGCCTCTGCTATATCAGTTTTCCTGAAGAAGAAAACAGAGCAAGGACACATTTATTTAGAAAACTTGAGGGGGAAGGGGGGAAAAAGGCATGCCACACCAGAAAAATTACCTGCTTAAATGAATCTGAGAGTGAATCAACTGATGTATATGCTAAATAAAGAAGAGCACTTTTGTAGAACTCAGCATACTCCTTGCGGGTTTTATGATATTGAGATGAAACCCAGTAATAGCTGGCATATACAGTTGGATCAATGTCAGTCATGCTGTCAAGAGTACTCTTTCCTTCTTCTAGAAGTTTTTTGCACTCTTTCTGATCATGATCAAGCCTGAATAGAGCTATCTGCATTTTTATGTAGAGAATGGGCTCTTCAATACGTTGCTCCCTTGTCGATTGGAGCTTTTCTATAATCCCCTCAAGATAGCTGATTGCAGCTTCTTTTTCTGCATATTGTCTAGATACAACCACAGCAAAGTGGGCAAGCTTGAGGGGATTAATCTTGGTCTCGAAGTCAGTTACAAAATTATGATATAACTGAATCAACAAATCTCCATCCTGAAAACAAATTCCAACATAGAGTAAACATGAAGGAAAGGATTTTGTTAACTATAAAACCTTGCTATTTGGGGAATGTGGATTTTTCACAAGCAATAAATATGTGATCTACATTTCAATATGTAACAAAACTCTCAGCTTAGCAAGAGAAGATGCAAATCATATTCTTTAAATGCATAATGTCATGGACGGGATTGTTGCCAAGATTACAACTTACTACCTGAAATTCAGATCCTGCAAATGTCACACCTAAATTTAACAAATATATACGATTTACTACCTGTATTGAAACTCGGAAATACATATATGTAGTTTTAGAAGGTTAATGCCTTGAATACTTTCATAATTTGCAAAAATATGTGCAACCACACTACTTCACAGTATACTTTTATATTAAAAAAATAAATAAATTAAAAAAAAAATGGAGGTTCTTGGATCCAATAGGTTGTTTCATGACAGTAACAATAACAAAGATAAGACTATGGGCCTGACTTTTACATACGGCCCATTCACTTTATTGTAATAACAATTCCATTCCCCTCTTGTTCACCATGGGAGAGATATTACGGCATTTTAGTTGCAATTCAGGCCTGTAATAACAGTTCCACAATGAATCCCTATTACAAAAAGTATTGAATAGCTATTTGATACTCAAACTCCATAAATATTTATTCAATACTTGAATGGTTATTACCCCAAATACCCTTACAAAAAATATTAAATATACATTCAATACTTATTACAGTTCTATCTTATTCCTCAATAATAACTATTATATCACAACCATATTCCATTCAATGAGGTAAATGGGCTCTGCAATTTTTTTCATCCCTCTAGGCCAATAATATAAAGTTCATGCAATAAATTTCACATATTTACAAAGTAAAAATGGCAACCCTTTTAAAGTTCCTCAAGTTTGACTCTCAATTGGTGTCCATCCCCCAATCTCCACATCATTCATGAGGGAAGAATGAAAGAGAATGAAAAGATATCTCTTTGTGCAACAGCAACAACAGCCTTCTACTTTATTCTTGCACTACATGCATACTGGTTTACTAGCTCCTGCAAATATTGTTCCAACACATAAATTAAGGATTCTACTCCTAACAGCATAATAGCTACAAAGCTTACATAGAACAAGAGCCTAAGGTTTATTTAAATCTGTCAGTGGATCTACAGCTCCAATGAAAACAAATGGCTTCAACAATTCACCTCCACCCTATACTCTAACATAACAAGGTTGCCACTTCGGATCATGTAACACTACACATTGGAAGATTGCATATAATAATAGGATTCAATAGCCATAAATTCTCAAACTTTTTTTCACCGAAGCTATTGAGTTTCAATTAAAACCCCGCAGTCGATAGCTCTCCAATATCCGCTCCGTAAATAACACTCCCAATTATTGATGTTTCAAGATCTAAGAATACAAGCTAAACCAAAATCCACCTGCCAAACCAAAACTACCAAAGTATCCACTCTCTACTGAGTCAACCAACAAAACCCAATTATCCATAAACCCTAAATTAAGAACAAAAACAGCTAAAGACCCCACCTTTACAAACAAAACGGCCTAAAATCACAACTCGAATATCAAGAAATCGTAACTTTACAGGATCTAGAAAGTAACTATCACATAATTGAAAGCAAAACTTACATAAACGAGAAAGAAATAGGCATTGAAATAGAAGCAAGAGAGAGAGAGAGACCTGAGAAACAGCTTGAGAGACGAGAGTTTCAAGCTTGAGAGAGAGTTGATGCCAAAGCTTCTTTTGGTAAAGATCGGAAAGAGCATTGCACCAGTCGGCTATCTCCGGATGTTTGTCACGAACGGAGTCCAAGTATTGTAGGGCAGCCATGGCTGCTGATACACTATGTGATTAGAGAGAGAGAGAGAGAGAGTGAGAAGGGATGGAGAGAGAATGCGAGACTTCTTGAGAAGAGAGAGAGGGAGAGAGCTGAGTGTTGGTGAAGAGTTTTCTTGATGAGAAGGAAATGAATCAAATGAAACTATAAATCCAACTTCTCACAGACGGCACGCGGGTCGGGTTTTGATTCCATATCTTATTTGGCATCAGTTCATATCTAAGCCGATTTAAACAAGATTGGAATGATTCTATTTAGTACTTATATGTGTAGTACTTATATATATTTATATATATAAACAAGTAAATAACTCTCTACCCAAATAGTCACAATAAAATAACGTTTGCTACGAATATTAAAATCTATATATCTCATTTATTATATTTTTTAAAATTCTTTATAAAACTATTCATGTTACCATCATGTTACTAAAATATGACAACATATTCTAAATAAAAATATAAATAAGTTAATGCTCAAAACCTTTATTATCTACAAAAATAAACTCTTACATAAAAATCTTATTATTTCTCAAGATATCATATAATCAATTGAAACATCTCATATTGTCTATAAAAGCTATTAACTAAAAGAATCTAATACTAACGTGCGTCAAAAAGTTGCTATTAATCTTTTTAATGATCGATTTACATATCAATTAATGGACTAATTAGTGTTTGTCCCTTTACCTTAGTAAAAATGGAAATTTAACTTATCGATACTAGCTACTATACATAACCTAATGTCTATGATAAGGACGATCTAAGAACATTTCCCCAGTAAGTAAGAGTTACAACCAAGCCAAATCTACATGACTAAGTAATCATCGCTCAGTTCCCAACCAAAACGATTTGAACCCTAACCAAATTCAACGCCATTATCATGTCACCACCTTATATGGCTCCCTCCTAACTAACCCTTTCCTCAATCTAGTCTAGAACTTACAAACTATAAGTAATCTCAACCATAGAGTTAGCATGGTAGTAGGTTTGGATAAGCATTGCAACATCCATGACATGACTCTTCATTAAGCCACTCCTTACCCATACAACACTTACATAATATTTAATATGATGTGATAACTAGTGGCTTATCCTATATTGGCTAACATGGCATTATCATATGGCACCATACAATAGTGATAAAGATATAACAATCACAAAATTCAAAAATAATTATTTCCTCCGTTGATGTTCGAAAGTCTTGTCATCTCACCCAAATCTCGAGGCCACAGAGACAAATGTATGTCTTATAAATACCTTCCTTTGAGTCCCTAAAAGGTAAGCCCATAATCTAAGTGCATTATCTTAGCCTAAAAGTATAAAGAACCATACACCCACACTCTCCTTATTGAGTTTAAGTTCATTTTTTCCTTTCACTAACTTAAGTATCAAAGTAGTTTTACCAAATAACACTTTAATGTAGCAACTCACCTCCTATTTGTTTTGTAAAAAGTTTCCTTGACAATTTAAGTCTCTTACGCAAGCCCATTCTACTCTAAGAGGCCTAAAGACTATTGGCAAAAGATCTCAGTTGACACAATTTATCATATTGATCATTATAAATATCATCACCTAAAATAAATCCCAATTAGGTGAGTTGTGAAACCAGAGGTATAACTACCATGCAAATGCACAATGATATGTCACATTATACATATAATAGTAAATTACTAATGCAACATAAAATTCATTTGAAATGGTTTATTAGGCAATTCATAATAATAGAACCTTAACAACTAATGGAATGCCCCGTTATAAATAATGGTCTAAAATATGATTAGAGCTATATTGAGCTAAAATTTAAAATTTTAAACATCACATTTCACAGATAATTAGTTAAATAAATTTTAGGGAGGATTCAAGTTTGCTTAATAAAAATAATAATATTACAATAAAATATATTGAAATAATAAATATATATTATTATAAATTTTAGCGTTTAAATATAATATATAACGATCCGGTTGAAACTCCTCCCATCAAGGTATTATCCATTTTGACATAGAACGTCGTACGATTTGTCTATTAGTACAGTAGCTTCTTAGAAAGTCATTTACCTTGGAATTAATTCAACTTGAATACCCTTAACTTTGGAGTTTCAATGTACTCTAAGTTACTAAACCAAAAGAAGTTTCAATTATTTAAAGTTTAGTCGCCTAACATGTAAGGGAGTACTTCATGATACATAGTCCTACATAAAAGTTAGAACTCAAAAATATCACATTTATAATACCGAACAGCAAATTGATATAGAAATTAATATTAGTGACTCAAAATATAAAGTAATAGCATGAAAATATTAATTTCAGTATATAATTGTGTTATATAATAAATTTTAAGCTTGTCCATAAATTTTCGTTAAAATACGATATAAAAAGTAATTTTATCACATGTATAACTCATACCTGTGCAATGGAGCAAATCTAATAAAAATTTTGAATTATAGCCGCCTACACTAATAAGAGTTTGAAATTTGACCTTTAGCCCCAAAATATTGACAAGTAAAATCCTCAACTCAAATCCCCTAATTCTCTCCTATTCCTATACGTTTCATTTCAATCTGTTATTTTTCAACAATATAAAGAAGTCAACTTGTTTTTATGTTAGCTACGTAGGATTGTCTTTTTCTTCCTTTCACACTTCCAAACTTCACATAGTGTAGCCTTGATTTCTTCTTGATCTAACTTATCACCCATTTAACCAAACCAAGTCTTATACCCACTTAAGTAAACTATCCCAACTCTACTTTTAACCCATCACCACCATCAAGGTGAACTGCTTGCAACTCATTGGAATTCATGCACAAAGAGAGATCCTGGGGCTAACCCTTGAACACTTGAAAATTATTTAAGTATCAGAAGTACTTCTTTAACCCAATCACTTTAAGTTTCAATTTCTTACATTAGCAGCCACTACTTAGAGAGGCACCACCACCACTTTAAAATAGGCATAAGATACTATAAGTAACGGCCATTAATAGACCAAACTTTGATCTTATGATAAAATATTGGATCCAAAATCTCAAGCACTTCTCATTTCTTTCTACATTTAATAGTTTCACATATGCACGTATTTTCAAATAAATTTTCAATTTTTACCAATAAATCTCTATAAAAATTAGATGAAATGAAACTTAATACATATTAGAACATATTCCAAATAACTTTATTAAAATAACATGCTTAGGAATGCTTAAAATGTGAAGATTAAAATCGAAATATATACATATGTATATATATGTTCATGCTTTGTAACAATTAATGGAACTTCTTTGATTCAATCTTCAAACATACTTTTAGAAAGATTTTGGAGAGATCTTTGTATAATATGAAAGTATTCATAGAGTAAACTCAAGCTATGGTAGTTTTATATGAGTTGAAAGTCAAATCAAAGGAAAAAAATTGGATTGAAAATCGATTATCGTGTGAGAAATTTTACAACTTATAGTTTTGACAAACCCCTACAATCATTTATCCTACACAAATTATTCATGCTTACTGTCTCCTCTTTATAATAATGCATAACTAATAATTGGTTGAGAAAGCATGTATTGAAGAGAAGCTAAGGTGTGCCTATGCTTATAAGTATGGATCTTAGTATAGGGATTTTCCTTTTGGAAAGATAACCAAAATCGGAAACATGAAACATTAATTACTAACTTCTTTCTCGAAATATGAATTACATTAGATTATAGAATTGGAAATACAAAATAGAATTGAAACATGAAAAATATTAATTATAGA
Organism: Lumnitzera littorea; assembly: GCA_024138015.1. Lineage (NCBI taxonomy): Eukaryota > Viridiplantae > Streptophyta > Magnoliopsida > Myrtales > Combretaceae > Lumnitzera > Lumnitzera littorea. Next base: position 58,859,220 of record JAMXBB010000012.1, on the reverse strand, counting down.
ATAGGAAATATGAATCAATTGAATAGATGTCTTTAAACCATAAATCAAACATCCAAATATTATAACATAATCTTCACTTATTTATCAATTATAGGATTTCAATTACTAAAATTGGTAATTATTTATGAAAGATTCATATTCTTAGAGTTTATCTAAATCTACAATCAATTAGGATTTTCTTATAAGATTAAATTTAAGTAGAAAATGTAAATCGAGATCCACTTATCTTAAAACCGCAAGAAAACTTAAGTCTTGATGAATCTTTAAACAGGTTTTGCAATCCTACATGCTTAACTAATTATTCCTTTGATAAAACAAAATTTAGGGTTAGATTTACATTCAAAGTTATGAAAGCTTCAAGGAATGCATAAATTTATTTACCAAGTCCTATACATCTTCTAAAAATTCCTTAAGATTCCAACTCCCACAACACCAATCTTCTAATTAAAATATATCAATTTCCTTTATCGATAATAAACTTAAAATGAATTGCTAAAAAAGATATTAATTTTAGATGTATAGATTGGATTCTCTAGTATAAGAAAAATCACTTACTATAAATTAATGAGAGTGAGAGGAGCAGTAGATCTTTGAGACAAGGGAGGAGAGTTAACATAAGAGGAAGAGAAGGTATGAGTATTGTTATCTCTTATATGACACTTCTTTGTATTGATTATGTGTAAGGGATCATTGCCTCCATGTTCTTTATATTTTCTCTAACTATCTAATTAGCTTTACATTGAAAATTTTCTTGAACATCTACATTAGTCAAGAAAGACTTGATTGATGTCTGAGATGAAGTAGACTAGGTTATGGAGAAAACTTATAAAGATGGCGATAACAAATACTTATATCTAACCAATACTAGTAGCGATACAAGAAAAAAAAGGGTAATATTAATTGCACTACATGTATATGTTAGTGATGTGTCGTAGGCTATATAGATTTTATGTTATATAAATATTTATTAGGATATCAGTCATTTTATTTATCATGTTATTATTAGCATTTTAACATGATAGAAGGATTTCTTGAATATTTGTTCTTCCTTATGTCTTTAAAGTGTTTGACTTTAATAGTAAAAACCATAAGGTGATGAAAACATCATTCTAAATTATCCCTAGTCACTCGTTATATGGAACAATATTGAATTAAGACCAATACATTAGCGGAATGATAATCATATTTTATTGATTAAGGATATGAGATATCAATTTAGCACATAAATACATGTAAGAGTATATTATACTGGATTGACCTACCGTAAGATTATTACATAGATTAATTTGATAAGTACTACTCGTAGTTAGTCCTTTGACTTGATGACACCATGGATTCCAATATAGTAACTTCCATATCTTGATTCAGTTCTTTATCACTTTTTCTTTTTAACCAAATAATTATAAGACTGTGATTGGATATGGAGTAAACTATGTGGAGGAATATAAGTTTTCGTGAAGGAATTTGTCCATCTCATTACTTTGAGAGAGATATCTTTTGAGCCCCTTGAAGGGTAAGATTGAGAAAATGCATAGCAATGCTCAAACAAATTGATAAGGAGTTATCGATGTTATTTGTCTAATTTAGTCAAACTTTGGATTCAAAAAACGGGTGATTAAACAATATAAGAGTGTTTTTATCTATACCTTATGTTTAATCATTAGATATTATGTGACAAAGGGACTTAATAACTGATTATTTAATAGGTAAGGTAGGACATTGACCTTCACTTAATTTGGGTAGGCATAATATCTTGCTAGAGGCCATTTATGTCTTGTAGGTTGAAAATGAGTTTTAAGCCTATTGCCAACATTAGGTAAACTTACGGGATCACATATAAAGAACAAATTAAATAGGCTACGGGAATTATATAAATATTTCTTATTCTTAAATAGTTTAAGAATGATAAATAATGACATTTATTATTTTTGGAGAAAAATAATAAATAATAATATAATATAATAGATATTATCTTTAATATTTTGCAATATTTCTCTAAATATCTTTAAGAATATATAATCGATCCTCTATATATAAATAGAGGTGACTCTTTATTAAGGTTACGCTGACTCTTATCATCAACATTAGACCTGCAGAAAAAGTTTGCATACCAAAATAAAGAGAGAAAACACAAGGTATTATGATGTTGATCTCATGCGGATACAAATTTGGCCAAAGGTGCTAGTACTCTACCGCCTATTGTTGAAGTTCATTCATGTGCAGATATCGATAAGAGGGCATTCGCGTATTGCAACTCCTGTTGATCTACAAATTTGTGAATTAAAAAGGCTTCAAACAAGGTAATATTTGTAGTCTCTTCTTGATTTAATNACTTCTTCTGCAGGTCTAATGTTGATGATAAGAGTCAGCGTAACCTTATACGATAAATACTTATATAATATAATAGATATTATCTTTAATATTTTGCAATATTTCTCTAAATATCTTTAAGAATATATAATCGATCCTCTATATATAAATAGAGGTGACTCTTTATTAAGGTTACGCTGACTCTTATCATCAACATTAGACCTGCAGAAAAAGTTTGCATACCAAAATAAAGAGAGAAAACACAAGGTATTATGATGTTGATCTCATGCGGATACAAATTTGGCCAAAGGTGCTAGTACTCTACCGCCTATTGTTGAAGTTCATTCATGTGCAGATATCGATAAGAGGGCATTCGCGTATTGCAACTCCTGTTGATCTACAAATTTGTGAATTAAAAAGGCTTCAAACAAGGTAATATTTGTAGTCTCTTCTTGATTTAATTGATACGTATGGATCCTTTAGTGTTTAGGGTTAATTAGATTTAAAATAATTCGTTGCGTGAACATGTAATGTACAACCCTAAAACCTAACAGTATAAATGTGAATATGTTCTATAGATTAGTCTATAATTTTGAGTTCTTTACTTTAAGATACTAGTATGAAATTAAGGTAAATTGGAGTAATCTTCATCTTTATCATTTTGTGATCCTTAGCGTCCTCATTCTACTTTTAAATCACCTATTTCAAATAGCTCAAGATTTTAAAATAGACAAGACAATAATCTCTATAATGCCATATGCAGGTATGATGCTACATCAAATGACACTAATGGTAATTGTAGTATAAGTTACAAAGTTACTTGTAAAATTTTATAATGTATGGAAAATATAAATATTAACAATGTCACAACAACTTTTACATTTAAATTACTTCATTGCTTTATTTTCTAACTATCTCATGTAAGTATAACGGTATACCTTATTCATTTTTTACACTATATTTTCTTGTAAATGGAGTGGTGTTCTCATGTACATATTTATCTACAAATAAATGAAAAAGGTATGTACTCTTTACTTAAATCAGCTAATATAGGAAATGCAATTTTATAGTTAGCATTAATTCCTAGACTTTAATGTATGATAAAGTAAAATTCTATAAGGCCATTACAATTTAAGAGGAAAAAAAAAAAACAAAAACAAAAGCCAATTCTATGAGTTTATAAACCATGACCAAAAGTAGGTCGACCTACTAGGTTCTTGGACCTAACTCTATATCATTTTTAGCCTAGTTAGTTATTGATAGGTAATCTTAAGATCAAACCCTAGACTTAATTCGGGTAACAATTGATAGGGGTCGAGTTAATTAGCTCAACCCAACGGTAGTACTCTATGACCCTACATTATCAAACTGTGACCCATCATATTGGCAGACTAAGGTTAGCTTGGCCTTGGAGACAATACAAGGAGCTTCAAAGGGACTACATGACAAAATCCCTTGATAGCTCATGATGATTTGCCTACCCAAAAAGGTGCTTACCTAATCGAGCTCAACAACTTGTATGCGACTTTCCTAATTTGTTGAGTTTCACTTTCCTAATGAGAACAACTTATATTAAACATGGCTTATCAAAGACTTTCCTAAACAATAATATGTCTCATCACCTATAAATCAGGAGGAAATCCTAGAATGAAGGGTAAGTTCTCTAGAATCAATTTCCTATAATCCATTCTCACTTATTGACTTGAGCATCAAAGTGTGCACATTAAAGGCCCCTCTAATTGTGTTTTTGTAGGTTTTGTTCCTGTTGGATTAAAGCTTAACAACCTAATGCTTAAGCTCTAAGAGTTCAAGCCCAATTACAAACTTATGGAAAAATCACCACTTAATAATTAGTGTCATTTGTTGGAGAATCTACCAATCCCCATGCCGATGCATAATAAGAACACTAAAGGTAGTCTTACAGTAAGCAAAAACACTAATGGTTAAAAGTCTAAGGCAACTATTGACGACACCAATATAAACATTAATGTCCAATAGCTTGACAAATCTAAACTATTGATTCCTATGAATTCTTAAAGATGAAGAAACAGCTAGAAAACCTTATTGCCCAAAAATAACAATATGAAAAACAAACCACCAATCTAGAAGAAAAGTTGAGATAAGCAAATATCGACCCTAATATGCCCCTATTAGAAGACTCCTTTGTCAACTTCCTATAAAGAAGCATTGCTTGTAAGTAAAAAGAACAATACCATGGTGTATGCGCGTAAGAAAAGCTCGAAATCCAACCTATTAAATGAGAATGTTTACCATCTCTAATTAAAGACCTACTGAAAACATCAACACAAAATCGAACTGAAGATTATGGTGTTCATATCGAGGAGCGCTGCTAACTTGAATCTATGCCATGTTATCTTAAGAGGATAGGACACATGGATGTCGAGCAACTAAATGAATACATCCAAAAATTATCAGAAGTCAAGAAGAGGAAGTAGAATGATTCATCAGCGTGATAGTCCCATGTGTTAAGTGGTAGTTTTTCCACAAGTTCATAGTTAGGCTTGAACTCTTAGAGCTTGAGCATAGGCCATTAGGCTTCAATTAGAGGGGGAAAAACCTACAAAAACACATTGGAGGGGAGGGGGGTGGATTATTGTATAGGAAAGTCTTTGGTAAGCCATGCTTAATAAAGGTTGTTCCAATTAGGAAAGTTAAACTCGACAAATATGAAAGTTGCAGATAGGTTGATGAGCTCAATTAGATATTAGTGAAGAGAGGAGGCCTTCAAGTGTATTCCTTAGGCTCAATTTAAGGTCAAAATTGGCACACCTCTTTTAGGCTTAATCATGTACTCTTGTATAGGAGTTTTATCGAGAGTCCTTCAAGTTAGCCTTTAGGGGTGGCTAGCTTGCTAAGGAAGCTTTTCTGAAATTCAAAAATTACTTTTGGCACTTAAGACAAGATGTGGGGGTTATGTTAGTTGATTGCGGCAAAGTCTTGTAGGACATGAGTGACATCATAGTCCCTTTTTCCATAACCATTGATTCATCTTCCCTTCTTGTTATATATTTTAATTGGTTCTCATGTGTGCTCATTCAACACTTTCACATATCTTCTAAATTTTAAAATTCTTTAGTTTTTCTTTTCTCATTCAAACTTTTTTTTTGGTGATCTACTACAATGGAGAGGTCGGCTAGTTCAGTTATGTCTTCTTTAGAAACTTTAGTTTAGGTATTTTTTCTTTGGAAAATTTCCACTAGATAGAAGAGTATAATGCCTCATTGAGTAGAGGTATTACTCCCCTTCCCCAATAGCGACGTAAAGCAATAGCGACGTAAAGTAATAGCGACAATGGAGACATTGAATCTACCTAAAGTGCGGTCCTAGATGGAGAGATGGAAAATGGTTCAAGGTAGTCCTCACGACGTGACCTAGATGATGGTGAAGGTAAAACAAAGGTAGTTTATGCTTTTGAGGAGGTTGGTGAAGGTAACGGTCTTGTTGGAGTTACTAATACGATCCTTAACCACAAGCTTATTTTTATGGCTAGATTACAATGGCTTACAAATTAGGAGGTGATTAGGCCTTCTGCTAAGGATCGGGCTCCCTTAATCGGTTCACTAAAAGCATTTTGTTTTTTTATATCTACATGAAGTTTGGATTTAGACTCCCATTGTTCGAGTTTTTAAAGGAGTTTTTCATATATCACCATGTACGAGCAGCGTAGTTGACTTTAAACTCTATAAGATTTTAGTAACGTTTGAGGAGTTGTGTAATAGTTTGTGTACTGGGTGATGCACCTATTTTTTCACTATTTTTTTTTTTTAGTTGAAGACGGATAAAAGGGGATGGCAGTATGTGGCGGTTAGGCTGGGTTGAAAAATTTTAGCTAATCTAACCTTTAAAGTGCATAACTAGACACCATGATACATGATTATTAGCTTAGCTTGGGGTTTTGATTTATGGATGGAGTAGATTGTACCCATCTGTGCTAATTCCAGCTATTAGTTAGGGAATTATGATCAGCTGTAACAAATGAAATTCTTGGCCATTGGTGGAGGTGTTAGAATCGTCCTTAGAACATTGTTGATTTTGTAACCAATTACCTCAAGGATTACAATATTCTTCCTCTTAATTTCACAAGTTGTTTTTTGCTTATGTAGAGTGACACCTTACATGATTGTTATGTTGAGTTATGGCATGACCCAATGGGTTAAAGGGGGGAATATGAGGAGTTTGGCTTGGCATGGTTGATAAGACATTTACTAACTTATTTTTCTTTTGTTTATAGCACATAGATTAGCTCTTGTGAATATTATGGAACTATTAAACTAGGCACCAAAGGAAAGGTTGAAAGAGGATGAGGCTAAGGCCATGTATGTTGCCAAGAAGGGTCCTTTACAGATTAGCAAAGGGAAGGCTAAGGTTAGGAGTAAGCATTGGGGAAAAACCTTTGGTGGTTAGCCTTGTCTTAAGGTAACGCTTAAGGGTCATAGAGAGCAGAAGAAGGTTAGGAAGAGGCATTAGGATGATAAGGAGGCCAAAAGCACTTCGAAGAGAGTTGCCATGGATGTTAATGTTTCTTTTAGGGAGGATGGTAGGGGTACCCCCTATAGGCGAGGATGTAAGCCATATGGGGGTTGTTTTAACATCTTAATGTGATTTGGTTGCCATACCAAGGACAGTAGCACCTCTAGAACCTTTCTTAATAACTTCTCCATAGGGGGAGTTTTCGACTACCATTATAGAGAGTAGTGCTGCCATGGTGAGTTTTGGGTACTTAAACAAGGCCTTTCACCCCAATTAGCAGGTTAACTGTATTGATTAGAGCCTTGGTGATGGGAACCTGAGTAAGGAGATCTTGGCGAAGTCTCTTTTGGATGAGGATCTCAGGGTTTTGGAGATTGTCTTTGTTATATTGTTTGCACTTGGTGCAGCAAAGCTTACATGTGGTAAAATGTGTCAGGTAAGTTGATCTTTCTCCCTTTCCCTCTACCCCCCCTTTTCTACTCTTTCCTTCTTTTAACATTATTCGATTTGTTCAAGTTGGTGCATTCTTGCTGAAGGCATTTTCAATAATATCTAGTGATGATGAGGAGGTATGAGGTTAGTTATTGAGTTCCCACTCTTTAGTTTTCTATTATTATTTAATTAACTTCTACGGATATAGTATTTGCAGACTGTCAAGGAGGAGGCTACTCATTTAAGGAAGATGCTTGTAAAGCTTAGGTCGAGATTGGGAGGACTCAAAAGAGGCTTGGGGCTACCTAAAAGGAGCCAGAGGAGGCAAAGTTGAAGGTGCAAGAGTTTGAATTAAGCTTAGAGGTCAAGTAAAGCAAGGTTGATGTATCCTAAGCTAAGGTCTCTGAACTTAACTAGGAAATTGTTAATTAAACAGGTAAGCTTAAAGCCATTAAGAAAGGGTGAGTAGAGATCAAAGGAGAGGTCACTTCTCTTTTCTGTTTTACCAACTTAGTGATGTGGTTAATGTATTAGCAGTGTACGGAGTTCGGTGTTATGATGATGTTTGGCATGTTGTCCATTGGCTATGCAAACACATCTGCATTGGCTTAAATGAAGTCTATTGCCAATGCTAACACTTTTAGGGAGGGGTCTGGGATGTTAAGGCCCTATTGAGCAAAGTACGAGGGGTTAGTGATAGATAGATTATTGTTTGGGGGTGCTTGTTGGATTGGAGTGTATTTCTAACATTTGGTGCATTGGTGAACTATCTCTTTGGCATCTTCCTTCAAAGTTAGCTAGAAGTAGTAAGCCTTAAAGCTTAAATAAAGAGGGCTTAGCTTTGTAAATGGTTTTTGCATATGCCAAGGTGTAATTTGTCAAATGCTTGCTGTCTTTCCTTAGGATACAAGCATCTTAAGAGTGAAGCTCTTATCTTTCGTTGATAAAGTTTGTTGTCGATCATAATGTAGTTTATCGTATGATAGAGCAACTTAAAGGCTTGTCGCTAATCTTGGGGTAGCTTGCCCTTCATTAGGTAATTAATAATCTTGTCCATTCAAGAGGGTTTGTGTGCTATTAATCATAGCTCGAGTACTCATGTTGTTGCTAATTGATCAAACATTCTGATAACTATTAGACAAAAATTTTGTTCTTCTATTGCTACTTTAGTATACTTACCGTAGCTAGTTTTGATAGCATGCCTACTTCTTTATTATTATTTTGTGGGATTTTAGAGATACTCTATGTCAAGTACTTGGATGTTAGGTTGTAGAAAGTTTGAAGGTACTTCGTCATGGTCTCTTCTTTTACTTCGCACTCCCCCTTGACCTACTGGACTACTAGCATCAAATCTAATAATATATCAACTTCGACATCTTTAGCTACCTTTAGTCCTATGATAAGGGCCTTGTATTCTACTTTGTTACCGAGAATTTGAATTTTAATGCATAGAGTATTTCAGCTCCATAAGGTCTATGGAAGGTGAGGCCTACTCTGCACTCCCCTTAATTAGAGGCTCTATTAACTTGGAGGGTCTAGGTTGGTAAGCTGGCATTTTAAGGGGTTTCTTCTCCTATATCTTAAATGATAAAGTTTGTTAAGACCTATGCTTTATATGTCCATTGTAGTTTGAAATATATTCCATAAGCATAAAGTTTGAGTGCATATTTGACCACTTGTCATGAAGAATCTAATCTGTAAAGATTGTTGCATAAGGGTTGGACAGTTAGTATTATCACATAGTGTGCTTAGAAGTTTGGGCAAAGCCTTTGTGTAGAGATGATCATGGTAAGAGCAAACTTCTCCACTTTACTATATCTTATTCTTTGGCCTTAGAGAATGTGGCTGATGTTGTATACTAGTTTATATTGTCTCCCTTTGACTCGGACTAAGACATATGTAAAGGTTCGCGGGGTGATGGCTAGGTATAGGAAGAGTTCTTCACTAGGGATGGGTTTGGAGAGAATTAGCAGTTTCGTCAGTAAGTTTTGAGTTCTTCGAACACTTTTTGTCACTTTGGCATCCATTGGAACTTAGTTGGATCTTTTAACAATTTAACGAATTTGAAACACCTGTTAGCGTTTTTTGAGACAAATCTATTTAGAGCGGCGATGTGCTTTATCAGCTATTGCACCTCCTTTATTCTAATAGGTATGTTTCATCTTCAGGCTTATGTCAACTTTTTCAAGATTAGCTTCAATCACTCTCTAGGTCATCTTGTATTTTAAAAACTTCCCTTAGTCGGCCCTAAATACTCATTTCTAAGGGTTTAGTTTCATCTAATGCTTTCTTAATGTGTTAAATGTCTCTTTGAGGTTGCTAATGTGATCTCCTCTTGTTTTGCTTTTGACAATCATGTCATCGACATAAAATTCTACGTTACAACTAAGCTTGATTTGAACATAGTTGTGACCATCCTTTGGTAAGTAACACTTGTATTTTTTAAGTTGAAGGACATTACTTGATAGTAGTAGGTTTTAAAATCTACGAGAAAAGATGTATGTACTTCTTCTTTTGGAACCATGTAGATCTAGTTATATCCAAAAAAGGTATCTATGAAGCTTAGGCATGGTCAGTAGTTGAGTCAACAAGCTGGTCGATTTTAGGGAGAACGAAACCATCCTTGGGGTAAGTTTTATTTAAGTCGGTGAAATCAATGCACATTCTTCATTTACCATTAGCTTCCTTAACAAGGACATAATTTGTGAGCTAGTTGGGTACTTTTCTTCTCTTATAAAGCCGGTTTGAGTAGTTTTTAGACCTCTTGTTCTATGACTGTTTCTCATTCTGGGGCAAAGTGACTCTTTTTTTTGTTGTTTTATTGGCTTAGTGATGGGGCTAATGTTTCAATGGTGTATAGATTGTTTTTGTATCCTTTTTAAGCTATTCATAAGCGTTGAGCTTTTCCAAGGGCATATGTTTTGATGTTGAGCACTTTGTCTATTTTTAGTGCAATTATGTATAATGACCTTGATAATTTCTAGTTTTCACGTGTAGCACTAACTCTTATGAGTGTAAGGAACTTGACCTTTAGGTACTTCATGAATATGACCATGCTAAACTGATTCTAACTAAGCCTTCCAATGATGACATTGTATAGGGAGCGATAGTCTATGATTACAAATTTTACTTGGTGTTTTCTAACATTATAACGTGTTTAGGATCATCATCGATCTCTATAGATAATGTTACTAGTCTGATAACGATGAAGAGTTGGTTGTTAAAGCTGATTAATCTATGTTTGTGCAGCTTTAAAGGGGTATTTTCTAGTTTTGACCTCATATTATCTATGAATGCTTAAAGAATATTTCGGTTGAGCCTCTAGTGTCGATCATGATTTTATTAACATTAAAGCTAGTGATGCTGATGCCAATTACTAAGGTGCCAACATAGGGGAATTTGACATTGTGGAGGTTTGCTTCAAAAAAGGAGGTAGTGGTATCAAGGTCAGCCTAACCTCTGAGACAATGTAAGGAGCTTCATCAAAGGGATCGCATGGTGAAATCCCTTAATAGCTCGTCATGATCTGCCAGCCTAAAAAGGTGCTTACCTAGTTGAGCTCACCAACCTATATGTGACTTTCCTAATTTGTTGAGTTTCACTTTCCTAATTGGAACAACCTATATTAAGCATAGCTTATTAAAGACTTTTGTAAACAATATTCCTACTTGTTGCCTATATATGTGGAGGAAATCCTCAGATGAAGGGTAAGTTCTCTAGAACCAATTTCCTATACTCCATTCTCACTTACTGAATTTGGTATTGTGTTTTGGAAGTTTTTCCCCCCTTAGATTAAAGTCTAATAGCTTAATGCTCAAGGTCTAATTGTTTGGGCCCAACTACAAACTTGTAGAAATATCACCACTTAACACATTTGTTGTTGGGTTGATTAATCATTCTACTTGCTCTTCTTAACTTTTGATAGCTTTTGGATGTAGTCATATGGTTGCTTGACTTCTATGTCTTATATCCTCTCAGGACAACATAACATAGGTTTAGGTTGGTAACATTCATCGATACATACTCTACAATCTTCAAACTATTAAAAAATCCAACCAAGTTCTAATGGTTGCCAAAGCACCAAAAAGCATTTGAAGAACTAAAAAACTTCCTAACAATACTGCTAATTCTCTTTAAACCCATCCTTAGTGAGGAACTCTACCTATACCTTGGCTATCACTCCTAGAGTTGTCTCCTCTGTCTTTATTTGAATTGAAGGGAGGGAACATAAACCTGTGTACCACATCAATCATAATCTCCAAGGCCTAGAAACAAGATATAATAAAGTGGAGAAATTTACTCTTACCATGGTCATCTCTATATGAAGGCTTTACCCATACTTCCAAGTACACCGGGTGACAACATTGATTGACCAACCTTTACGTAGCATTCTTGAAAGACTAAATTCTTCATGATGGATGGTTAAATATGCACTCGAACTTAGTGCTTATGGAATATGATTTAAATCACAATAGGCATACAAAGTATAGGTCTTAGTAGAATTTACCGTTGAAGATAGTGGAGAAGAAACCCCTCAAAATGCTAGCTTACCAACTTAGACCCTTCGTGTTGATGGAGCCTCTAATTAAGGGAGGTGTATAGCAAGCTTCGTCCTCCATAGACCTTATGGAGTTGAAATACTCTATGCATTAAAACTTGGATTCTAAGTAACTAAGTAGAATATGAGGCCTTTATTTCCATACCAAAGGTAGTTAAGGATATCAAAGCTGAAAAAGTTAATATATTCTCGGATTGATGCTAGTAGTCTAACAGGTAAGTAGAGAGTAGGAAGTAAAACAAAAGACCATCACAAAATACCTTCGAACTGTCAGTGACCTAACCTCTAAGTTCCTAACTTATAGTACCTTTAAAATCCTGCAAAATGATGAGGAAGAGGCAAACATGCTGTCAAAACTTACCATGGTAAGTATATTAAAGTAGCAGAAGAAGAAGAAAATCTTCATCCAATACTTATTGGAATGTATGATCGATGAGCAACAAGATAAGGTACTTAAGCTACAATCAGTTGTACCCAAACCTTCTTGGAAAGATGAGATTATTGATTACTTAACAATAGGCTCGCTACCCTAACATCGATGGCAAGCCCTTAAGTTGCTCTATCATGTAACAAACTATACCATGATCGATGAAAAACTTTATTAATGGAGGATAAGCACCCTGCTGCTACGATGCTTGTAGCTTGAGAAGGGACAACAAACGCTTGATGAACTGCATACTAGCATATGCAGCAACCATATACAAAGACAAGCCTCTTTACCTAAGCTTCGAGGTTCAGGTACTTCTGGCTAACTACGAAGGAAGATGTTAAAGAGATGGTACGTTAATGCATCAAATGTCAAAAACATGCTCCAGTCTAGTAGGTACCCTCAATTGACCTCTTATTTAACACCAGCCCCTAGCCTATTACTTAATTGGGCCTCAACATCCAGGGCCCCTTCCCAGAAGCGATGAGAAGTTGGTAGTTAATCATTGTAACGATAGATTATCTCACCAAATAGGCAAGGGTAGAGGTTCCTGTGTCCGTCACTGCTCGAGCTATAGAATGATTTATCTTGAGAGACACACTTACCCAATTTGGGGTAACTTATGCCATTATCATGGATAATTGGAAACAATTTAACAGTGAAAAGTTTTACAACTTTTCTAAGAGGCATGAAATTAAATTACACTTCATGTCTGTAGCATACTCCTAAACCAACAATTAGGTCAAAGTTGTTAATAAGACCATCCTTAATAGCCTTAGGAAGATGGTAGATTGGGTAGAAGGCAAGTGAGTAGATGAGCTCCCCAACATTTAGTAAAGGTGTAAAACCGTGCATGGGACTTCCATGGGGGAGATGCCTTTTCGCTTGGCATCTGCCATTTAAGTCATCCTTTTAATTGAGCTTGAACTCCCTACAAGTAGAATATAAAACAATGACCTTACAGTAAACTAGGTTGCAATTGTTGCCAACATTGATACAATAAATTAGATGTGCAAAATGGCCAAGATCAAGATCATTACATTTTAACAGAGGGCGGTTTGGTACTATAACAAGAAGGTTAGGTACAAGCTCTTTAGGCTTGGTGACTTAGTATGGAGAAATCTTGAAGCGACCTACTTAAGGGAAGGATAAGGAAAAATTACCTTAAATTAAGAAGATCTAGTAATGGTAAAGGAAGACCTCAATAGTAGAGCCTATAGAATGGAGACCTTAGATGGAGAATATGTACCAAGGACATGAAATTCAAACAATTTTTGCATGTATTTTAATTAAAACCCTTTATCTAATACTTATCTTTTCTGACAATGTCTTATTATTAGTGTTTCCACCCTGTATTTTAGATGCATCTTCACTAAGTATATGAATAATGATTGGTGTTAGGCAAGTGTATCTGGTCAAGTTATCGTATAGTTAAAACTAATTGTGAGTTCGAGTATCGATTCCACGATGGACCATATGTGTGATAACCTTAAGTTTCTAGCAAGCTACACTAAAATTTCTAATTATCTAATTTAACAATATAGGGATAATTGTGATTAAATAGGAAAGATGAATAAGGGGCAATAATTAAAATAAGAATATTAAAATAAACAAGAATAAATAAAATAACTAAACTAATTAACAAAACTAAAATAAACAAGCATGATTAAATTAAAATAAAGAACACATGAATCCTTAGTAAAATGTTGTTATTTATTACCTCGTTCTATGTAACTATTCAATCTCTATTATTCTTTAAATCGTAGAGATGCCTAATCTGAATTGATCAAACTTGCATCTCTAGCCTCTTCCTAAACCTGAGATCCTTTCTACTCGAACTGCTTTTGAATAGAGAATGGCAAGATCACATTAAGAATTTGGATCTTACTATTAGGTTAGTTGTATTATGGTTACCCTAATCTAGAAGAATCAAACTATTAAATAGTTTAGTTAGCCTTAATTCTCTCTAATTATACTTGACTATTTATTGTAAGACCCACATCTCTACAACAAACTTACATATCAAATTAGCAACCTAAGTAAATACTCAATAATGACAATGTAATTGGTGTAATTAGATCTTCAAAGAATAAAATCATAGATTAAATAAAAAGTTGTTGTAATATAAACTAATGATTAATAACAATTTCCTAAGAACAATAAAAGAAATAGCATAGTTGAAAGAAAAGAAGGAATAATGTTGAGAGATACCCAATACAATTTTAGCTTACAACTCTTTCAAAGGGGGCTCTCTTTGAAAACCTAAGCCTAAGCATCTATGTATTGGGAGTGGATCTAGGTTTACAAAGAAAACCTAACAAAAATAGAAGATTCGTATATCGTTGCATATCTATGGGCTAGGTACATGGCCGTAGAGTATCAGCATGTACTTACATTTTGTCCGGAACCTCCAAATCTTGATTAAATTGTATAATGAAAGGAACATAGGTAAGGACTACAACCATGGTCTTTGTTAAACCTCTTTTCTCACTCATAATTTCTCTACTTCAATTCTTGATAAATGTTTTTATCTAATTAGGCTTCAAAATGTGATAAAAACCTTCAAAATTCGATGAAATGCTTTGAAAATCCTTGAAAATGAAATTTAAACTAATTAAAGTCAAAATATTATAAAATTTACTAAATTAACATCTAAAATAACTATAGAAAATCTATGGTAAATTTACATTATCAATTATCAATTGCCATTGCCATTGCTTGCTTCTTTTCAACAATTCAACAAATGTAACTAAAACAGCAAGAGGGTGGATGGCATCTTAAGCCTTGAGGTACCTTCCTGACTTCTTAACCCAAGAGGCATACCTTAAATAAGGTGGTCTTCACCACCTTGTCATCTAACCCCTTAACTTTGAAGGTGGTTTGTAGTTAATAGGAGGGTGAACAGCATCCCAACCCCAAGGGTACACTCCTAACTTCTTAGTCAGAGGTACACCCCAAATGAGGTGGTCTCTACCTCCTGGTCCTCAAGTGCTGATGTACTTAGGAGCTCAGTTATCACTAAGATTTGCAGTAGTAGTTTCAAACTAGTGGGTCCTTTGAAATATTGAAGAAAATAGAATGAGTTTGTCTATGAACTAATAAGAGTAGTTGATGTGAAGTTGCTCGAAGGATATAACCATTTATGAATACAACACGACTTGACATTTCACTTGATATGCTGCACAATTTGATGTCAAGGTCTACTCGTTACTAATCTTGAGCTACTTGACAAGATTAGATAAGAGTGTATAGGAATTGTCTTGGAGAGGATGGTTTCGTAAGAATAGTATATTCAATGTATATCTATGATGTAAAATAATTCCAGCTTACAAGGAAAAGAGATTATTTATAGTAAGTCCCTAAGACAACCATACAAATAAGGAAATTACAAAAAGGCATACAAAAGGGGAATTCCTAAAACATATGAAAAATGGGTAAAAAGGACAAACAACAAAAGCAAAAAATAGTATAGTATCAGGTGCAATGGATAGGTGTTAGTGCAACATTAATTTTGCATATAGATTTTCTAATCACAGCAGGTAAGGGGAATTAAGATGTTGCGGCATCAAGGTCTGCCGAGATGAGGAAAAGGTGTAGTAAGTATTAGAAGAAAGTACTCGGCTCAAGAAGAGTGTCTCGTCACTCGACATGAGTCTTTAGGCAATTGAAAGTTTGATCACTCGGCAAAGAGTCTTCGGCAAGCGAATAGTCAGTGTCGGCATAAGAGAGAGAATGTAGCAGGGTGTAACCTCCTAAAATTGTCAAGGAATTCAGCCATCCTCCTTTTACATAGGTTCTCTCGTCATCAGCATGTTGTTGAAAGAGGATTCTTCGAGTGAGGGATTGGAGGCCTTAGAGTCATGCGCGAGTAAAAGGACTAGTGGTTGGCAGCTTATTAGTTCCCCAGGATTGTTGAAGATTTACCCTCAAATCTTAGCCCTCTTCTTTATTAGGTATATAGGGTGTCAAGTCAGCCACATTAAAGGTAACAAATACACCATATTTGTCGGGTAGATGTAAACCCTACTTTTAGTAGGTCTATGATTTGATTAAGAGTACTTTCCGAACGTTTCCAAGGATCAACTAAACTAAAAACTTAAGTTTACATTTAGAAACAAATTAAATTTTTCCAATTCAAAAACCAATTATCGATAAAACCTGAGCTTGAAGAACTGTGAGCTCTAAAGTTATTTAAGACCTTAAACCCTAAAACAATTAAGAAATTTTGACCCTAAGTGACTAATCAATAATTTAATTTGAATAATTTCATTCAACTGTAGAAAATTTCAAAAGTTTATAAAAATCAAATCATAAATTACAAAACAATGTAAGATAAAAACCTTAAAACAATTTCCTATAAGACCATGCCCTTATCTTCATGTCTAAACCTTACATATAAATAAGTAGACTAACCAATCACCTTAGATGACTTATCAATTGAAAGTTAAAATCATTTATCAATTGATAATTTATCAAAATCTAGTGATAAGACATTTTCCTTATTACCCCTTCACTTATATTACATATAGACAATTTTTCACATGCTTAACTTCATTAAATGAGATAAGACAATTCCATGACCCCAAAGGACACTAAATGGCCAGTTTGAACAAGAAGAAGAGGAGGGTTATGCTCTTGTCTTTCAACCATCAATCACTTTTTCTTACACACCACTATTCACTCCTTAATGCTTACATCATTAGTAGTTACAATTGTTGACTTTTATATAAGCTATAAGACAACAATTTCAAGACATCTTAAACACCCATTTACCCTCATTCCCAATCGGCCACTCTTTCCCTTATTTCTCTCACTTTCAATTTCATTTTCACTTCCTCTTTCTCTCACTTGAAACAAACATAAAAGAAGAAACAACCTTACCCCATAAAATCCTTCATTTGGCCACCACTTCTAAGTCCTACTCACAGCACTTCCATTTTCTTTTCTTGTGTCATTTTCTTCCAACATCTAAGCTCTTTTAGAACATTAGAACCTTCTACAAACCCCACTCCAAAGGATCAAACAACTCGGGTTTCCAAAAAGGGTGCAAAAGGAGGAAGCAATGTTAAGAGTTCAAGTGGAACCTTTGTGCACAATCACTATATTTTGCTTTAAGAACAAGTAAGTGTTTCTTGTAATTAGTGGGTTAGTGTTCATGTTAGGAGACTTTGATTTCCTGAAGATATGAGTATGATTGTAAGTTGTTATAACACCAAAGACCATCTTAAGAAACAAACTCATGAAACCCTTTCATGAAGTTGAAATATGAGCATGTAAAGTTGGGATTTTGTAAAGATACTTATTTAACACTTTGAATGAAAGATTTTAAGTTGAGAAAATCTTGAAACAAGAACTTGAATGGAAGATGAGCATGTTGGACATGAGGATTCAAAGGTCATTTGGATGTTGATTTTATTTCTATTAAGCTAAACATGCTCAAATCTAGACTTAAGTTAAGGAAAAATTTATCACATGAAGTTTTATGAAGACATGAGCTATGATATGAAAGTTGTAATAAGTGTAAGATCTTCTATTCTTTGTGTAAAGCGTAAGTTAAAGGGTCATCTCACGGAAGAAAAGTTAAGTTAAGATTTGAATACAAGTAGTTTAAGTGCATGATCTAACCCTTAAACTTAAGAAAATGATGAAATAAATTAAAAAACCAAGTGAGAACCCTTTAGATTCATCATGACTAGATTTGGAACATAGGTAAAAGACACTTAAAAATATGATAAAAGTAAGTGAATAAAGTGAAAAGATCAACTAAAGCAAATATAGCAAGTATACAAAGCCTAAAACTCAAAACCGAGCTTAAAACTCTCAAAACCGAGCTTAAAACTCTAAGTTGGGCTTTCATTAAAATTTTGATTAGCACTTTAAAATATTAAGAAAGGTTGTTTTGAAGCCTATAAGAAATCCACCTAAGACTCTATAAGCTCAATAAAGTCACTAACTTTAGTTTGAACAAAAAACAAGCTCATTTGATAATTTAAGCCCACTAAAGAGCCCATGAAGTAGTTGTTAGCCTTACGAGTATAAATTAAAGTTGTAAATTTGATCTCAAGGAGTATTTTGAACTTAGGATAAAATCTTAAGACCAAGCCTAAAGGATTTCTTAAGTTATCAAAAAGCTTATTTACCAAACAAGGCCCAAAAGCGCTCCAAAACATGAGGATCGCTTCTATTCTGGCCTGTGGACAGATTTGCATGCCTCATTTCGAAAATCTAACCTCACCACGATAAAGTACACTAAAAAACGATGAAGATTGACCATAAGATCATAAAAATCGAATTTAAAACGAAAAAGTTATACTTGATTGAACTTTTAAGTAAAAACGAGAAAAGATACAAAAAGTAGTCAAGAGTATAACTTAAGGGATTTTAGCTCAGTATCTTAAGTTTATATCAATTCCTTATGATCTTATGATTTTGATGATCAGGGGACACCACGTACAGAGATGATTTGCCTCTAGATTACTTTGACTGACCGCATGGTAGAGTAAGTAAATTCTCGATGACCTTTTACTTGATTTTGCTTGTAGAATAGATGCACTTAAACATATATATACAAATTTGGATGCTTGTGGGATATGGGAAATGCATGTGTATGAATTTATGGATGAATGCGATGGCTTGTTAATTATATATGATAATGAGAATTGTTTGTACTAAATTATACATGCAAATTGTGTGGAATGAAATTGTCTAATCACCTTGAAAATCAAGTTAATCACTTATACAATTAAGAAATTAAAATGAATCATGCATACCCCATATTGCATACGGATAACATCAACTGCCGCTTCATGTAGAAGATGAAAAGGGACTCACGGGAGGACGAGCCTCCTGTAGGATTGGGTACTAGCTATGTCATCATATATATTGAGTCTCTGTCCTAAGCTAATGGGCTTACTAGGCGCTGGGAGACGCCAACTGTTGGCGAGGGGCCAAGTCTTATGGCTTCTACTTAGGGCGTGTGTTTGTAGATTACGAAGGTCACCACACTACTAGACTTGGGATTTTAAAAATATGATTTGTTATTCGGTAAAGAAAGCATACACACACACACACACACACACACACACATATATATATATATATGTATATAGTTTTGTTTTGGCTTAAGCACAATAGTGCAAATGAAATAAAACCCAAAGTCTAAAACTTGGATTTTAGTTTGGTTCGGTTCGGTTAATTATCTCCAAACCCTGATTATAAAGGGTGTAATTTTGAGTTGTATGCAATTCCTAGGTCACGGCATGCGTTGTTTGGCATACTGATTATTCATGCATTCATATGATTGTCTATATAATAAATTTTTGCCATATGGTACTGATAAGGGTATTTATCTCACTAAGCTTAAGCTTACACCATAATAGATTTTTGTTATTGCAGGAAAACCTCTTCTCTAATCCAAGCCGAGGTATGCCCGTGGTAAGTCTCATGTAGGGATGGGTTGGAGCGATCAGAGAGTAAAGAGGACATTTTGTAATAGATTTGTAGATATCTAGTTACTTTTATATTTTTGTTTATAATATAGATTAAAATCTCTGATGCAGTTTCCATATGAACTACATCCGTTTGTAATATTCTTTTGGTGTGAGTCTCACGAGCCTACACGATTAATTAATTTATACAATATAAGTAATTTTAGTTAAATTGCTATGTATTACTTGTCTATGAGCCTAGTGGTAAAATATAGTGGAAAAAGCCTTGTATATCATATGAAAGGCCTAAGATCTGCAAAGGGGTTGATAATAAACATTTATGCGGTATACAGCGACCTACTACGACAACAATACTGTTGGGTCGTAATAGTAGCTCTAGCTCATAGGCATTGTCATTGTTGTACTCTAAGATCTTAAAGGGTCCATCTGACCTGGAGGAAAGCTTATTCGTTCTCTTCTTAAGGAAACACTCATTACTGAGGTGGACCTAGACAAGGTCTCTAGAGTTGTAAACCATTCATCTCCTTCTTTGGCTTCCCTATTCCTTTTGTTGGGTTACAGTCCATATCAGGTGTTTAGCAACCTTTTGATGCCACTTCTAGATTTCCTCGAAAGGTGACCTTCTTGTTGAGCTGTAAACTGATTGGTTGTAAGCGAACTCAATGACATTTAGGCATAGGTCCTAATCGTGTAAATTCTTCCCCATAGCCGCTCGTAGAAGGTTACTGATTGTCATATTTATTATTTTGATCTGGCAGTCTATCTGAGGGTAGGAAGAAATACTATACATAAGCTTAGTGTTGAGTTTCCTCTACAGGGTTTTTTAGAAGAAACTTGTGAACTTTGAATCATGGTCGGATACAATACTTTTCGACAGCTTATGCAAACGTACAATTTCTTATAAAAAGAGGTTAGCGATAAATAAAGCATCATTAGTTCTATGGTATGGAGTGAAGTAGCTCCTTTTGCTAAAACGGTTAACTACAATCATAATGGAGTCATGTCTTCTCGACGTTCAGGGAAGGCCGAGTATGAAATCTATGCTTAAGTCGATCTATGGGTGCTTAGGTATAGGCAGGGGTGTATAGTTTCCATATGGCTCTCTCTTTCCTTCTACATGTTTATGGCTCTCTCTTTCTTTCTACATGTTTACATACCTCGCACCTCTTAGGAACTCGGCGCACATTGATGGGAATCAAGCTACGAGACCCATGACTTGCAGCTGAGCCCGAGGACTAGAGGGGTTGGTACGTCGAATCCTTATGTTTCAACCAACCCTTGTCGAAGCCAAGTACTTCCTTATTGAATCACCTTTAATGCCGTGTCGTATGACAGTCTATTATTTTGTGGTTTGCCAAGTAGATGAGTACTCTCTAATACCGAGCTATACAATCACTCGGCACTATCTTTGCTGAGGAGCTGAGAGAGAGAATCTGGATTGATTAAGCTATCTTTACTCGGACAAGCCCATCTATCTATACTTTTTATTCGCATCTCCTAACAACCTCACCAATGCCGCATTGCCACATGTATAGTATCACATATAGAATCTGTAGCACCAATGATTATTTTCTTTGTATATTCATTTTTGCCCCTTTATAACATGTACATTGCCCCCTTAGAAAATGTCATTTTTGTCTTTTCCCTTTTGAGCAAGTTGCCATAGTTTGCGAGTATAAATACCTTTGTACTTATAGTTGTAAGAGATTAGATAATCTCTAATATACTTTTGAGTACCTTCTTTCCTGCGTAAATACGGTTGTTTACTCTTGGCATTACTCTTATCTTTTTCCTTAAGCAAGGTTAGGCAACGAGCAACCTCATTGGACTAATTCGTATGTCACATCGAACTGTATCGTGAGTCCTTGGAAGTTTCATTGGTGCGTCATATTCTCTAGAGCTGTTCATAGGTTTTGCTTACTGTTTTTCATCTTTTGCTTTTACCCTTTCGTATCTTTTCCCATTGACTCTTCTTGAGCTTTTTGCAAGCTCAGACCCATTTAGCTATTGGCCTTATCAATTCTTGGCTACGATTCGCAACATCTTAATATCAGAGTTAAGGTTTTGTGTGAACTATAGTTAACTCTTCTTGGATTTCTATTATGCTCTATTTTTCCTGTATGAAATAGAGTCAGTTATTGAGTTCATTTGATTGCGGTGTTATTAGTTGTTCACTTTCTGGAGTGCTTGTTTAAATTTTGAATCTATGAGGAAAAATGACAGACCTAAATATGAATGTTAGTACCGATGATGATAGTGGAGTTGTCCACCATGGGCATTAGTCTTAGGAAACTCTTAGAAGTACTGACAAGAGACTCGATAAGGTAGCTAACTTCCAAGTAGATTTGACCTGAGTTGCTCATGCACTGTCTTGCTAACCTACTGAGGCCGTACAAAAGACTCCACAAGTTGCTCAACCTGTTAAAGGTCAGAACCTAGCTCGACCATTTTGAGGTGGAGGAGTTGGCGAACGAGTAAGGCGAAGGATAGACTTAAGAGAGCTTGATGAGGAGGAAGAAGAGTATTTTTAAGAGGAGCATGTATGAGTCCCTAGAGCATCCGACCATGTAAAGCTTCGGATTCCGAGTTTTAATGGATTTGGGAATGTTGATGAGTACTTGGATTGGGAAGAGAAGGTGGAGCATGTGTTTGATTATTACTAGTATGAGGATTACGAGAAAGTAAGGACTGTTGCTATTGAATTTTTTGGATATGCCGCTATGTGGTGGAAGAATTTTTGGGCCATGAGAAGAAGAGAAGGGTACTGAGAAATTAATACTTGGCTTAAGGTGAAGAGGGTGTTCAAAAATAGATTCATGCCAGAAACATATCTCCTAGATACTTTCACACGACTTCAGGAGCTGAGATAAGTAGGCCTAATTGTTGATGAATATGTTCAAGAATTCTACATACTTATGATAAGATGCGAAGTAGAGGATCCACCTGCTCGAACAGTTTCAAGGTTTGTCACTAGGTTGAGAGGAGACATCTGAGATATTGTGAAACTCTAATGATTTGACACAATGGATGAAGCTGTTAAGATTGCCTAATGGGTAGAGAGGCAAAGAAGAAGCCGAGTAGCAACCAAAGTGCTGAGAAGTAGGATAGATGTCAAAGCTGAGCAAAAAAACCAGCCCGAAGATGTAGTGCTGACCTGAATGTATGAGAAAGGGCAAGGGTTTGGTAAGAGGACTAGACAGATCAAATGCTTCAAGTGCTAGGGGTTCGGACATATAGCTGCTTAGTGCCCAAATTGAAGGACAATGGTCATTAAGGGAGACACCTTGAAGTTAGACGTAGAGAGTATGGATGAGGAACCCGAGGAGGAAGAGGTTCCTACCAAGAATGAGAATGCCGAGAAAGAGTTGATTGAGGAAGACATGTATGTTGATGACTTGGACTAGTTACTCATGATTGTCCGACGCACTATGAGTATGGAGCCCTCATGAGAGGAAGAGTAAAGAGAGAACTTATTTCATATCATCTATAAGGTGAATGAATAGACGTGCGGCCTTATCATGGACAGTGGGAGCTGTAGCAATGTGGCATCAACTGACCTCATCTCAAAACTAAGGTTGTCAACTATTGAACATCCGAAGCCGTATAAGTTGCAATGGTTAAGTGACAAGGGAGCATTACATGTCACTTGGTAAGTACTACTGCGGCTCACTATCGGTAATTACGTCGACTAGATTCTCTGCAACATACTCCCCATGTACACTTCCTACGTATTGTTAGGAAGACTGTAACTATTTGATAGGAGAGTCATCCATGACGGTTATAGGAATACCTACATGTTCGAGAAGGATGATTGGAAGATTACGTTGAATCCGATGCCATCGAGAGAGGTTCACAAGTTACAAACAAAACTTGCTTGCGGATTAAAGAAGGCTCTAGTGATGAGTAGAGCCAAGCTTTGAGAGGCTATTAATGCCGATGAATCGACCCTCCTTTTGGTTAGGTGACTACTAGAAATGAAGGGGCGGGATGAATTACCCTAGGAGGTGAAGGAACTATTAGATGAATATACTGACCTATTCTTAGAATAGTTACCTGAAGGGTTACCCTTGACCTGAGGTATAGAATAATGCATTGACTTAATACCCAATGTTGCACTGCCGAACAAGTTAGCTTATCGTATGAATCTCGAGTAGGCTTCTAAACTTCAATGTTAAGTCAATGAGTTGCTAGAAAGAGGATACATAAGAGAGAGTCTCAACCCTTGTGTTGTTCCTGCACTTCTAGTGGCAAAGAAGGATGGAACCTAGCAGATGTGTGTTTACAACCGAACCGTGAACAAAATTACGATTAAATATAAGTATCAGATCTCGAGACTAGAAGACATGCTGGATGAATTGAGTGGAGCCAAAATTTTCAGCAAGATTGATCTCAAGTCCGGTTATCATTAAATCTGCATGCGGCTAGGAGACGAGTGGAAGACTGTGTTCAAAACTCAACATAGACTTTTCGAGTGAATGATCATGCCCTTTGACTTGTTGAATGCCCCGAACACCTTCATGAGACTTATGAACCATATGCTAAGATATCTCATTAAGAAGTGTGTTGTAGTGTACTTCAACGACATCTTAATCTACAATGCCGACATGCTGAGTCACTGTGAACACATTAAAGCAGTCTTAGATATTCTCCGTGCCGAGAGATTATTCAACAACCTAAAGAAATGTTGTTTTTGCCAGCATGAAGTGGTATTCTTGGGCTATGTAGTAAGTGGAGAAGGCTTGCGAGTCAATGATGAGAAGATCCGAGCAATTGTTGAATGGCCGACCCCTATTACTTGTGTCGACGTGAGAAGTTTCCATGGACTGGCTTCGTTTTATTAAAGGTTCATTAGGAACTTTAGTACCCTTGCTACACCACTTATTGAATTAATGAAGAAAAACACCGACTTTCGATGGGGAGAAAGGGAGGAGAGGAGTTTCACCGAGGTAAAGAAGAAGTTGACCTCCGCTTCGGTATTAGTGCTCCCCAACTTCGACAAAATTTTTGAGCTAGAATGCGACAAGTCAGGCATTGGAATAAGCACTGTCCTGATGTAGGAAGGACAACTAATTACCTTCCATAGTAAGAAGCTTCGAAGACCCTAGTTAAATTACTCCGTATATGACAAAGAACTCTTGGCACTAATTGTAGACACTTAATTTTTGCCCCTTTTATTTTTCAAATTAGGTTATAGGAAAAGTTCAAAAAAATAGAAAATTAAAGAAAGCCCTAAAAAATGAAGAAATTTAGAAAAAATAGGAATTCTAGAAAAATGTAAAAAAAAAAAAGGAAAATAGGAAAAAACACCAAAAATAAGAAATTTAGAAAAAATACAAAAAAATAAGAAAATTTGAAAAGTCACAAAAAATTGAAAAAATAAGAGATTTTAGAAAATAACATTTTTGTTAGGGTAGATTTTTAATTTTAATTTAAGTTTAGGAGTTGGGCCATTGAACCTATGTTTAGATTTAGATCTAGCTTAGGTTGATCGAGTCCAAATTGCACATATGGACAAGGCATAGGCCAACGGCCTGACGGTTAAGCATATGGGTATAGTACTAGCATTGAGCATGAGGTCTTGGGTTCGAAACTTGGAAAAGATAGGGAGGCCTTTTTCTTATTTTTTGGTTTTCAATAACATTAAGGACTACTATGTGTTAGGATTTAATTACGCCATATGCCCTGACATATGGCATCCTCGGATTTGACGGTCCCGCCGATGTGGCACCATGTGGCACGTCGAGGTTGGCTGGCACGGCTGATGTGGCGCCACGTCAGCGCCACGTCATCCTACTTTTCCATCCCCTTCCTTCTTTTTCCCTTCGTTTTCCTCTCTTTCTCTCTCTTTCCCTTTATTTCCCTTGACTTTCTCCAAATTTCCAGTGCTTTCCACTTCAGACCGCCCACTTCAACATGATTTTTGGACCCTTTCTCATTGAATTTCACCAAATCAATGGCGAAATTACAGAATAGACATAGCCTATTATGAATCGTTACAAAAAACATGTCTAAATATAGTCAAAGGAGCATTCAATTTAAGCTCCAAAAATTGGAAAAAAGTTGTTTTTTTGGGCATTCTCATTAAATTTGATTCTAACTTTCCTTTGTTTCTGGGTTGAATTTGTGTATAAATTGATGATCATGGGACACGAACAAGACATACAACGGACAAAGAACCATTCCTGAGCTTCGGATTCAACTCCCAAGCTTTCTCTCTCTCTCGCCATTCTCTTTCTCTCTCTACCAATCTCTCTTTCTTTGGGTTCCTCTCTCTAGCCAAGCTCGAGCCCAACTACCACCATAGCCATGACCTCCACTCCATTAGCTCCTGAACGCGACCACTCTCGATCTCCGCTGTAACTCCTAGCTAAACCACTAAGCAACCACCATCGAACCCTAATTGCCGCCTCTTTCTCTCTTCGAACCACCATCCTTAGCCACTCTCGATCAAAACTAAACCTACAATCAAACTCCCCACACTCTAGAAAACCTACCCCAACCGACCAATCACACTTAGCAACCCCCACATGGCCCAACCACTATCGTCGCCTACAGCCAACTTCCAAAAACCACCCAAACAGCTCTAAAACACCAAGGTACCAAACTTACCCCCCATTCCCAATCCAATACTCATAAAAAGACCGTCACTTGCTCATTTTGGTGGATGAAACAAGCCGAATCAAGCCTCGCTAATGCAGCCATTGGTGATCCACACGACCCGACCCAAATCTGCGACCCAACCTAAATCCACGACCCGACTTGAATCCGAGATCTACTCTACCTCAAACCGACCCGTGTCCCATCTAACATTCGATCCGACCCCTTTTTTTATATATATATTTTTTGTTAGTTCAATTTTTATTTATTTATTTATTATTTTTTTTTGTGATATGTATTCAAATGTAATACAATAAAAAAGGGATAGAGAAAAAGAAGAAAAACAAGAAAAAAAAAAGAAGAAAAGAAGAGGAAGAAAAGGAAGAAGTAATTTGTTTTATTTATTTATTTTTATTAGTTTAATAAAAAATATAATAGGTAATAAACAAACTAGTGATAAATAAACAAAAAAATAAAATAAAATAAGAATAAGTATTTTTTTTATCACTTAGAAAAATTTAGTTTCTAAAAAAGATAAAAAATAAATCGCCCGTTTTCAAATTAGGACCCTTTTAGATTTTTCAAAATAAAAAAATAAATAAAATTTCAATTTAGAACTTTCATTTTTTTTTAGAAATTTCTTTAGATAAATTGAATTAAAAAACGTAAATTTGACATGTTTTCAAAATTAAAATCAATTTAATCCATTAAAGTTTTTATAAAAAGAACTACGTATGTCTGATCCTGA
This sequence comes from Lumnitzera littorea, assembly GCA_024138015.1. Lineage (NCBI taxonomy): Eukaryota > Viridiplantae > Streptophyta > Magnoliopsida > Myrtales > Combretaceae > Lumnitzera > Lumnitzera littorea. Next base: position 58,832,209 of record JAMXBB010000012.1, on the reverse strand, counting down.
ATAGCAGGTACGTAGATACCTACAGGGTGACGATAAAAATGACAAAAACCAAAATTTCCCTTTTTAGTTTAAATTATTTCATTTGTCCAATTATAATAGTTAAATTGAGTTTTATCTTATAAAATAAAAAAAAAAGGTGATTTTTTAAGATTAAAGTTAATTTTGGAAAATTAATAGTACCTGCAAGGGTTTAAAAGTCCTAACCCTGGATCCAGCTTCTTTGGTTTTAAAAAAAAAACCGTTTTATAACTTGGTTTTTTAAATCAATAGACTAGTAGCTAAGTTATAACTAATCCAGCCAATTGGTTATAACTTAAACCCTTTTCCCAACTCCAATCGGGTGGAGACTTTAAATCTTTTCAAGTTGAAAAACGGTTTTCTTTAAACCTTAGTCGAAGGCTAGTATTAAACGGGCAAGGGTTTAATACTGGTCGGCTTAGAGAAAACCTAATTTTATAAAGAGAACCGGGAGGGTGAAAAACTAAGCTCAACACTAATCTGAGCACTGTAAGTGTAGTAGCACTATCTATTACCGGGAGAATTTGTCATATATATTAATCATGAGTCACTGCGGTACTTCCGAAGTTAGACTAAACTGTACAAGTGGCAAGCGAAATGGGTTGAACTCTTTAAGGGATTCAATTTTGTGATCAAATACAAGTAAGGAAAGAGCAACGTAATTGTAGATGCTCTTTCAAGGAGGCATATACTCTTGTTAGAATTGCAGACCAGATTGTTTGGTTTTGTGAATATTAAAGAACAATACTTCAAGAATCTACACTTTGGACGAATAATTTTGCGATGTCAGGATGAGAGGATAATGGACGAATATTATGTGGAGGATAGCTATCTGTTTCGAGGGGGAAACTGTGCATGCCAACTTGTTCCCTACGGTAATTATTAATTAGAGAAGCCTATGGTAGCAAACTCTCTAGACACTTTGGAGAACAGAGAACTTGTGAACTATTAAATGGCTGATGCTTTTGGCCAAAAATGTGAAGGGATGTGCACCGAGTGCTTGAAGGCTGTATTGTATGCAAAAAGGTTAAGTGCCGAGCTAAACAAGGGAAAGCAATGGCCCTACCTGTTTTGACAAGACCGTGGACTGAGCTAAGTATGGACTTTGTTCTCGGATTGCTGAGAACTGCCCGAAGATAAGATTTTGTAATGGTCGTCGTGAATCGGTTCAGTAAGATGGCACACTTTGTGCCCTAGACTAAAACTAACGACGCTTCGGCTATTGCTTCTCTTTTCTTATAAGAGGTTGTGTAGATACACGGCGTGCCGAGAAGTGTAGTCTTTGATAGAGACTTAAAGTTCTTGAACCATTTTTGGAGAACCCTATGGCGTTGGCTAGGAACCAAATTGCTCTTCAGTACATCATGTCACCCCCAAATCGATGGCCAAATAGAGGTGGTTAATCGTACTTTGGAGTCACTACTCCGAGCTACAGTAGGTAAGAATATGGCTGATTGGGACGTCTGCCTACTAGTGGTCAAATTCGCCTATAACTGAACCATACATGACACACCAAGTAGACTCCCTTTGAGGTAGTCTATGGATTCAATCCTGAGTTGCCCTTCGACCACGCCCTTGTACTAATACCCATGCAAGAGGACCTTAATGCCTTAGCCAGAGCACAATCTCTCTAGCACATCTATGATAAGGTTACTCGGCACATCGACTAAGCTGCCTGGAGAATGTGTGAAAAGACCAAAGGTCAGTTGACTAAACAGTTTCAGCCTAGAGACTTGGTATGGCTATACCTCAGCAAGGAGCGGTTCTCGAACAAAAGGAAGAACAAGCTATTTACAAGGGGGGAAGGACCTTTCAGAGTCCTCCAGAAAATCAGTGACAATGCTTACAAGTTGGAGTTACCTAAGGACTATGGGGTTTTTGACGCCTTTACATTGCCGACCTTAACTTGTATCACCTTGATGGAGGACTGAGTGAATACCATTTGGAATTAATTCCAAATCTAAAACAACCCAGAAGGAATGATAGGAATTGACCTATGGGACCTATGACTCGCAGTCAAGCCCGAGGACTAGAAGGGCTGGGACATCGAATCCTTATGTTCCAACCAATGCTTACCGAGGTTGAGTACTTCCTTACCGAATCACCTTTAATGCTGTGTCATATGACAGCCCATTATTCTGTGGTTTGCCGAGTAGATGAGTACTCTCCAGTACCGAGCCATACAATCACTCAGCATCATGTTTGCCGAGAAGCTAAGAGAGAGAATTTGGATTGATTAAGCTATCCTTACTTGGATAAGCTCATATGACTGTACTTTTTGTCCACATCTCTTAACGACTTCGCCAATGCCGCATCGCTACGTGTATAGTATCACATGTAGAATCTGTAGCACCAATGATTATTTTTCTTATATATTCATTTTTGCTCCTTTATAACATGTACATTACCGCCTTAGGAAATGTCCTTTTTGTCTTTTTCCTTTTGGGTAAGTTGCCCTAGTTTATGGGTATAAATACCCTCGTACTTGTAGTTATAAGTGATCAGATAATCTCCAATACACTTTTGAGTACCTTCTTCCCTGCGTAAACATGGTTGTTTACTCTCGGTATCACTCTTATCCTTTCCCTTAAGTAAGGTTAGGTGGCGAGTAACCTTGTTGGACCAATTCATGTGTCACATTGAATTGTGTTGTAAGTCCTTAGAAGTTCCATTGGTGTGTCATATCCTCTAGAGCTCTTTGTGAGTTTTGCTTACTGTTTTTCATCCTTTGCTTTCACCCTTTCATACCTTTCCCCATTGACTCTTTTCGAGCTTTCTATAAGCTCAAACCCATTCAACGACCAGCCTTGTCTGTTCTTGGCTACGATTCATAATACACATCCTTCATTATCCCATGTTAGTAGAAATGTTCTTTTAGTATTTCAGCTATCCTTTTTTCGCTGAAAGGGCCAACCAAACCTCTAACACGAGCTTCACGGATGAGTAGTTCTCTAGCCAAACCACTTGGTATAGAAACTTGCTTGCATTTCATCAAAAACCCCTGACTCAAGTAGAAACCATCTATAATACTTCCAACATTACACTTGTCTACTAAAGGCCTAAAATATTGGTCATGCGCATATTAATCGGGTAGGGTGTCGAATCTATATACCTTGGCTTGCATAGTTGTAATAAGGGTATGACGACGAGAAAGAGTGTCAGCCACTGTATTGGTGCTCCCTTTCTTATACCTGATGATGTAGCAAAAGGTCTTTAAGAACTTGACCCACTTAGCATGACATTGAGAAGGTTTCTACTACTTACAAAGATGCTTAAGAGACTCATGATTTGGGTAAATGATGAACTCTCTTGGCAACGGATAATGCTACCAGTTCTATAGTGTTTGGACAAGGGCATAGAACTTCTTATCGTAGGCTGAATAATTCAAAGTAGCACTATGAAGTTTCTTGCTGAAATAGGCAATTGGTTGATGCTCTTATATAAGGACAGCACCGATGCTAACACCAGATGCATCACATTCAACCTCAAAAACTTTCTCGAAATCCAATAGGGTGATTACTGGAGTAGACATCAACTTAGACTTTACATCTTCGAAACTCTTCTAAGCTTTCTTTAACTACCTAAACTTAGTGCTCTTCCTGATCAATTCAATTAACGGTGTAGTTATCAAATTGAAGCTTAGAATGAATCTCTAATATAACAAAGCTAGACCATGGAAGCCCCTGACTTCAGTAACACTTATTGGCATAGGCTACTCAAGAATAGCACCGACTTTCTTATCATCAACTCGAATTTCTTTCCCTGAAACAACATATCTAAGGAAAATAACCTCGCTTTGATAGAACACATATTTCTTCAGGTTGTCGAATAATTTCTCGACTTAGAGGATGTCAAACATTGACTTTAAATGCTCAACATAAGTGACGAGGTCGGTACTATAAACTAAAATGTCATCAAAATAAACCATAACACATTTGCTAATTAATGTTCTAAGTACATGATTCATTAGCCGCATAAATGTACTTAGCCCATTAGTTAGGCTAAACAGCATTACATTCCATTTAAACAGGCCATCCTTTATTTTGAAGGCCGTCTTCCATTCATCTCTAAGCTTCATTTATATTTGGTGGTAGCTACTTTTCAGATCAATCTTTGAAAAGATATAGGCACCATGCAACTCATCGAGCATATCATCCAACCATAGGATTAGGTATTGATACTTAACAGTAATTTTATTGATGGCACGGCTGTTAATGCACATTCTCCATGACTCATCTTTCTTTGGTACTAGTAAGGCGGGGATAGCACATAGGGTCATGCTCTCTTGGACATACCTATAATCCACTAACTCATCAACTTGCTTCTTTAGCTTAGCCGCCTACTCAAGATTGAGCTTAAAGTAAGTTAGTTTAGTAAGGCTACTCTAGGCTAAAGATCAATGCAATGCTCAATGCCTCTTAAAGGTAATAAACCTTTCAGCATCTCAATAGGAAATATATCGGCATCTCAGTAGGAAATATATCGGCATATTCTTTTAGTAGAGCTCTCACTTCAATTGGGCATTTCTCAACATCTCTCACCTCCAAGAGTCTCCTGACTAGAAGGAGCACATAGTCCTCAGCCTTGACTTCTTGAGCAAATTGAGCTTGAGAAATCACTAAGGACTTCCACTATAGAGATCTAGCAACCTTTTCTTAGGCTTCCTACACTTCCTTAGGACTCATAGACGTTGGTATTATTTTCTTCCTATCCTTCTGGAACATGTAAGTGTTCCTATACCCATTGTGCAATACCCTCAAATCAAATAGCCATGGCCGATTAAGTAATATGTGAGAAGCGTACATTGAAAGGATATCACACAACACCTCGTCCTTGTACCTTTCACCAATAGTAATTGATACTCTAACCTGCTTGGCAACATGTAAGCATCCTTTCTTATTTAGCTAATGAATCTTGTATGGCTTAGGATGTAGGAGGTTTGGTAGTTTCATGGCCTTAACTACTCCTTGGGCTATGACATTAGTGTAGCTCCCTCGGTCAACGATCAAGGCACATAGCTTGCCATTTACTCGGCAATTCGTATAGAAGAGGTTCTCCCTTTGATCATTCTCTTCTACTACAAATGTACTAAGAAACCGTTGAATGAAAAAAAACAATACTTAGCACTACCTTCAGGAGGTATCTCGACATTGGGGTCTTCTTGAAACTCTTCCAGCATTTGCATAACTTCTATCTCTTCCTCTCCTTTGCTCGCATTCTTTACTTCAAACTAAGGCTTGTCTCCTTTTATAGTCATGACTCAGTGGTTTGGGCATTGACTAGCTATGTATCCATAATCAAGACATTTAAAGCATTTGATTTCTTAGGTCTTTCTTCTAAAGCTTTGACTTAGGTCTATTCGGACCTCAGGTTCCTTGGCCTTGCTCTTACTTCGACCTTCCTCTAGTCGGATCGGTACTTGTCCTCAATGTTCTACCTTGGAATTGCTTGATGCTTGTTCATTCCCTGGTCGACTTAATACGCCGCTTCTGTTTGGCAACGTAGGTTGGCTATTCGACATTTGACTAACCTAGTTCCACCTTTACCTTTCAACTTTCTATGCTACCTTGATGGGTTTATCCAAAGTTACAAGACTCTGTAGCTTCATTGTGTTACCAATCTTGGTCCTAAGCCTAAAAATAGACCTCATGATAGGTCATGTTCTAGTTTATCGGCATCACATTGGATCATGAGTAACTAAAACTCTCAAACATAGTCATCCAATGATTTGCTACTTTGTCTTAAGTCTTAGAGGCATCGGAAAGTGTCTTGTTCGTAGTGTTTAGGAATGAACCTACTTCTAAGAACTCTATTCATCTCATTCCATGTTCAAATTTCACGTAGGGCCTTCAGGTGAACATTCTGCAACTCCTTCCACCACATTGTTGCATATCCAAAAAATTTCAATGTAGCCACTTGGATACGAACAACACCTCATAATCATAAAAGTCGAATATCTTTAAGATCTTCTCCTCCCAGTCCAAGTAGTCATCAACATTACCAAACCCATTAAAGCTCAAGATTTGTACCTTAAGGTGTTCGGCACCCCTAGGAGCCCCTGAGTTCATACTTGTCAACTTTAACATATTCTTCCTCTTCATACTCCTCTACTTCATCCAATTCTAACCTCCTTCTTGCCATTCTCTTAGCATGTTGTGGTGGTGCTTGGTTCATAGGAATGGGCTCTAATACACGAGGTTTATTCATCTATCTTCTTGGCCTATCTCTTATTTCTTGGCTCTGTTCAACAATCTTCTCTAGCGGCCTAATGTCTAAGACTCTCTATACTAAGATAGCTAAATTAGCAACAACAACAATAAGGTCTTGTATCTTCTCATCAATAGTATGTGGTGTTTGTTGGGTAACTCGACTACGTCCATGAGCATTACTCTCAGCATTATTAATCTCTCCTTAAACACTAAGATTCAACATTCTCAAAATGATGCGTTAAGAAATATTCTTCATATAAGAAATCCTTATATGCATTAATTCCATACGAATTGTGAACTATAAACTTGCCCTATTCTTCCGAATGGAGCAGAGTATCACGAACAACAAATTAGTAGTGACTGTAACCACACAACTCTTAGTCATAACCTTAAGCTCTAATACTAGGATTACATAATGTGCTTAGAAGCTTAGTTATCACTAGAACTTACTATAGCAGATTCAAATTAGTGGGTCCTTCAAAATATTGAAGAAAATAGAATGAGTTTGTCTATGAATTGACAAGAGTAACTGAGTGAAGCTATTCGAAGAATATGACCCACCTGTAAATATAACACGACTTGACACTTCACTTGATATAACGTACAAGTTGATGTTAAGGTCCACTACTAATCTTGAGCTACTTGACAAGATTAGATAAGAGTGTATAAGAATGGTCTTGGAGAGGATGGTTTTGCAAGAATAGTATATTCAATGTATATCTGTGATGTAAGATAAGTCCGACTTACAAGGAAAATAGACTATTTATAGTAAGTCCCTAGAACAATCATACAAATAAGGAAATCATAAAAAGGCATACAAATAGGGAATTTCTAGTATATACGAAAAAATGGGTGAAAAGGACAAACGACAAAAGAGAAAAATAGTATAGTATCAGGTGAAATAGACAAGTGGTAGTACAACATTGGTTTCACATATAGATTTTCTAATCGCAGTAAGCGAGGGGAATCAAGATGTTACAGCATCAAGGTCTACCGAGATGAGGACAGGGTGCAACAAGTGTCGGAAGAAAGTATTCAACCTAAGAGGAGTGTCTCGTCACTCGGCAGGTGTCTCTCAGCAATTGAAAGTTCAATCACTTGGCACAAACCTTTCGGTAAGCGAATAGTTAGCGTCGGCATAAGAGAGAGAATACAATAGGGTGTAACCTCTTGGAGTTGTTAAGGAATTCAATCATCTTCCTTCTGCATAGGTTCTCTCATCATCAGTAGGTTGCCAAAAGAGGATTCTTTAAGTGAGGGATTGGAGGCTTTGGATTCGTACGCGAGTAAGAGGACTAGTGGTTGGAAGCTCATTAGGTCTCCTCATTCTTACATGGCAACTTCTACCTCCACTAGGTAATCCATAATAAGGCGGCATTTTGTGAGTCTACCCTATTAAGTCTTATTTTAGTTTCTGATTGCTATTTTTTATTTGTAAACCCTAGGATTTTCTCTCAAACCAATATGTAAAATTTATCTAACTATACTTAGGTATCTTATTTCTAATTTAACTACCAAATTACCTCCCGTTGTAAGAATAACCTATATTTTTCACATAATTACCTAAACTTACATTCCAAATTAGATTTATATCATATTCCTAATATTATAATATCATTAATTTTTACCTAATATTTTTTACTCATTTAATTTTCCAATTTCAAATATTATATATTATTACATAATCTACACTTATATTGCTTATCTAACTTTTCTAACATTACATATATTATCTTTCATCACCAAATAACATATTAAAATGTCTAATTATTTACTTTTACTCGTTATTCATTTCCTAATATATAAATACATACAATTAACACCTTAAACTGAACAAATATCATCCTACATCAAAAATTTACATCCAAGGATATCTAATTACATAGTAAATTAAAATTTTCAAACAATTAACCATAAATTACAAAATTTAGCTCACTAATTGCCTTTTATGTATGATTTTAGGGCCTAAAAATTAAATAAAAATTTAGAAAATTAAATTTAAGGAAAACTCTTCATAACACTATAATATATATCTTAACTAGTTTATAAAAAAATTTTGAAGTCAAAACTACATCATTAAGATAATTTAAATCTAAATAAAAAACTAACACTAGTTTAGTTATTTCATAAGAGTAGTATATCCCGAGGCCTAAATTTATTAACTTGATATTTTTCCTTAAATCTACATACTAAAATATCTCATAATACCGAATTTCAAAATTTTCCATAACTATTTGATATTTTTAATAAATTAAACAAAAATCGAAAGGAAATTGAAACTCACTGGCATCGCTAGCTCAGGCCACCATGGCTTTGTTGGCTAGGTTAGGTGCTGCCTCCACCATCCAATGGTGGTGGCTGTTTACTTCCAGGTGGTCGTCAGGCATATGTTCCCTTTATAAGCCCCAATTGTATACTATTTTGTTATTTTTTGTAAAAATACCCTCTTCTCTTTTCTTAACCTCTCTCTAATTTTCCTTAAATCACAACTAGCCAAAATGAATTTTAGAAGAGGTTTGCTGAATTTATAGTATGGTTTAGGGTTTTTCTTTTGATTTTTGATTGCCAAGTATCCCTTATTTCTTTCTTTATAATTTTTTATTTGTTCTAATTTAATTGGCTGATTTTATTTCTTTAATTTTCAGCTTGCCACACCTTTTTTCTAGACTTCTCCACATTTTTCCTTAATTTTCTTGATTTTTTATGAATTTTCTTTAATTAATTAGTATTATTTTAGTATATTCTAAGTATTTGAAGTAATTTCGCGTATTTTTACCTACACATAAATATATATATGGTACAAATAAATACTTATAAATATTATTTAAGTTATTTTATGATTTTTAATGTTCATATGATTTATTTGTATTGATTTGTTAATTATCGGAACTTATTTTATACATTTCTGGTAAATAACGGGTAATATATATAATTCAATATTATAATTTTTGATTATTTTATTATTCATCTTCCTAAATTCAAACTTACAAGATCATTTTTACTAATATTCCTAACTTTGTTGTAAAATTTGGGTTTGATCGAATAATTTATTGAATTACCCTAAATTTTACGTATCGAATCCCAAACATCTGGTTACAAGGCTTACATCCACTTAAGTGTATCTTATGACTTAGAGTATTTATACTCTAAATTGATATAGTTTATAATAAAACTTTATTTGGTATATAGTTCTAGTGTTTCGTGTTTTTAATAACAGAATGAGACTCATTGAAATGATTGATTGTGGTGAATGCAATTGTGTATGGTTAAGAGAGCATTTGCCCCCATATAATGATTGATCATAGTATGTTTGTGACTTGGTAAATTTTGGATGATATTGGGTAGATGTTGAAATGACTTAGCTTTGTATAAAAGTGTGATTTTTATATCTTGTCATGCACGTAAATATGATATTTGACTGTTAAGCTAAAACTTAGGCTTAGTCACCATTTTCTTAGTTTTAAGTATTAGGTTGAAATTTATACTTAGCTTGATTAACTTGGATATTGTACTTGTCTAGGTTGATTTGAAACCATACTTGGTTGGGCTTTAAAAATATAAACTTACATTAATTAATTGTTTCAGCCAATTTATGTGGTTTCAGTTAAGTTGGGTGTGGTTGTTACCCTTGATTCCTAAGCTTTGTATCCAAATGCTCGAGAGTATTGACTAACCGGACGAGATCTAGGTTGGGTTAGGATATAAGTACTGGTACATGTCACGTGCATTAGCATAATATCCATATGATGCATGAATCGTTGCATATGTGCTTGATATTAGTTTGATGACTTATAAGTGTTGAGTTATTGAAGATGATGAGATTATCAAATATTAAAATAATCAACACACAAAACTCTGGTGAGAATCTTCCATCATAATAACAAATCTATTCTTGCAAGAAGAAAAGAATTTGTGTCTTGTAGGAGATGAGAAATGGAAAAGATAGAATATTAGAGTAAGAAAGAAAGAGACATTTAATAAAGAGTAGAATATAAGTCATTATCATTCTAACATGTGAGAACGTAAAGAGAAAGAAGAGATAAACGCACTATAATACCTTTAAAATATCGGTTATCTAATAGAATGGTTACTTTATTAGCCAATGGATGGAAATACATGAATAATTATATATGTGGAAGTTTGTTTTTTCCTTTTTAGATAGAATATAGAGTAACATTGTATACATGGAATAAAGGAAAAAAAAAAAAAACTTTTAAAGCATGATTTATGAAAGATGGAGTCTAATAATAAGTTGTTGACTTAATATATATAGATACTTCATCATATTATAAATTACATAGAGTTGTTCTTATCAAAATTTTTCCTTGGAGGAAGTTTTTTCTTTAATTTCAATCATCAAAGTTTCAAAATCCATAAATCTTGATTGGATGTAAGATTAATTAAAATTGTTATCTTCACATATGTGTCTATCAAATAAATGAATGAAATTGTTAGAAATGGACAACAAAAGGAATAATCATTCCTAATTCCTAGCTCCTTCATTATATCAAGTTTTGATTTACTTAATCTTTTAGTATTAAATATTTTTTTAGTGCAACCTTATAGTAAGTATTTAAGATTAGAAATATTCTCCATTTTCACCACATTCTACATGTATTTGTATAGTTATGCCTTTTTATCATTGTTTATAATGTATTTCAAGCATGTATTTGCAAGTAATTTAATAATGTGTTTATGTTATAAATTTGATTATATCAATAAATTTAATTTTTTATACAAATAGGGGGCATTGTTCATTAATATTAAAATATGCAATTGTTAGTCAACAATACCATCATAACGAGAATCAACAGCGAGAAATAACATGGGAAGATGGGAGAACTTTTGGTATTTTGACTAAAATAGAATATGTAAAACACCAAATAAAGCTAAAAGGTTTTAATTTTATAAATTATTAATGGGAATCGATATTAATGTAAATTGAAATGTATTATTAATTAATGATAAATATAAGGATGTTATAAATTAATTATTTGAACGTTGAATTATTTATGGGAATTATGGTGGGAATGGAAACATATTATTAATATTAATAACAAAATGAGAGATTCTTAGTCATGTGATTTGAAATGTTTTCACATTATAGATTATTAATAGGTATCATATTAATGAAAATTGCAATGTATGATTAATCACAAAAAGGAATGTTATATGTATAATTTATCTTTTTTAATGTTTCTTGAAAATTTCATTAAATCCTATGAATTGCTACATATTCTTTTAAGGCTACATAGTGGTTAACTATCTTGCTACACATTTTCAAAAAGCTAAATTAATTAACTATTAGTAGTGATTCTTCCCTAAGACCCAAATGGACCTAAAGTTGTCATAACCCTAAACGGGGTTTGGTAGAATTATCCTATAGTTATCATATTATGTATATACCCACAATATGAAGATAGCCTTGCCAGTTAGAGATTATAAGATTCTAATTATTGAACCACTCATCTTATTCAATATTAATAGGTATAATTGATTAAATATAAAAATAATTATAGAGACCAATATTTCACAGTTCATTAGAATTGTAGAGAATCGATATTCTCTACTAGACAATAAGATAAGCATATAAGACTTTCGAACTTGTAGATTCAAAATAAAGCTATAAAAGATTAGAAAATTTGATTTGAAATATATATATATATATTTAAGTTTTACCGACATTCGAATTATAATCTTATATAGCTTTTCAACCCTACTTAACTAAGTGTAACTTCTAAATGCTGAGTTAAAATTATTCCATGCTTCGATCCTAGCCCAAACCTCGTATCAAAAACTTACAAAATAAGATATAGAGATGCAAGCTACAACTAGCTTAGTGAGATCTCTACTCATACCATTGGAAAGCAAAAACATGCAAATTATCAAGCATATGAATGCAATAATCAATTATATGAATGCAACCCTCTTTTGACCTTGGGTTGAGGATGTTTGTAATTTTATCATTGTTCAAGCAGTCCAAATTACATCATTTCACTTTGTACACATCCTTGACTACTCATAATCACAATAAAATAATGATGCTGCAGGAAAAGGATCTACTAGGTGGTAACTCAAGAGAGCTCCTAAGTTATTACCTTAGAGAATGGAAAATGAAATGTTCCCCTGGCTATGGACACCTCCAAATGCATGTAGCCTTCAACAGAATAATAAACATGGCTCATACAATTACATGACAAACCTTAGAATCAATTAGTTTCTAATTGCACAAGAAGAACCTTGACTCAGGATATTCTTTTCATTATATGTGTAACAATGATGGCAATAAGGATGGAATATGCAAGAATGCAATGCATGACTTGTTTTAGTTTGGTTTAATAAGCTTAAATTTCATTTATTTGTTGACCAAGTAATTTTTATAGACAATCAATAACAACAATAATTTACAAGCACTAAACAAGTTTATTTTACACTTTTGCATTAGGTTGCTTATCAGTTAAATCAACTAAACATATACAGGCACTTCCTAAATCCCTATGCAAAACCAATTCAAAGTATCATTTAAGTATACAAACACAAAATAAGATGATAGTTATTGTAAATACTCACTTGTCCATTGGATTCAATCAAAATAATCCTCTAAATAACCTTGTAACTCGTCAACACCACCTATATGAACATAAACAATAATAAGATAATTGTACTAATCACTTATACTACTTTTGATCCTACTCTAATCTTAATATAATAATAAAGTTAGTTCTTCAACATGCTTCTTATATATGGTACATTTTCCATACTTTAGGATTTTCCGTATCTTGTTTTATTCTTCAATCATGTTCTTATTTCTAATTGTAATGTTATAAGTAATGACATTAAGATATTTGTAATCTTCTTATATAGAAATATAGGCCATTAAATTAGTTTATCCTAGTTGGTATGTTTCTTAAGCATGTTTAACTTGATTTTACTACATTATCATTCCATCTTATCTTATCTTATATTCTTGATATATGTTAAGTTAAATTCTTTTAAGCTTTATATGTCTACCTACAATTTATTCTTTCAATTCCCTTTTTATTGAATTTCCCAATTAATAATTATAATACGGCCTTATTGACACTTACAAATTCTTGTTGATTACATCATGGAAATTACTAATCCTTCTTACAACATTATTGTGTAGTAATCTTAACATTGAATTTTAGAAAAGTCGCAAATGATCCCAATTACCTTATGTTGGTCAAAACCTTATAAAGACATTTAGGGTTTGATTCTTTTAACTTGCTTCAATATAATTCCAAAAATAGTTTATTCCATTTATATATACTACTTTATATATGATTTCATCATTTGTGCATTAGAAAAAGTTAGGAATGAAATACACTTTACTGCACCACAACTTAAGTAGAATACAAGGAAGTTGTTTTAACAAAATTTCTTATTACATCCACTGATTGCATATGTTTTAACAATGTTTCTAAATGATCTACACAATACCTCCTAAAGATCTCTCAACAAGACATGTATATGTATAAGTTATATTGAAGGTTCCACATAAAATCTTTGATTTACCTTGTATTTTCTCGAACCTGAGCATGTTTACGTGCTTATGAATTACAAGACACTCCAAAATCTAAAGTGGAAGATGAATTGGATTGAAGTATTAAAAATGGAAGCAAGATGAAGGGGAAAGGGGCATAAAGAGTGAGGACATGGAAGTGGGGAGGAAAAATGTTGGATTACTTTTTACTTTTAGCAAAATGGAGAACAAAAGGAAAAAGAGAAAAAAAGGTTAGGTTGGTTTGAACTTGTAATGTAAGCTATCCTAAACTCAAAGCTTATCTAAGAAGAGTTTATAACTTAGGAAGCAAGTTGGAAGAGATATTTTCAACTAGCATGGTTAGGAAGAGGCAAATAGAAAAGTTGACTTTCCTCTCCCTTGTTTTTTTCTACACAAGTAATGGTAACATGGATGAAGAAAGAGAGTCCTAATTTTTTTTTTCTCCCTTTCTCCACTTTAGAATTATCTTTATGATATAATTTAATATTATTCTTATTTCACTTAATTAAAATTGAATATTAGTTGTTATTATACTCATTTTGCACTACATAATGAAGTAGGGTTTAATTAAGATCTTACATTAGTCCTAATAATATAATTTAACTATTATCTATTCTAGGTTATTTTTAATCGAATTCTAATCAATTCTCTTTATAGATTAACTTTACTATTGATTGACAGATAAATAACGACCTTAATTAATTTAATTTTCCTAAACTCTTGAAATTTCTGTAGCTTGGTTTTAAAAATTCCAAGGGTTTACAAAAGTAAGGGATATCCGACTTACTCACTCACCACCAACTCCTTCTCCATCACATTTTCAAGCTCCTTTAGGCCACTCTTGAAGAATGAACCGGCTCAAGAAAGTTAGCAATCTAAATGTATCTAAGCAGTATAAAATAACTCGACTGACATTGGTCGGATTAGCTTCAATGAGCTAGGAGGAACTACCTACAGCTCATTAAGACTTGGTCAACCCTAAGGAATTTAAATTCGAACAAAGGGCATGAATAGTTAGGGTTCTTATAGAAATAACTGCTCGCTAGCTACCATAACTCAAGCCACATCCCTTAATATTAGGGAGTGGTCTTAAATTCAAATCTAGCATACACATGTATTTTAGAGACAATGGTTATCAAACATAGGAGGATTTGCAGTTATAAATAGAACTTGAAGTGCTCTAAGCTTCTTCTGGACACTCTTAGGCAACTCATTTACCCTTTCCTTTCTTTTATTTAGTCTCTTAATTGACTTAAGCATTAGAATGGCAATGCTGGAGTTGCCCTAGCACCCCCCATAACCTAACTTTTCTTCTTTTGTAGAGTTACCATTTGCTAAGTGTCCAATTATCTTTCGATACCAACTTTTACTATCAACAATTTCATGTCGTCTATTCATCACAAACCCTATGGTGACTAAGATGAAATCAAAAGATAACAACATTTTGCAGTGTGTCGCCCGTCCCCTACACCCCCCCACGCCCCGGGGTAGGGAAGGGAGTAATGCCCCTCGAGCAACTTAGGAAGAAAAATCCCCATAGCATGCACCTCAGAGGGGTATATTAGGTGGAAGTTCATGATTAGCTTATTTAAGTACAGGATCAAAATGATGATAACTCTTGCATAGAATAGTTAGAAGCTTTATGTGCTAAGTTTGCTAAACAACTTGAAGAAGTTTAAGCAAATAATTGAAAATTAAGGTAGAAGCTTAATGAACGAGATGTTACTTCTTCTTCTACTCCTTCATTACAACTTGTAGGGAAAGAAACCAGTCGGTTTGCTTGTGAAGAAGCAGTATGGTAACTGTAGAAAAGCTGCAATGATATATGAAATTGCCTAGCAGTAGAGATAGGAAACACATGTAGAGAAACATTTTCAGTAGATGCCGATGCAAGCTCAAATGACAACACATGTACAGATGTGTGTAGAAGGGAAAATTGAGCATCTAGCTGCTCATTTGCTATAGAAGGCAATAGCAGATATGAGCTTATAAGATTTGGAGGCATATATAAAGAGGTTGATAGCAAAAGGAACTTATAAAAGAGGTAGATGTGAGGGATAGGAAGTTGAGCCCCTTTATTTAAGAAATTGTGGATGAAGTTCTCTTACTAAGTGTTCGATTACCCTAGTTCTACACTTACAATTGGAAAAAGGATCTAAATGACCACTTGAATACATATCGTACATTAAAAGAGTTGTATGGCCGTTCTGATGCTATTACTTGCAAAATTTTTCCCTCCACCTTAAGATGATCTGTGAGTAATTGGTTTACTTTATTAAAAGCAACCTCTATCTCTTCTTTTAATCAATTGGCTAATGAATTCCACCAATGCTTCCTGGTTAGTAAACCTTTTATCAAAGATTCCTCGCTTTTAACTTTGATTAGGTTAAAACTTAGGAAGACTATAAGAGATCATGTATATAGGTTTAACTTGTTGATGATCGAGATCACCAATTGTGACACGAGTATAGCACTTTACACCATTTATATGGGAGTTAGGGAGGATTAGGAGTTCTTCAAGTCTCTTTCCAAGCACCTACCATCCTCTTTAGATAATTTTACTAAGAGATCGAAAAAATCTATATGTCAAGAAGATAAGATGTAAGCTTGGAGGGAGTTGAAGAAGGAAAAGTGTGAGAGGAGGTTAGAGAAAGAGAGAGGATTTGTAAAGGATTGTCTTAGAAAGAAGTTTGACATATGAGATAAGCTAAGTTGACCTTTAGGAGATTGGAAAAGGCCAATTCCAATGTTTACTGCACATACCCCCTTGAATCAACCTATGCTAAATATCTTGATGGAAGCACGCAACTAAGGCTTCTTAGCTTAGCTAGAAAAGATGAGGAATAATCCTATGAGAAATAATTCTAAAAATTACTGTGATTTCTATCATGTCCCAAACCCATAAGTCATAACAGTCCTGCTATATAAACTAACCTATACTAGAAGCTAGTTGCCTTAGTCGCTAACATTTGTATAGCCTACATAAGGTATTTACCACTCTACTACTTAAAAGAGTTCAATTCAGTATTTAGCGAAAATCAACTTGTGATGTAACTTTTTAAAATAGCTACTAAAAATAATTTTTATAGCTTAAATGTCTAAGGAAAAATCAAGTTTTATAAATCCTTCATATGTAATAAAAATTTCAAGAAATAAGTTGTTACAAAAAGATAAAGTGTCTACTAAAATTTTACTAAAATCCATAGGCTTGTAGAGCATGAAATAAATTTTATTAGTTGAAAACTAGGGGTTACCTAAAGAGACCCTATTAGTTTTCTTAGAGGTTAGTACAATCAATAAATGAAGTAGAAATTTAGTCGGGTAATCTTAAATCTTACTCCTCAACCTTGATTTCTAATCTTCTGAAACTTGAAGTGGTACTAGTGAATCTACTAAGGAATTTGCAAAACTACTATAGGGGAATGAGCGATAACTTGCTCGCTAAGTGGGATGGAGACAATAGTACATATCTAACATAAAGCAATTAGCATTTTCAAGTAAGTTTAGTTAGATGTTATGTATGTACAAGTAAATGCTATTGCACAACGTTATCTGCTCCATCGTGAGATAAGAGAAATTGCACTCGCTTTAATTTAGGTTAAGGAGTTTAACATCACACACTTTGTGAATCGGAACCAAACTGTAGTTTATGCAATGGAGAACATGCTCTACTTAAGACTTCACTTCGAACTACTGCCCTCAACTTTGCTGTGATTTCCTCTCCTATCACTTAGTTCAACTAAGGGTGAGGAGAGGACCATTTCAGCTATCCTCATCGAAAGGTCTGTATTTGGCTTGAGAATCCTAGTTGTTTCCCTTAGTAGGGTGTGTTACAGGTCTAATTAGTAGTTAAACTGAATTTGTGTTAGATTGTTTTTAGGGTAGTCAAGCAATTTTAGACAATCCAAAGCAAGTAATATAATACAACAACCAATACATAAGTTTAGCACTCAAAATAGCATAACCATATTCAAGCACACATGTTATATACACATAGGCAACTAACTTATAATCACAAGTAAGACATATACTAAAGTCTCTAAGTATTCTTAAACAATACTTCAAAGTGCAATGAAACAATGATCTTACTTACCTGGATATCGATGCTCGTTCTCCTTGTGCATTGGTCTTGTCTTCCTTTATTACTACTAAAATTTATGCTAACCACTTTAGTTCCCATCTAATATACAACATATATGAGCTCATTTAACATTTAAATATGTTGTTCAATTGAGTTAAGTGAGCTTTCTAAAATTTTGTTAAGTATTATTTAAGTAATGTAAGTTTTAACCTAGTATTTTAGCTTTGTTTGCTGCCCAACAAGTTTCTAACCTAGGTTCTGGCTCTGGTAAATTCTTAGAGGTTACAAGCAAGAGACATTTTGACCTAACTTGTGGCTCCAAATGATCTAATATTTAGTCCCAACCATCTTCAAACATTTGATTGCTCCTCTATTTAGCTTCTCCCATTAAACCATGTTCTTTTGACTAGTCATTATAGTATAGGTTATTGTCTAAGAGGCTTTTAACTTCTATTCTGACTTTAATAAGGATGTAGAATTTGCACACAAATCATTAGTCGACCTACTGTCGAAATCTTGATGTGATTAAGGATATTCAATACCATACTACATTCTCACCCAATTTCTAATGAAGTTTCTGACTTGTAGTCTTAAATTAGATTCTTATTTAGAAAGTTTCTAACTTACAGTTTATCTCTAGAAATTATGTAAAGCCTAAAGATAAGCCACTCTCTGACCTAGATCTAATTTTTAGTGCATTTAACATATTCCATTATAGGTTACATTTTGACTAAGTTTTGACATAGTTTCTGACCCTACTGTTATTAATAAATCTTGCTGCTTCACATATACTCTAGCTTAACTTGAGTTTCTAGATCCTCAAATCTTACATATACAGCAAGTATCAGCTAAGTACTTCTACCATTTATACCCCTTCTCACCATATCATTAACTAAATTACAATTGCATTAAAACTTGACAAATTTTACCTTAACTACCAAATACCCAATTTTATTTAAAAATCATTGTTCCTACACTTATGATGAACCACTTCCAACTACTACATATAGGTGAATATAGATAGTACTTTAATTTTATCAAGTGTAGATCAAGCTCCTTAACAAAATACCTTATCCAATGCACTAATTATGCAAAAATAACATTTTCACTAAAATCCAACGATTCAATTTTAATAGACCAACCACATAACATCAAAATTCAACATCTTAGGAATATACCCATAAAATTTCATGCCGAAACTACATGAATTGGTTTTTCAAAAAATTGATTAAAATTTAGTGCACATGAATTTTTCTTAAGGACTTATAGCTACACTCAAAATTTTGAAAATTTGGTTGAAGATTTGAATTCTTGATGCAAAAATACTTGGTGAAACCAAATTTCAAAATTTTTAGTACATGGTTACTACTTTTCCCCATAATTTTGATAAAATTGAAGAGAATTAGTGATGTACTTGAACTCGATGCTCTGACCACCATAAGGATGAGGATGCTCATTAGTAGCAACAAGTGATGGCTCCTCCATCGAATGGTGGTCCGCCTATACTTCCAAGTGATATCCTTCCTTAGAAACTCGTAAAATCCTTATTTTTCCATTGTAATTTCTTAATTTTTGTTTTCTTATTTTCTCTCCCTATTTCCTCACTCCTAAATTTTTCCTAACCTTGCAACTACCTAAACTTTGTCCAAAAATGATCTCATTTTTTATAGCCTACTTTGGTTTGCTTTTGATTTTTGCCACCTTAAGAACAAGTGGAAAGGCATAGTGTAGGTCTCCATAAATTAATTTCTCTCATCCTTATGCATTATCAAATTCTTGCCATACCTCAAACTTGTTTTCTAAGTTGTTCCGGAATTTTTTATAAATTTTCCCACTTTTTATTGGTTTATTTAGTAATTTTATCCAATTTTAGGTATTTTTGGTAATTACGAGTACATATATTGACATAATAATTATAACTGGTGCATATACATATCTTTTATATATTATTTTATGTACAATGTTAATTATATTACCCTTATAATTTATCTCTTAATTCATACGTTATCGATAATATAATTAATGAGATAGTAAATTTCTACTATCTTAACTATATTTTTACTATTTTATTATATTTTTTAATTCTGAGCCTACAAAAACTCTTCGACTAATATTTCAAAACTCTTCATAAGTTTCTAACCTAATCAGATTACTTTCTCAAATGCCTTGAATTGATTACAAAACCTCGTCATATAAGTATGGGTCTTACAATTTCCACAGAGATCAGGGGTACAATACAGATGAGTGCATCCACTTGAAGAATGCACTAGAAGATGCTATCAAGAGGGGTTATTTGAGGAAGTTCATAGCAGATTAAAGAAGGAGGATTGAACAATAGCTTCGAGACAATGGTACTCAACTTAACAATTGGGACCTAGTAGCCTAGATAATGAAAGGTGATGTGCTTAGGAGTTGAGTCGATCATTAGGGCTCGTCGGGAGAAATAGTAACAGCAAACCCTTTGAAGTATCGAAGAATGAAGGAACGGAAAAATCAAATAACGTAGTAGCTTCTATGAAGTTGCTCAAAGGATATGATGTACTAAAGAACACAATATGACTTAGTATTTCGCTTGATATGACTCACATGCTAATACTAAGGTCCACTCTTAAGTTACTCAACAAGATTAGATAAGAGTATATGAGAAAATATACTCGAAGAAGGATATCTCGCAATAACAAGAATATTCATTAATTATAAAGGTATAAGATAATTTCGGCTACAAAAGACAAGGGATTATTTATAGTTAATCCTTAAGGCAACAATGAAATATGTGTAATTACAATAAAGAGTAATACAATAATAGTAGCTTATTACATTGTTAAAAAGGTAAAAGGGGACAAATAGTACAATATCAAAAAAAGGAATGATAGGTGGCATACTATGATTAGGTCTACGTTTTGAGATCTTAGGGCACTATAGATACGTAGAGTTGATGTTGGGGTTACTATTGATGAGTTATGTTGGGAGTTGATGAGGTGATTGAATGATGCTACAGTTTAGTTGGTTAGAAGAGAAGAGCTCAGTGTATAGTATCCTTAGACTCGATACTTAGCAGGTTAGCAATTGGGTAAGAGTCCGAGTAAAGCAAGGTATATCCGAACTGGGCCCTTAGAGAATTCGTCTATAACTCTTCCATGTACTGAAGGTCGTCCTCGATAAGCTAACAAGAGACAATCCTTTTAGTGAGAGATTGGAGGCCTTAGAGGTAAGCGTAAGTAATGGGTCCAGAGGTTAGTAATCCATTAGTTCCTTGAGTTTATTGAAGATTTGCCCTCAAATCTTGGTCTTCTTTTTCTTTTGGAACATAGGGGTCAAGTCGGCGACATTAAAAGTGGGAGACACTTCGTAACCATTGAGTAGTTCTAGCTCATAGGCGTTGTCATTGATGCAGTAAAGGATTTTGAAGGGGCCATCTAACCTAAGAGATAACTTAATAGGAATTAAGCTCTTGGACCAATCACTAGTAATAGAGCTAGAGGATTCCAAAGACTTGCACTAAGGATACTAGCTTAAAACCAAAGCTAGGATGAGGATCTCTATGCTAAACCGATCTTCTACCGACCTATCTATTAGATCCTCATGTGTTAGATATGCTCCTGTTTAGCAATAAAATCTTATTCTAGAAGACAACCCAAGATTAGCTAAGCTGAGCTCCCCAACCGACTACAGGCATCTGACTCCAATTCAGCTGACTTCTTTACCGAACTGATTGGCTCCCGACCTAATTCAGATCAAGTCGGCCCCTGACTACAACACTTTCCTACCTCTACCTACTTTATATCATATTCTTAATGTCCAGCCACCAAGCGACACATGTCTTTTGAATACAACTTTCCAAAACAATTCTTTCTTTTCCATACTAGATATTCTTTGTCTCTTTTATCCCTTTTAGTATGTCTCATGCAACTTAATTGTAGAATACCCTTTTTTCTTTTCATGCATGTAAAGTAAACTTAGTGGACGGGTATATAAACCCCCCACTTTCTTGTATGTAGACAATCATCTAATCAATATAGAATTATTCACGTTGAGCAACCTTAGTGTTCTCATTATCATTCAACTCTTATCTGTTTCCTTTAGTAAGGAGTAATGGTGAGTAACCCTTTAGTTCGGATTGGTGTATCATATCCGACGAATTTTAAGCTGAGTAGGATCGAGTAGTGTGTTATATCCATTCAGTAGTTACCCGAACTTTGCTAACTTTGTTTCCCTATTTGTTTTCGATTTACTTCGTTGTGGTGCTTTTTCATGTGTTTGACCCTAGAGACGCATCATAACTTATTTGTCCTCTTCCTTAGGAATTACTCCTTATTGAGGTGGATCCAGACAAGGTCTCTTGAGTTATAAATGACTCACCTCTTTCTTTGGCTTCCTTGTTCTCTTTGTTGTGCTACAGTCTTAGCTAATTGCTTTATGACCTTCTAATGTAGTTTTTGAAATTCTTTGGTGCATTACAGCCCTGATGGACTTTTTCCTTGAGAGGTTGGGCTATTAATCATATCTAAGAATAAATTCAAGTTAAGTCCATAAATGCCCTCGAAAAGTGACCTTCCTATTGAGCTTTGAGTAAAGCGGTTGCAAGCAAATTTGATGATGGGTAAGCATAGATTTTAAGCATGTAGATTCTTTCCATAGTAGCTCAAAGGAGGTTGCCTACAATTCTATTCATAAATTTTATTTAGCCGTCTATCTATGGATGATAAGAAGTATTGAACATAAGCATGGTGTCGAGCTTCTTCCATAGTGTTCACTAGAAGAAGCTCGTGAACTTTGAATCACAATCAAATATAATACATTCGATGTAATCGTACGATCTCCTGCAAAAAGAGTTTAGCAACAAATAAAGCATTATTAGTTTTATGGCAAAGGATGAAGTGGCTCATTTTGATAAACCGATCAACTACTACCATAATAGAATCATATTTCTAGGGTGTTCTGGGTAAGCTAATCATGAAAGCCATGCTTAGATTGATCCATAGCCACTTAGGTTTGGGTAAAGGTGTATATTCTCTACATGGCTCCTTTCTCCCCTTGGCTTGTTTGCACATCTCGCATTACTCAAGAATTTTGCACAAATCCTTCATCATCTTAGGCTAACAGAAGTGTTCTTTTAGCAACTCAGCCATTCTCTTCTTACCAAAATGGCCAACTAAGCCTCTAGCATGGGCTTCTTGGGTAAGCAAGTCCCTAACAGAACTACTCTGTACACAAACTTGCCTTCCCGTAATTAGAAATCCTTGGTTCAAATAGAACCCATCCACTACTCCTCCAATGTTGCATTTAGCTACTAAGGTTCCAAAGTACGGATTATGCTCATATTAATTAGGCAGTATACCAAAACCAAGTATATTAGCTTGCAATGTTGTGACAAGGACATGCTAAGGAGAAAGTGCATCGGCCATAGTGTTAAAACTTCCCTTCTTGTACTTGATGATATAGCAAAAGGTTTCTAAAAACTTGACCCATTTAGTATGATGTTGAGAGAGTTTCTATTGCCTTTGGAGGTGTTTGAGGGACTGATGGTCTGTGTTGATAATAAACTCTCTCAGTAGTAATTAATGTTGCAAATTCTGAAGTGCTTGGACAAGGGCATAGAACACCTTATCATATGCCGAGTAATTCAGTGTGGCACTTTAAGCTTCTCATTGAAATATGTAATTGGTTAGCACTCTTGCATGAGAACAACTCTAATGTCAACTCTAAATGCGTCACATTTTAGTTCAAAAACTTTCTCAAAGTTAGGTAGGACAAGTATTGGGGTAGAAGTTAACTTAGACTTAATCTCATCATAACTACTATGAGCTTTCTCAGACCATTTGAATTTAGAGTTCTTCTTGGTCAGCTTTGTTAGTGGTGTAGCTATGGAACTAAAGTTTCGAACAAATCTTTGATAAAACGAAGTTGGACTATGAAAACTCCTTACTTCGACATTACTAGTTGGCATTGGCCATTCAAAAATAGCTTGGATCTTCTCGTCATTAACTCTAATACCTCCTTCTGAAACAACACAATCGAGGAATATTTGCTTTGGTGGAACACATATTTCTTTAGGTTGCCGAATAATTGCTTGGTATAGAGGATATCAAATACAGATCTCAAGTGCGCAACATGAGAAATGAGATCGACAAAATATACTAGAATATCATTAAAGTAAATAACAACACATTTACTAATCAATGATCTCAAAACATGATTCATGAGCCGCATAAAGGTGCTTAGCGCATTTGTAAGCCCAAACAACATCACCATCTACTCAAATAGACCATCCTTAGTCTTGAAAGTAGTTTTCCACTAATCTTTAAGTCTCATTCGGATTTGGTGGTGACTACTCTTTAGATCAATCATTGAAAATGCTTGTGCACCATGCAATTCATTGAGCGTATCATCCAATCATGGGATCGAATATCGATATTTGACAGTGATTTTGTTGATTGCTCGGCTATCAATATACATTCTCTATGAGTAATCCTTCTGTGACACTAAGATATGCAGCATGGTACAAGGGCTTATGCTCTTTCAAACATATCCATGCTCAATTAACTCATTGCCTTGTTTCTTCAACTTAACTCCCTGCTCGGGATTTAGCCTATAGGTAGGTCAGTTAGGTAGAGCAGCTCCAAGCTGGAAATCGATGCATTGCTCTATCCCTCTGATAGGTGGTAAGCCTCTCAATAACTCAGTAGGAAACAAGTTGGCATACTTTTGAAGTAATGTCTACACCTCAATATATAATGCTTCAATTGGCTTCAACTCTAGTAGCCTCTTAACTAATAAGAATACACACTTTTCCATGTTAACATCTTTGGAAAATTGGGCTCAGAAAATCATTAAGGGCTTTCTTTATAGTGATCTAGCAATCTTCTCTTGTGACTCCTGGACCTCTTTGGGGCTCATTAGGGTTAATATAACCTTCTTCCCATCCTTTTGAAATATATAAGTGTTCCTATATCCATCATGTAGTACCTTTAAATCAAATAGCCAGGGTCGGCTAAGTGGTATGTATAGAGCACACATAGGTAGGACATCACATAATACCTCGCCCATATATTTGTCACCAATAGTGATCGGTACTCTGACTTGTTTGGCAATAGGTAGACTTCCCTTCTCATTTAGCAAGCGAATCTTGTAAGGCTTAAGGTAAGGGTAGGTTGGTAACTTTAGAGCCTTCATTACTCCTTATGTTATGACATTGGCACAACTCCCTCCATCGATGATCAAAGCACATAGTTTGTCATTTACTAGACAATTTTTATGGAAGAGGTTCTCTCTCTGTCCATTCTCGGCAATGGTAAAGGTACTAAGAGATCTTCGTACAACCATATAGTAGTCTCCCATTTTAAGTCAAGTTATGGTGTCTGAATCTTCTTGAAACTCTTCTAACATTTAGTCGACTCCTACTTCTTCTTCCTCCCCTTTGTAATGACCTAGCTAGAACTTCTCCTATGGAGGTATTGTTCGCTTTGGTGTAGAACGTCACGTGGTTTTGTCCCTTAGTGCAGTAGCTTCCTAGGATGTCACCTATCTTGGGATTGCTTTAGCTCGAATACACTTAACTTCGGAGTTTCGACATACTTTGAGCCACTACACCAAAAGGCGCCTCGATAATTAAAGTTCATTTTACAGGCATGTAAGGGGTATTACACCGTTTGCTAACACTCTCTACTTTAAACTAGGGATTATGTCCCTTAATGGTCATGGTACGTTGGTTTGGGCACTGATTAGCCATATATCCAAAACTAAGGCACTTAATTTGTCAGGTTTTTCATCCTGAGCTCTAACCTTAGTCCTTCTTGACCTCAAGCTCCTTAGCCTTAGTCTTACCTCAGCCATCATCACATCTGCTCAGCATTTAACCTTAACGATCCACCTTAGAACTATATTGAGCTAGGTCATATCCAAATCGGCTCAACATACCAATTATGCTTGGTAAGCTAAGTTAGCTACTTTGTGCTTAACTAAGCTAATTTCGGCTCTTCCTTTTGACCCTTTATGCTACTCAAATAGTCTCATCTAGATTTCCAAGCCTCTACTCTTCCATTGAATTACCAATCTTGGATCTTAGTCTAGAAATGAACCTTGTTATTGTCCACACTTAGAGTTCATCAACATCACAATGGATCATCAGCAGTTGGAACTCTTTGACATATTCATCTATAGATCGGCTATCTTACTTGAGTTCTTGAAGACGTTGGAATGTATCTTGTTCATAATGTTTTGGCACAAATCTACTCCTTAGAATTCTCTTTATCTCATTTTACATTGGGATTTCACGTCGAGCTCACTAGCATACACTTTGCAATTTCTTCTACCATATTGTTGCATACCTAGAAAATTCTAAAGTAGCTCTTTGAATATGCACTGAGTCCTCGTAATCATAGAAGTCAAATATCTTTTCAATCTTCTCTTCCTCGTCTAGATAGTCATCAATACTATTAGACCCATTAAAACTCGACATCTGCACTTTGAGATGCTTGACGCCTTTAGGAGCACAAAGCTTATGCTCTTTGAATCCTTCATATTGCTCTTCCTCTCACCATATTCTTCAACTTCATCTAACTCAAGTCTCCTCCTCACAAACCTCTCAACTTCTGGGGGTAGAGTTAGGTTCACATTAACAGCCTATGGTATTCTAGGTTCAACTACTTGTCTTCTTAACCTATCTCTCACATTTCGGCCTCATTCATCAACTCTCTCTTGTGTCCTAGTCTCTACTGCCCTTTGTATAGAGATAGCTAAGTTAGCTACAATAGTACTAAGGTCTTACAGTTGTTCATCAGTAGTTCATTGGGTCTATTAAGTCACATGATTGTAATCATGAACATCACTCTCAGCATCATTAATCTTCCCTTGAATACTAGGATTCAACATTTTCAATGCAAAACTTCAGAAAGCCCACTACTCAATAGAAGATTACACATAACTTTCAAATCAAGATATCACATAGTGACGTAAGAACTTACTATGTTTTTCCACTTGAGAAATAGAGTATAGTAGAACACATACTATAACAAGAACTGTTGCAATATTAAGCTTTCGGTTGCAACCTCAAGCTTTGATACCAGGATTATATGATGTGCCTAGAGGCTAAGTTGATCACTAGGGCTTATTAGGGGAAGTAGTAATAGCAAGTCCTTCAAAGTAACGAAGAATGAAGGAATGGAAAAGTTAACTAACATAGTAGCTTTTGTAGAGTTAGTCGAAGGATATGAAGCACCAACAAACATGACATGACATAATATTTCACTTGATATAACTCATAAACTAATTCTAAGGTCTATTTGCCACTAATCTCGAGTTACTCAGCAAGATTAGATAAGAGTGCAAGAGTAAATGTACTCGAAGAAGGGATTCTCACAAGAACAGGAATAACCATTAGCTATAAAGGTGTAAGATAATTTTTGTTACAAAATACAAGGGACTATTTATAGTAAGTCCCTATGACAAAAAGGAAATATGTGCAATTACAATAAAGAGTAATACAATAATACTAGCTTAGTACATTGCCAAAAGGGTTAAAGGGGGCAAATAGTACAAAGGAATATAGTACAATGTTAGAAAAAGGAATGATAGGAGGCATGTCGTGATTGGGTCCGCATTTTAGGATCTTAAGGTGTTATAGATGAACAGAGTTAATGTTGGGGTTGCTGTTGATGAGTTGTGTTGGGAGCTATTGAGGTGATTGAATGATACTGCAATTCAGTTGGCTGGAAGAGAAGAGCTCAGCGTATAATGTCCTCAACTTGGCATTTGGTAGGTTGGCCTCAACACTTGGTAGGTTGGCCTTAGCACTTGGTAGGCTAACAACTAAGCAAGAGACTAAGTAGAGTAGGGTGTATCCAAGCTGGGCCCTTAGAGATTTCGTCCATAGCTCTTCCATATACTAATGCTCGTCCTCAATAGGTTAATAATAGAGAATCCTCTTAATGAGAGATTAGAGGTCTTGAAAGTAGGTGCGAGTAATGTGTTTAGAGGTTAGTGATCCATCAAAATGGAAGATAATTGAGCTCCTAGAATAGTGATTAATGTCATCTTCAATGGACTGACAGGAGGAAATACTTTAGCCACATCAACCTCAGTTGACATCTAGGGTGATCATGTGCTGAACTTGAAGGAGTGAGGTGGTGCAGCATAGAGTGGATGATGTAATGTCATTTTTAGATAAAGATATGCAGGCGGGTTAGTTCCTTCATGATGACGAACTAGTCACTATGACTTAGGTAGCTGAATTTGAAGTTAGAAAAGTTATGATTGATACTAAAAGCTTGAATGACAACATCTTTAAGCATACATTTGATCATATGCAACCAATGCTTGTGAATTATAAGATGTAGCCATACAAGTACAATTTGTATGGGTTCCATAACCAACTAGTGAAGGTTTAAGGTGTAGTCACCCTGACCTTACAAATCAAGGACGATGAGAATGTTATGGAAAAGGAGGTTGACTTCGCTATAGTAGATAGTCCTTCGCCCTACAATAGAATCATAGGCTAACCTTCCATTAGCACATTTAAAATGGTAATGTCAATGACTCATTAGAAGGTGAAATTCCTGACCTTAACTAAAATAGGAACATGTCATGGGGATCAGCAGTTAGCTAAAGCTTTGTACTTAAAAGCTTTAAAGAGAGATTGGGTCTACCACATTGAACAAGGCATGAGTAATTGTCAATAGGTAAGAAGGGAGCTAGTAGAGGAGACATTGATCATTCAATTAAGCGATAATCTTAAGCATGTTACTAAGGTCTAAGCTAATGTGCTAGTCAACCTCCAAGAAAGTATTGTATACTTTCTCTAAGCTAATAGAGATATTTTTTCCTAATCCCTATATGATATGCCTAAGATCCTTGATGAGGTGATTACTCATAAGTTGAACATCGATTTGATTACAAAGGTCATCTAGAAGGAAAAAAAAAAAGACACTTTGCCCTAGATTAGCAAGAAGCCATAGAAGAGGAAGTCCAGAAATTATTGAAAGTGGGGTTCATTAGAGAAGAGTCATATCCTACATGGCTAGTTACTTGTCTTCTAGTTAAGAAAGCACATGGAAAGTGGAGAATGTGCATTAACTTCACAAATCTAAATAAAGCATGTCTAAAAGATTGTTTTCTCTTGCCCTGTATAAACTAAATGGTCAATTCTACCTTTAGACATACTTTGTTAAGCTTCATGGATGCTTTTTCTAGATATAACCAAATCAAGATGCACCCTTCTAATTAGATGCAAACCTTTCTCATCACTAATTTTGGCACCTATTACTACAAAGTTATGCCATTTGGGTTGAAAAATGTAGGTGCCACATACCAAAGGCTATATATGAAGATGTTTAAACCTCAAATACATAAGAACATTGAGGTGTACGTGGATGATATGATAGTTAAGAGCAAGACCAATGAAGAACATCTTACCAATCTCCAAGAGACCATCAATACACTTAGATGACACAATATGAAATTAAATACTTAGAAATGTGTGTTTAAGGCATCTTCGGGGAAGTTCTTGGGTTTTATGGTGACACAAAGAGGAATCAAGGCTAATCTTGAAGAGATCTAGGCTGTACTGGATATGAAATCACCAAAGTCCATTAAAGAAGTCAAGAGGTTGATTGGATGAGTAACAACATTGAGATTTGTTTCCAAGAGTATAGAGAGATGTGTAGCGTTTTTTCTTGTTCTAAGAAATCCTTTTAAATTTAGGTGGACTGCAGTGAGTGAGTAGGATTTTAAGCCCTTAAAGGAGTTCTTAACCAAATCGTTGATCTTATCAAGGCTAGTTGAGGTAAAATTATCTATTGGTAAGTGATCGAGCTCTTTCATCTATGCTCATACTGGCAGAATGATGATGTACAAGCTAGTTTATTATGATAGTCATGTTCTGTAAGGTCCAAAGTTACGATAGACAAAGTTAGAGAAGTTTATCTTAACCATTATCATAGCGGTCATGAAACTCAGACCTTACTTTGAGGCTCACTAAGTTGTGATTCTAATTAATCAACCCTTAAAGTAAGCCTTACTAAATCTTGATACCTTAGGTTAAATGGTGAAGTACACTTTAGAGCTCAATGCTCTAGGGATTCAATACTAACTTAGAGAAGCCTACAAGGCTCAAATTTTAGTAGATTTTATAGTTGATTTTACTGGGACTGAGAGAACTGTTGTGGATGGTAAAGAGCCTACTTGGAAACTGTATGTTAATGCATCATCTACATATGAAGGGAGTAGGGTAGGTATAATCCTAAAAGGCCCAATAGGTGCTCAAATTTCTTATGCCTTGAAGTTTAGATTCCTAGTTAGCAATAATGAATCAGAGTATGAGGTGGTGTTGGTAAGGATGAAGTTGGCTAAGGAAGTTAGCCACAAAGTGTTTGGATATTTCCTCTGACTCCCAATTGATTTTTAATTAAGTTAAGGGTGATATGGTGGCGAAGGATTGGAATATGATTAGATACCTACAATTGGTTAAAGAGCTTAGAGAAGATTTTGAGACTTGGTAGTGGGTGAAAATTCCAAGGACGAAAAATTATGCAGCAAACAAGTTGTCTAAGTTAACCTTTATAGGTTCGCTAAACTAAGAGGAGAGAATTTTTATCAAATTTCTAGAAAGAAGCATGGAAAGGCTATCGATGGAATGTTTAGAAGTTTAATAGAAGGAAGTATAATACTGTTGGATTGACCCTATTCTTGACTACTTGAAAGATGGTGTTTTTCCCCAAGATAGTAATAAGGCTTGAAGACTTGTGTATAAGGCTACCAACTTTACAATTATTGATGGGAAGCTACACAAGAGAAGGTTAAGTATGCCTTATTTGAGATGTTTGCAACCATCAAAAGTAGAACAAGTCCTTTTTGACCTATATTTTAGAGTATGTAGCAATCACATTAAACCTAGAGCTTTATATGTAAGGGCTCCATAGTTGGGTATTAATGGCTCACAATGAGGAAAGATTTGCTTAGCTTAATTTAGACTTGTGCTCATTGTTAGAGAAATGCTCCAATAGAGAGAGCCTCAAGTGCATATTTGATCCTACTCACCAATCCTTGGCCTTTTGCTTAATGGTGGTTAGACATCCTTGGTTTATTTCCAAAGACCACTAAGTAGAGATAATATATCATTGTTGTAGTAAATTACTTTATGAAATGGGTTGAAGCTAAGGCGGTGGTAAGCATAATAGAGTAAAGAATTAAGGCCTTCATGGTTAGCAATATTTTAACTAGGTTTGAGATACCTTATGCTATTATTATAGACAACGGGCTGGAAATTGATAATGATAAGTTTCAAGAGTTTTGTGATGCTTGGCAAATTAGACTGTGCTATACATCTATCATACATCCATAAAGTAATGGTTGAGCAAAAGCTGTAAGCAAATTTATTCTCTAAAGTTTGAAAAACAGGGTAAATTGAGCTAGTATTAAATGGCCAGATGATTTGCTAAATGTTTTGTAGGAGTATAGGACTACATAAAGGACCTTGACAAGCTATACTCCCTATTAGCGAGTCTTTAAGTTAAAAGCTATGTTGTCAACTAAGCTATAAGTGGAGAGTGAAAGAGTTCAAGCTTATACCATAAATACAATGATATAGGCCTATGAGCAAATTTGGACACTATTCATGAAACATGAGCATTGGCTAAAGCTTATCTTATTACCTATGAGCAACAAGCAGCTCAGTATTAAGATAAGCATGTCAGGCATAAGTGTTTCTGACTTGGTGTCTTGTTTGTAGGAAGTTGGAGGCATTGGGAGCAAGAGAGTATTAAGGGAAGTTGACTCTTGCATGGGAAGACCCTTTTAGGGTAAAGGAGATGATAAGGAATGAATACTCTTATAGACTAGAGGGACTTGAAGGATAATCCATTCCTTGGGCATGGAATGTCGATAATCTTAGACCCCATTTTGAGTAGCTAGTTTATGGGTAAAGATGTGTAAACTTACTAAAGGGTGATAAGAAAATCATAAAGCGCTAAACCCCTAAGTCCTATGTTCGTCAAATAATGGAAAAAGGGTATCCGTAAATCTCTAAGTCCAAAAATAACTTAAATAACAAGATGCAAAAGCCTTAACCTCCTTTAAGAGTGGTAAGCATAATAGCTATAAGTCATTATAAAAGATGATGAGCTATTTATAAACCAATAGGTCATCAACTAACAATGAGCATAATACTTTAAGTCTACTATATAGATGACGAGTCACTTAAAAGCCTTAAGATATAGTCACAACATTTTAAGTCTAATCAACAGACAATGGCCTACCGTCGGCTTGAGTATTCTAGATCTATTACATAAATACCAAATTGATTGGGAGACTTTGGGCTGCTAAGTGTGAGCATGATACTTAAAGTCCTATGATAAACAAAGATGACAAGCTTAATAAAAAGGCCCTAGATCATCTAATAATAAATTAAAAGGACTTATAGAAATTGTAAAGTAGATTTACTACCAAGAGCCCAAACAAAAATATAAATATTAGACAAAACTGGAGCAAGTGCAATCTAAAGTTCAAATTGAAAAGGTAAAGATATATAGGTCTTATAAAAGCCTTGGCAAAGGTCTAACAAATTATCAGTACATTTAATAAAGATCAGCATCTTAACTTGAGAATAGTTAAAAAGCAGGAAAACAAGTAGATAGAAGGACAATTCACTTCTCTAAAACTTGATTGGTAATAAGAATTTGATTATTAGAAACTTAGTTAGAATTGAGTTAAGGATTAGAAGAAGGATATAGAGCAAGAGCTTCAAAGACTTCAGGAACATTAGAAGCTTTTTTAGTGTTAGTAGTATCAGCCATGGGGGTATTAATACCTTCATTTAGTTGGTTTTTTACCTTGGTCCCATCAACATTGCCTTCACTAGTAGGAGCAATAAGAGCCCCTTCTTTTTCACCTCACTTAGCGAAGTCTTAAAAACTTAAGTCATAGTCCGAGTGGTGGATAAGGGTCTCATCTTGAGCTAAATTCACCTTGACAAGCACCTTTTATGACATCAAGTTTATATACTTCTGGCTTTCTTGGATGTCCTGATAAGCTTTATCATAAGCCTTCGATAATGTAAGCTCTAATCCTTCTCAAGGTCTGCCATCTTGATCTTTAGCTCTTCATATGAGCTACATAAATGGGCAATCTCCTCATTATGCTTGCTCTTGAGGCCTTCTACCTCACTTTGTGCTTCTTCTAAGTGAGACACTAATTAAGAGCTCTTCTTTTACTCTTCAACTAAAGTAGCTTCCTTCTTCTTCTTAGACTTAGCTTCCTTCTCAACTTTCTCCTTCTAACTCTTTATCTCTCCTTCTAACTTTGTCTTCTCCAAACCCCACTTTTCTTGAAGCTTCTTTTGCTTGGTCTCATTACGAGCAAGTTGGTTTTTAGCATCTTCAATAATCTAGAAAGAAAGAAGCTAAATCCCTTAAAGCAAATGAATCAAAGTAGAATAGGAAGATATAAGGTGAGACGCTTACGACTTTCTTCACTTCATCCAACTGTTTGGAAATCATCATTAGACACTGGGAGCTCTAAAAAATAAAAGTCTAGTGAGATTATGACCTACAAATCTTACTTATAAATAATGAAAAAAGCTTTACATCATAAATTTTTGAGGCGGTTAATAATAGCAAACTATCATAACTTGAGTTTTGACAAAACTTAACAATATTTGTTAAAGGCTGAACATCCTTTAGGAGATGAATGCCCCTCACTAATTCTAAAGTGACCTAACCATTTTTGAGAGCATGGTTGGCCGTGTTAACATTTTCGCAAGGAAAGAAATGCAGACTATCATAACTCGAGTTTTGACAAAACTTAACAATATTTGTTAGAGGCTAGACATCCTTTAGGAGACAAATTCCCCTCACCAATTCTAGAGTAGCTTAACCATTTTCGAGAGCATGGTTAGCCATGTTAACATTTTTACAAGGAAAGAATTGCAGAACTTCCTTATGTTCTTTCTTGGAAGGCTTTAAGGGACCTAATATGGTGATAGGGACCTCTTTGGCCTTCTTTAGATCCTTGGAGCTACCATTGGTCTTACCATTCTTCTTCTGACCTTTGTTGAGAGACTTCCTTTTAGCTGGTCCCTCTCTAGAGGTGGGCAGTCATGAATGTTAGATCGCTTCCTTAGCTTAGTAGCCTTAACGACCTTCCCTTTTGTAGTTGTCTTTATTTGCTTAACTTCTTTTGTGGTCTTAAAGGTGGTGGATTTAATGAGTAGCTTTGCAGATGGCTTCATAAGAGCTTGTTTTTCAAGTTCTTTCTTAGAATTTTCCTTCTTTTTAAAGCTAGTAGCTTTTAGTTGTACTACCTTAAGATTTCGAGCTAGTTCAATAACTCCAAGATTCGAGCCCCTAAATTTAGGGTACCAAACCAAGTTATCAGTTTTATTTCAAACTTCACAATAAAGTTAGAAAAGTTAGATAAAGTAATTCAAGTAAAGTCAATTTCTCAAAATAAGTTATATAAAAATATTAATTTGAGAAAAAGTTAATTTATCGATAAAGCCGATAATCGTAAAATTCAAGCTTTTAGATATAATGAGATAAGTTATTTAATTTATCTCTATAATAAATAAAGTTGAATTATATATAATATACATAGAATATGCATTATTTGTATTAAATACACATATGCAATAAGAAATTATTATTAAAATAAGGTAAATTAATATAAAAAATGGAAAATTAATAAAAAAAATGAAAGAATAAGTCATCCCATGATGTGATAGCTTAGGATGAATTACAATTGATGAGTTAAAAGGTAAGAAATAAGAAATTGATACCTCATGTTTTGAAAAAAATCAAGAAAATAACATATATAAGCCACATGTCTAATTTTTATTAATCCTAATCCATTTGAAAATTATAAATAGGGTATGCATACTTCAAAAACAACATTTTGAAAGTCTAAAAAAAATATAAAATCAATTAAGAAAATTCAAAACAAATTAGAAAAAAATAAGAAATTCAAAAGAAAAATAGAGCACGGAATTTCATTAGGCCGATTCAATAGGTTGTTGGTGTCCATTTAGGATCAAAGGAAGCACCACTAGGAGAGGTGTTCCAATAAGGTTGGGTGGCAGCCGATTTAGGTTAATTAAATTTTCGGTCGAAACTTTATAATTTTTCTAAAAATAGTAAATGATGTTATTTAATTATGAAATTTGGTTTTCTAGAGTTATTTTATGTATAGATTAATGTAGTAATTTTATTTTTGATAAATAATTATTGGAAATATAACGTCCTTAAGAAATGGCTTTGTTAGGACTAAGATTGAATTAAATTTTAGAAATAGTAAATAATGTCCTTTCAAGTTGAAAATTTGTATGTAACATACTGAATATATGTATTTAATTGTAGTAACAAGAATTTTTTAAAATAATCATGCTTACTATTTATTTTAATTATTTTGGATAAAACCGGTAATTTCATTGTTTTAGTGAATTAATTAGTTTTTAACAAAATCAAAGTATGGGCCCCATATATTATGATTTCTAGAAGTTCATATTGATGATTGGGACACTTGAATTTTATCTTGTGATTAAATTCATTTGTTTGTTTATTTTTTACTAATTTTGAGTTAAAATCACTATTTTCATAAAAAGTATATTATAGTTATTTTAGTTTAATTCATGATCAATAATTAAACTATGTATTTTTGTGAGTCTATAGGATTTTTTGTGGAATTAATCAGGCTCTTATACTATTTATTATGTAT
Organism: Lumnitzera littorea; assembly: GCA_024138015.1. Taxonomy (NCBI): domain Eukaryota; kingdom Viridiplantae; phylum Streptophyta; class Magnoliopsida; order Myrtales; family Combretaceae; genus Lumnitzera; species Lumnitzera littorea. The sequence continues at coordinate 58,796,676 of JAMXBB010000012.1, read as the reverse complement.
TTCCTTAATATAAACTCATATATTAGTCTAATATATGATATATTAATTAGTGCTAATGTGATACTCAATAAACATGTAAAGGATTTGCATTTTTAAGTACATAACGAATGCTAACCAACTTGAGGAATGAGGAATTTTATGACTTTTAATTTAGATTTAGGATTTATTTGAGTTAATTACAAATTTATAATAACGTATGGTTGAATCAATAACACAAAAGGGCATTTTTGGAATTTTGATAAAAATTGATAAGTCTTGATTCTTAAGATATCCTAATAGTACTCAAATAAAAATCATGACAATATAAAGTTTATCAAAATCAAATAAGAAATGAGTCAGATACGATCAAATGAAGTTTAAAAACGCAGAAACGAAATCTTATAACAATTCGAGTTCGACCCATAGTTGATTTGAAGACTGTGTTATATTTTCATAGGTATGATATGTAAGGGAGGACCATGTTGTGAAGTTTAGGATTTTACACTATTACTAAGCCTAGATAAGTGGATCTAACCCATGCTTGGAGTAAATATATCGTTACTCATAATACTACATGCTATTTGATGCTGTGTTGATTGAATATGGGTATATCTTGAGTAAATTGATATGTTACTATGGTGAATTTTGATGGGGTGAATATGAATGATAGTAACTGTACCTTGGTTGAATTGTTATGTTGTTACGTTTAGTGATAAATTGTGTATACGAATGATTGTACTAACTAAGAAAGTTGAGTGATTGCTAACTCAATCTTCTAGGTGTTCACCTAAGTGAACCCTAAGTAAGAAACTAGAATTCCGCTATGGAGAGTTCAAAAACTAGAATCGAATAACTAGGTTGAATTAAACTTAAAAGATTGATTGTGCTAATTGATATTCTTGAGTTGTTATTACATATCATTGCATGGTATGGCACAAAAAGGGACCTACAGGTTAGAACTTTTAGAATGACGCGTCCAAGTGATAATGGAAAGAATATGGCTTTATGAACTCAGCTTTTAGAAGCATATAGATTGCATTACTAGAACATTGTGACTATTTTGATAGTTAAATTTGGTAAACTACAGTGTATGGTCTAATTTGGCAATATTGCCACTTTGATTTGGTAGACTATAGTGTGTACTCTAATTTGGCAGTATTGCCACTTTGATTTGGTAAACTACAGTATGCAATCTAATTTTGTAAAGCAAAGTTAAGGGTCCTACTCCCAAGTAACTCCTTGTTACCCTTTTTGAAAATGGTAGACTATAGTGTGTAGTCTAATTTGGTAGGGGTCCTACTCTCAGGCAGCTCCTTGTTATCTCAGGTTCCTGGATGTTGTATCCAGATGCTTGGCTACGTCAACTAACCAGAAGAAGTTTGGAGAGTATAGGATATCGATACCAATGCATGCTATGTACATGAGCACAGCATGCTGCATTGCTAGCAGTAAATGCTTGATTGGGTGAATGCATATGTAAAGTTGAACCTGTAGGTTATGATTGAAATGTTTAGTTGTGATATGCAATATTTTCTATCATATTATCTATATTGCATTGCATGTTATCCACTCTTACTCAGCTTCAATAGTTAAAGGGATAAAATGTTTTATCTTTAGGTTAATATCATCATCAACGTTAAGAGAGGTAATATATACTGAGAGTATGAGTTAGAGTCAACAAATTTTGTATGGAGCTTGTATTAGGTCAGGGACCTTATTACTGTGAAGACGATAAAGGAAAATGTTGGTTCATGTTTTGATGTAAATAGTATGTTGTATACATAAGTTGTAATAGGAAATCCAGCTGAATTCTGATGTAGAAACCCCTCTATTATGTAAACAATGTCGTCTTTTAATGAATGAGCAGGTTGAGTTAAGTTTTCAACGGGTATTTCTATATGATGGTGCATCCTTTGCTATGGCGGGATGTAACATTAGCCGGGTAAACAGATCTCTAGAGTTATAACCCTTAGTTAGGTATAGACCATGCTAACAGGCAAGTGTACTTGATCAAGTTATAATATATATTAAAACAAACGTGAGTTTGAGTTGTAACCCTTAGTATAATATATATTAAACTAAATTAAGCAAAACTAATTAAAATAACCAAATATGAACCGAATAAGAGAATAAACATGATCCTTAATAAATTGTTATCATTTACTCTTTAGTTTCTTGCAACCTTTTAATTTCAATTATTTCTTGGACCATGGAGATTCCTAATCCTATCCTTATAGAAATTAGATTCTAAATTAGCTACACTCGTATTTCTGGCAAATTCCTAAGCTTGAGAACCTCTTTACTTGCATCCCTATTGAATAGAGCGTTACAAGATTGCATTAAGAATGTAGATCCTGCTATTAGGTTGCCTTAATCTAGAGAAATTCAATACTTAATCTCTTAGCATACTTAATTCCTTTTGATTACACTTATGTGTTTAACTACAAGACTCGCATCTTTACAGTAAACTCATAGATCAATATAGCATCTCGAGAAAATACTAGTTGAAGACAATATACTTTACGTAATTAGATCATCAAAGAATAATATCATAGAAAGAAAGAAAAGTTGTTGCAATAATAACTAGATTTTAATAATAATTTACTTAGAATAATTTAAAAGAACAATATAATAAAATCAAAAGAAGAAGAGAAATAAATTGAGAGATCCCTAACAATATTTTACCTTACAATTCTAACAAAGGGAGCTCTACTCGAAAACCTAAGCCTAAGAATCTATTTATAAAGATTATGGGCGAGGTTTATAGGAACTCGATAAAAATAGAAGATTCACTAAATATTACAATCCAAAAATAGAAGATTTGCAGCAAAAATAGAAGATTCGCTTGTCATATGGTGACCATGCCCTAGGTATACGATCATAGGGTGTTGGCATGTTCTTGCTCTTCATATGAAAACCTTGAATTTGGTCAAATTGCTCGATGTAGGGAATATGGGTGGGGACCATGATCATGTTCCTTGACCATGGTCCTTAGTGGTCTTCTTTCTTTGCTCGATTCTTCATCCACTTTATTTTGTGGTCAATGCTTTTACTTCAAAACACTCCAAAAATTGCTAAAAACCTTCAAAACTCCATTAAAACCTTCAAAACTCCATTAAATGCTTCAAAAATCCTTGAAAATGAAATTTAAACAGATTAAGCTCAAAATTAACTTAATTAGAGTCTAAAATAGTGCTAAATAACCATACAAAATGTATGCCAATTTTGTGTTATCAATCCTTGAGTGGCATATCTGTAGAGAAATACTTAGTGTTTAAGTTGGGAGGATACTAAAATGCAAATAGACTGACTTACAAATGTCATACTGAGCACCGATAAGAAAGATTACTCAACTCCTAAAGTAGATGCAAAGATCCCTTCTCTTGCGAGCGCACTCAACATGGTACGACCACAAATGGCTTATTCCTTGTTCAATAATAGTACCTTCATTAGTGCCTTCGATGTACTCACCTTAAGTGGCATTGGCATGCTTAGACACTTTCGTCTCATCCTTAGGAAAGATCGAAGCACTACAAGAGTACTTAGAAATAATGGTGTTTGTATTCCAAAGAAACCAATTATTGTTGTAGGCTTCCATAATGGTATCGTAGGCCTTCTTGTCATTAAGAAGCAATCACTTGATATCAAATTGCCTAATTAGTTGGCTCCAAACTGTAGGGAAGTCTAAGTTAGTTTCTAAGTTGACTACAACCCATTTCTTCTTCCAATCGTGCATAAAAGATTCTAACCCTATTAGAATTTTGCTATGTGGTTGGGCACATATGTAGATTCAACCATCGCTTTTCTTTAATGTAAAAAAGTAGTAGAACAAGGTCACAGTTACCCTAACTTCTAGATGGGCACATGCGATGATAAATAAAGTAAGATCTTTGAAATATAGAGAAGGGAAACCTTAAACCAACTTCAAAATACTTCTCAAAAAGAGCATATTCTTGGTCTCTAAGTGAAGTGATATGCTCATGCGGCTGAGGCCTCTCTATCCTCTAATCTCAAGGAGTATAATACAAGTTAAGCCTCAAAGCATTAAATTCTTGTTTGGTCATTATGTAGGCAACTTTGTTGGGACTCATATCATACTCAATGCTTGAATATAGTAGAATTTCTTGAGAGTTGCCCTCATTATTTGGTGGATACTCATTGAAGGGGACTTTTCTAATTTTCCATGACCTAAGAACACGAATTCTCACTAAACTTGTCAGCCTAGATAGGTCCCAAGGGCAGTCATCATCTAAGGCTACTATCCTAGTGGGTTCTTCATGACGAGGAGAGTCGCTTAGCTGATGCACAGTAGTTAGTTTCTAACTCCACTGTTGATTGCGAATCGAGTCATGGGATTCAGTGGTTGACATAATTACCTTAATGGTGTGATAGAAAGAGGAAGAGAGTAAAAATAGATACTTCTAAGGTAAGAAGGCAAAGAAAAATTCAAGACACAAATGATAGATAAACTCTTAATTGATTATATTTTATATAGTGATTTTTGGTGATTTCCCTTAAAACTTGGGCTTATTTTAAGAAAATGATACTTAATTGAGTAAAATTTTGATTTCTAGGTTTTAAAATGATCTTTCAAAGAAAATGAGAAAATAGAAACAAGTTTCATTCAATTTAGAGTTAAATTGAAGAAGTTGTGAAGTTTGGAAATAACATAAGCAAACGACATGACTATATTAGTTGTAGTGGAGATTTTGAGCAAAGAAGAGTCATTCACAGAAAGTTATACAACCTGTGTGACAAATTGTGTCACAGTTTGTGTAAATAATAGATTTGGCAAAGATTTAGGAAGATTTATTGAAGATATGGTGTATCTTTGGGACACGACTATGTTACTATATTGTGTTGTTTGTATCGAATAGAGAATTTTACACCTTCTATAAAAAAGCTCCTTAAGGGATTTTTAACACACTTTTTCATATGACCTTTAGAGAGACTCAAAGGGTAGAAATACTCAAGAAAGCAACATATTCTAGAATTCAAGATTCAAGAATTTTTATTAGTTTTCATGGATTTTCTTTTTATGTTTTTATTAGATTAGATTTAAGATTGCTCTTTTGTCATGATTAAAGCATAGATTTATTGTATCTAGGTTTTGTGAAACCTAGAATTACTTTGTGATGCTACGTTTCATTAGATATAATAAAGATCCTTACTTTCTTTGATTAGATTATGTGTTCTTAATTGCTTTAGATTGATATTTCCTAAAGTATTGATCTATTGATAGTATTATAGTCTTTTAAAAGTAGGTGTCATTCCCATAAGGACCATGATTACTAACATTGACTTTCTCTTTATTATCTAACCGATGAAATTTGAATTTAGGAAATTTAAAGAAATTAATCTAAATTACTACTAATGACTAATCTAACAATTATCAAAACTCAACCAAGGAAATTAAAGAGAAAGCAATTAAATTGTAAAATTAACTCAAAATTCAACGACGTATCTAGATCTTACTTATCCTAGAGCTACACATGTGACTTTTACTAAAGATAGTTCAACTCAATCTATATTTTCTTCAATTAGAAGAATTCTTTAATAAAGTTAATAACTTCTCTAGTCTATTAACCCTAATCTTTGAGTTGCCTATTAGAATCTCTTCTCAATAGTATAATTGAAGATTATATTAAAGAACAATGAATTCTCGTAGAATAACAATCAAGATCCATACAGAATTTGCAATTTATCTCTAAACAATTGCAATAATTTTCATCAATTATCCCTAGATCTAGTCTTACAAGCAATCTCTCAATTTTTTTGTATAATATTAGATTTTAGATCAATACCCTAGGAAATGTCAATTTAAAGCAATCAAGAGCACATAATCAAATCCAAGAAAATAAAGATCTTTATAGATCTAATGAAACACAGCATCACATAGTAATTCTAAGTTTCACAAAACCTAGATACAATAAATCTATGCTCTAATCATGGCAAACAAAAAAAAAAAAAATCTTGAATAAGAAATACTAAAAACATAAAAAGAAAAGCCATGAAAACTAATAAAAATTCTTGAATCTTAAATTCCAAAATGTGTTGTTTTCTTGAGTGTTTCTGCCTTTTGAGTCTCTCTAAAGGTCATATAAAAAGTGTGTTAAAAACCCCCTAAGGAGCCTTTTTATAGAAGGTGAAAAATTCTCTATTGATGCAAATGACATGACCTAGTAACACAGTCATGTCACTTAGTTGTATCCTAGAGATATGCCATATCTTTAACAAATCTTCCTAAATCTTTACCAAATCTACTACTGACACAACTTGGATACTATCATGTTACCCAGGTCATGTAACTTTATGTGAATAACTCTTCTTTACTCAAAATTCTTCACTGCAACTGACACAATCATGTTAATTACTCATATTACTTCCAAACTTCATAACTTCTTCAATTTAACTATGAATTAAGTGAAACTAGTTTCTATTTTCTTGTTTTCTTTCAAAGATTGTTTCAACACCTAGAAATCAAAATTTGACTCAATTAAGTATCATTTTCTTAAAATAAACCCAAACTTCAAGGAAAATCACCAAAAATCACTATATAAAATATAGTCAATTAAGAACTTAACAAACTTCTCTATACTTAAGAATTTGCTTGTCCTCAAGCAAATATATCAAAGAAAAAAAAATTAGGACAATAAATCCTTTATTAAAATTATCACTAAAACAATTCAAAAGATCATCTAGTGAATTTCACTTAAAAATTCTTACTAACTCCCTTCATCAAATTCAATCTTTTTACAATGAAAGATACTAATACTAAAGTGCACAAGCTAATCTATATAAATCAAAGTTTACTCAGATCATTTAATCAAGAATTCTCATATTCATAATCAGATTTAACATCTTGCCAGCTAAGAAAAAGTTATAAAAATTTTATCTTACTTAACTAAAATGAATACACCTCTCTTTAATCTCGCTAAACACCATAATTTAGAGTAAACACATCTTACAATTGTTCATCTTTTAATTACTCCCTTAGTATGCATTTTCATTGGAAGGCTTTGATTCACTTCATTTATTCATGCTCAATTCATTTATTTGGAGTCCATTGATAGCGGAATTCAAACCTCACTTTTTTGACGAACCTAAGTGAGGTCATACCAACTTATCTTCACATTAGCAACAAGAAAGAACCTTGCTCTTCTGAGGGGCTAAAGTTAATCCTTACCAGCATTATCACTTTATTTCATTTACTTTTTCTTTCTTTCTTTTTTTTCCCTAGCTTCCAAATAATTTATGATTTTTCAAGGAATTCTTAAAAGACAAATTTCATTTACTTATTTACTAAGGATTATAGAGCTCTAAAGACTTCTAAGAGAAAATTATCCCTCAATGCAAGTTTGAAAATAGTCATTACTGAATTGTTAATTAGTAATGTTGCTCTAATCCTAAGTCTTGAAATCTCAAGCTAAATAACCCATAACTTTACTCCATATAGATTTCACTAATCAACTCTTGTAAAGTGTAACTTAATTATCAAAGATCAAGTATTCAAATATTCAATTCAATTCATTAGAAGTCACCAAATTCTAACATAATTGCATGTCAACCAAACAATTGAGTTAAATGCAAAAAAATTGGTCTCCTAAATAGCAATAATTCTTATATCACCTTCTCCACACTTAAAATTATATATTTTCCTTAATGTATGAACTAAGTATGCAAATAAGAAACATAAATGCATCAATTCATAGGGTAAGAAGATATGAAAGCGAAAAAGAAACTGTTACTTCCTTAAAATTCACTTTACAAAATCGCTAGCTATAAAGTTTGGAATCCTCCTATTCAAATGTATATCTAACATAAGCTTCATCTTTCTAAAGACCAAGACCAAGCAACACACTCACAGACAAAGAAAAGAAAATAAAAGTACAAAACAAAAGAAAAACATGAATTAGAAAAATAGTCTAGCCCTAAACATAGTCTAATATAAGCTAAGGACAAATTGATAAAAAAAAAAAATAACAAGTAGCTATGTCAGGTCCTTAATCCTCCTCATCGAAGGCATCATTTATGATTTCATCATTATCATCCTGCTTAACTTCTTCACTTGAGCTTTCATTGTGGCCTTCCTCCTTGGCTTCTTCTTCACCTTCCTCATTCTCTTCCTCCTCTTCCTCTTGATTGGAGCTTTCCTCTTAACTTGTAATTTAGCTCTTAGGACCATGTTCTTGTTCAAAAGGAAACAAGATTTAAGTTAAATTTTCTTTACATACGAGCTTCTCGATACTTAGAACAAAGAAATAATCCAAAAAGCATGACTTAGTGTGGAAGATAAAATACTATAGCTCAATGAGGAATTTTGTCAAAGACTAGGTAAGCACACATAATAGAGTTATTTTCTTGAGAAAATCTCAATAATAACTAATGTCACAAGAGATTCTAAGCATGCTTAACACCTAACTCTACAATTGAATAGATCAATAGCACTTATAATTTGATAAAACTCTAGAACTCTAAGTGCTAAAATGAAGAATAAAGCATGTAAATCGAGAAAATCCAACACTTCAACTCATGCAATCAAGATACCCAAGCTAAGCTTAGTATATTGTAAGTGACACAATCGCGTCATAACTTGTATCTTTCAAACCTAAAAATCGATGCCTAACTTAAATGACACAATCATGTCCATCTATGATCCATACTTAAAACAATAAAAAAATATGTGTAAAAGTACTTCAATTCCTCAAATAGATTAGAAAAATGCAAAATCCTTAACTGGTCATTAAGATCCAACATGCAATAGAGTGATTCCTCAAATAAAATTCAAAAGAAGTGTAAAGAGAGTAACGATTATGATGCTTACCTTATTCTTGAAGTGATTATGAAGAGGAATGGCACTTATTGGTGCAAGAATGTAGAAGGATTAGAGTGTATATAGGTGGTTGTGATGCGTGCATGAGAGTAGAGAAAAGAAGAGAGGAAGTGTGTGTCTTGTTCGTATACAAATGAAATGGGAAAGAGAGAGAGATTGAGTTTGTTAACCATTCATAAGATGTGTGACATGGCTGGGAGATACGACTATGTCTCCTAAGTGATGTATCTTTCTGTAGATTAGTAGTGTTAGAGTGTTGCAAATGATATGACTAGGAGTCACAACTGTCTCTCAAGTTGTTTAACTCTTTGTGAATTGCCCAACTAAGACCCTTACAACTAACATAATTGTAAGACATGATCATATCTCCTAAGTCACGTAACTCTCTATACATAACTTCAGTGGGTTTTTTTTTTTTTTTCCTTAAGAAAATATTGCTTAGCCTAAATGTACAAACTCTAGTGTAACATAGTAATAAAAAAAAATGAATGAAAGGAAACTAAAATGCTAAGATAGAAGATGAATTAAAGAAATCTTATGCAAAGACTAAAGTGACAAAATAAAATAAATTAACAAAAATGCTAAAATAAATTATAAACATGGGTTGCCTCCCAAAGCACTATATTTAACATTGATAGCTCAATAGAATGCATGACTGACTTACGTTCATTTGAGTGGAGATGGATCTCTTTCTTTACCTCACTTTCGGACTCACCACACAAGTATAGATTTACCGTTTTTCCATTAGTCTAGCAAATTCTCCTTTTTGGGTATGTGACTTCCACCAATTTTCTTCTTATCACACTACTCATCAAACTCATGACTTATGTTTCTTCTTTTTATTTGCTTTTCATTTAGATAGAGTAGTCATTAGTAGCTTTGAGCTCCTTATTACAAAAGCGTGTTCCAAACAATCTTTTGATTGTTTCTATTTTAGTATCGACAGCTTCTTTGAGTTTTCTAACCTTGCTTCCCTTGGTTTGTAGAATGGTTCAAACCCCTTCTTTACCACAATGGATTTATTAGCTCTTAATTGAGCTACAACTTCATAATGATTAAGGGTTTTTATCATCTCTTCATTTCCCTTTTCTAAATAATGAGTCAAGGGTCCTTTAGCACGTGCTTCCTCCAAATATTCAGTAATAATGTTATTAGTAGCGTCAACATTATAGCTTGAGCCCTCTGGTTCGAGGGGCTTGTTCATTGAATTTGAAATCTGAAAAACAATTTCTTCATCTCTAACCCTTAAAATGAGTTTATGTTCACTGACATCAAACACAGCCTTAGTAATAGCTAGGGCTGGGTTACCTAGAATTAATGGTACCTCAAGATCCTCATCTATGTCAAGGATGACAAAATCCATAGGAAAAATGAACTTATCAACTCATACCAAAACATCATCTATGATGCCTCTATGGTATGTGATAGACTTATAAGCTAAATGAATGTACATGCGAATTTGTTTAGGTTCTCTTAACCTTAGCTTTTTAAACAATTTATATGGTAGCAAATTAATACAAGCTCCTAGATTTGCCAAAGTATTATCTATTGATAAATTGCCAAGTACACAAGGAAGAGTAAAACTCTCTAGATCTTTTTAGTTTCTTTGGCAGCTTTTTTTAGAGAAGCGTTGAGCATTCCTCGTTTAATGTGACAGTTGAAAGGTTCTCCAACTTCCTCTTGTTCGACAAAAGATCCTTTAAGAACTTTGCATACTTTAGCATCTGCAATAAAGCATCAACAAGAGGTAAGTTTATGTATAATTGTTTAAAAAGATCAAGGAATTTATAGAACTATTTATTCTTATCTATACAATTTTGTTTAAGACGTTATGGATATAGGATGGGTTGCTTATACTCCTTTACTTTTGGTGGCTCTGCACTCCCTTTTGATCTGAGTAGCTCTACACTTTCCTTACCCTTGATCTCCACTTCTTTCTTCGTTGCTTCCCCATTATCTATCTTCTTAACTTGCAGCTCTCTTCCACTTCTCAAGGTCACCACAATGACATGTTCCTTAGGATTTGTTTTAGTGTTCCTAGGTAAAGAACTTTGTGGCCATTCATTTAATATTCTTGCAAGTTGTCTAATTTGATTTTTTAAGTTGTGGATGGAAGGCTCTTGATTCCTTAGAGAAGTCTTTGTTTGTTGCATTCTTGCCTCGTTGTTTGAATATATTTTTCGAGGAGACTCTCTAGCTTCATTTCTAGGCTAGTAATGGAGCTATAGGCTACTGAAACTCAGGTGGAGGCAAGTTTAGTCTTTGATGAGGTGGGTTCTTTGGTCGTTACTGCTGCCCTTGACTCTAATTTTGACCTCTCCATGAAAAATTAAGGTGATCTCTCTACCTTCGATTGTAGGTATTACTAGAGGGATTATACTGGGATCATGTAGATTTCTCTAGAAAATTAGCTTGCTCCATCTATTCACTACCTACAAATCCTTCTTAGCTGAAGTTGTTAAGGTTGAATTGAGGTTATTGTGAACTGAGTGAGAGTGAGTCAATCTTTTTTCTTAACATTTGCACCTTAGTAGCTAAAGAATGCACTACATCAAACTAAAACATACCTATAAATATTTGCCTTCCCTTGGGGTTTTCCTATTGGTATTTATTCATGGCCATCCCTTCAATCAAGTTTTGAACTTGCTTAAGTGTCTTTGTATTTAGTGTACCTCCAACTGTTGCATTAATCATTTGCCTTATGGAGGGGTTGAGACCATTGTAGAAGGTTTGGATTTGCATTCAAAGGAAGAGGCCATGATGTGGACACCGCCTTATCAGGTCCTTAAAGTGCTCCTACGTGTCAAATAGGGTCTTACCCTCCAATTGGGAAAATGTGGACACGTCGACTCTAAGCTTTGTAGTTTTTGCAAGAAAAAAGTACTTTTCTAATAAATTTTCCACTAACTTGTTTCAAGTTGTGATTGAATTCCTTCCTAAGGGATTCAACCACTACTTAGCTCAATCATGGAAGGAAAATGGAAATAGTTGCAACCGAAGGCACTGTCAATCACCTTCTTAATTTTAAAGTTATCACATATTTCCAAAAAAGCTAGAAATATGAGCATTGGGATCCTCATCTTGTAGGTTGTCAAACTGTTGTACTATTTGTATGATGTTTAACTTGATCTCAAAGTTGTTGGCTACAATAGTTGGCTTATTTATGCTACACTCAACTCCGGTCAAAGAAGGCTAAGAATAATTTGACATGGTTTTATTTTGTTCCCCATTGTTTATCATGTCATCGTCAAGTATACTCTCTCCATCAGATTCATGATCACCCACGTACTCTTTCACTTCCCTCTCTTTCGGTTTAACTTTATGTTAATTCTAATAGGAGACCCTTGATTGATCACCTCCATTGTTTCCTTTATTGTTAATTGTCTCAAATTCCTTAAAGTTATCCTCTCAATTTCGGGATCAATCTCAATCAAGTGTCATAAATGACTTTTAGTCATGCACTGCATAAAAGGAATGTGCAATTAGTTCAAGATCACACCAAATAAATAAACAAAACAAGAAAGAAAAGAAATCAAGAAGAATAAAAAAATAATGGTTAGATTAATAAAGTAGTTAGCATTCTTAATATCATAAGTCCCCAGCAACAGCACCAAAAACTTAGTATGAAGCAAGCACACCTATCATTAGTAGTATAGTCTTTTAAAAGCGAATGTCATTCCCATAAGGACTATGATTACTAATTTTGACTCTCTCTTTATTATCTAACCAGTGAAATTTGAATTTAAGAAATTTAAAAAAATTTATCTAAATTACTACTAAAGACTAAACTAACAATTATCAAGACTTAACTAAGGAAATAAAAAAGAAAGCAATTAAATTGTAAAATTAAATCAAGATTCAGCGATGTATCTAAATCTTACTTTCCCTAGAACTACACATGCGACTTTTACTAAAGATAATCTAACTTAATCTATATTTCATTTGATCGAGAGTGTTGATAGCATAATTTCTCTTAGCAATCTTGATCGGTACCTCAAATGCCAAGCTGTACTATTCTCAACTAAAGCCTTCGAAGTGGCTCCATCTAACAAATTACTACATTGGGCTTAGCTCATCTGATGTTCCTAAGGGCTTGGCCTACCCATTTACTTGTTTTAAATTTCAAAAGTGGTGTAGATAGTTGTGGTTCTACACAACTTCATTACATAACCACCCAATACTCCCATTCCTTAGGCATGTGCTTAATTAAGGAGCTACCATGTGATCTATGACTAATGATTAGCTACTACAACAAGTGTTTGATACATACTTATAAACTTTTACTAAAGTTAATCTAACTTAATCTACATTTTCTTTGATCGGGAGTGTTGATAGCATAATTTCTCTTAGCAATCTTGATTGGCACCTCGAACACCAAGCTGTACTATTCTCAACTAAGGCCTTCGAAGCGGCTCCATCTGACAAATTATTACATTGGGCTTGGCTCATCTAATGTTCCTAAGGGCCTGGCCTACTCATTTACTTGTTTTGAATTTCAAAAGTGGTGTATATAGTTGTGGTTCTACACAACTTCATTACATAACCATCTAATACTCCCATTCTTTAGGCATGTGCTTAATTAAGGAGCTACCATGTGATCCATGACCAATGATTAGCAGCTACAACAAGTGTTTGATGCATGCTTATAAGTAAGGGTGATAAAGTATTTTAAGAATTGTCTTACACTCTTTAATACTTTCAGCTTACTTACTCACTTACAGCCTTATTTGAATACTCATTTACTTAGGCATTGGAGTAGTTACATTAGATTAGCTCCAGTACCCCCTGTAGCCTTTTCTTCTTATTTTTGTAGGACCAAAGCTCTACACTAAAATCAAGAGACAACATTTGGTGCCATTTATTTTGAACCTAATTACTACATAGCAAAAACACGAATGATTGAAAATGTAAGTGTAAGCACTTCTATTTACAGGGGGAGTGGGTGAGTAGTCATACTGATGAACAACATCTGGCTAAGTTGGAGTAACTTTGAGCCGACCTAGTCGAGGAGAATCAAGAACTTAATAGGAAAAATGATGAAATTCTAAACTTGATTCGTAAGAGTAATCTACCAAGCCAGGATCAAGGGCATAGAGGCAATAGTGTCGATAACTCTGATAATTTGGTCCCTTCATCCAAGTTACTGAAAAAGCAGGTAGGAGTGACACTTGGACCTTTGACCCCTGCTCTCAAGAAAGTTAACAAAGGAAAGCAATTGTAGTAGGAGCACCATGTTGGGCCATCACATGTTACTGCTCCTACTTCGATAAACAAACAATTTTAAATAAAGAGAAGTCCTTTCATCCCTCAAATTTTGGAGGAAGTAATGCCATGGCATGTTAAGTTGCTACAATTCGAGATGTTAACTCTGCGAGTTTAACCTTCTAGACATAATGTCGAACTCAAGTATTGTAGATATGTTCATAAGTCAACAAAACCAAATAAAATGAAAACCAATTAAAATTTTATAGACACCTAATTTTTGCACCCCCCCCCCCCCCCTTTTATTTTTCAAATTAGGATATAAGATCCTAAATTAGGAAAAGTTCAAAAAATAGAAAATTAAAGAAAGCCCATAAAATAAATAAATAAGAAAAAAATGAAAAAAATTAGAAAAAATAGGAATTCTAGAAAAATATAAAAAAAAAATAAAAAAAATAGGAAAAAGCATAAAAAATGAGAAATGTAGAAATAATAATAATAATAATACAAAAAATAAGAAATTTTGAAAAGTCACAAAAAATTGGAAAAATAAAAGCTTTTAGAAAATAACATTTTATTAGAATAAATTTTTAATTTTAATCTAGGTTTAAGAGTTAGGCTGTTGAACCTGCGTTTAGATTTAAATCTAACCCAAACTGAATGAGTCCATATGTGCAATTTAATTGCACATATAAACAAGACACAAGCTAACAGCCTAACGGTTAAGTATATAGGTATAATACTAGCATTAAGCATGAGGTCTTAGGTTCGAAACTTGGCAAAGGTAGGAAAGCCTTTTTTTTCTTATTTTTTTCAATCATATTAGGAACTGCCATGTGTCAAGATTTGATTGCACCACGTGTCCTGATACGTGGCATCCTCCTATTTGACGGCCTTGCTGACGTAGTGCTACATGGCATCCATGTGGCGTGCCACGTCAACTGCCACGTGTTAGGAATGACATGTAGCATGCTAAGGGTGGTTAACACGATTGACGTGGCACTACGTCAGTACCACCTCAACTTGCTTTTCCCTCCCCTTTTTTCCTTTTCCCTTTGTTTTCCTCTCTTTCCCTTCTCTTTCCCCCTCCTTCCTTCATTTTCCCCAAATTTCCAGCACTTTCCTCTTTGGACTGCCCACTTCAGCACAATTTTTTGGGCCCTTTCCTATTGCAATTTTGCTAAATTAATGGCGAAATTGCAAATTAGATATGGCTTAGTGTCAATAGTGATCAAGAATACGTCTAGATTCATGCATTAACTCAGTCAAACCAAGCTCTAAAAAGTTGGAAAAAACTTGAAATTTGGTTTTTCTCATTAAACTTCGATTTGAACTTTCCATGTTTCTAGGTTAATCTTGAGTATACAAAGGGTGTCGAGGGTGATCATAGAGGACAAAGAACCATTCCCGAGCTTCGGAATCAACTCCCAAGCTTTCTCTCTCTCTCGCCATTCTCTTTCTCTCTCTACCAATCTCTTTCTCTTCGGGTTCTTCTCTTTAGCCAAGCTCGAGCCTAACCACCACCATACCCATGACCCCCACTACATTAGCTCTTGAATGCTACCACTCTCGACCTCCGCTGTAACCCCCAGCTGTGCCACCAAGCAACCACCACCAAACCCTAACCGTTACCTCTCTCCCTCCTCGAACCACCATCTTCAACCAACCTCGATCGAAACTAAACCTACAATCAAACTCCTTACACTTCGAAAAACCTATCCTAACTAACCAATCATACCTAACAACCCCCACACGGCCGAACCACCACTGTTGCCTATGGCCAAAACACCAAGACATTGAACCTACCCCCTCCCATTTCCAATCCAATACTCATAAAAAGACCATCACCCACTCATTTTGGTGGATGAAACAAGTTGAATTGAGCCTCGCCATCGTTGCTGCTGTTCAAGGCCTTAAAGCTCAACCCAAATCCAGTAGAGTTGAGCCGACCAGTCCGACCCGCTTGGGTTCGACCTGTGCATCCGAATCTGTCCAAAGTTTTTTCTTTTTATTTTTTATATTTTATTTTATTTATTTGTTTTATTTAAATGTAAAAGAAAATAATAATAATAGAAAGGAAAGAGAAAACAAAGGGGAAAAAGAAAAAGAAAAAGTAATTTGGTTTTATTTTATTTTATTAAAAGTAAGATATAATAAGTAATAGGTAATAAGTGATAAATAAATTAAGTGCTAAAATAAAAAAAAAAGAAATAAGTAAAATATGAAAATAGAAAACTAAATAGGTAAATAAAAAGATTATTATTTCTTTTTGTCAATTAGAAAAATTGATTTTTTAAAAATAAATGAAAATAAAATGACCTCTTTCTAAATTAGGATTATTTTAAAGTTTCCAAAAATTAAAAAACCAATTATGATATTTTTAGGAATTTCCTTCAACAAATCAAAATTGAATAAAATGTAAACTCGATTGTTTTTCAAATTAAAACAAAATTAATCTATTAAAGTTTTACAAAAAGAATTACATATATCTGATTCTAAATAGTGGGTACGTAGGCACTTGTATGTAAGTATGTGGTAACTTAAAATATGGAAAGTTTTATTTTTTCCATTGTTAGATATTTATGTAAATTAATCTAGTTGCATGTATCATAATTAGATGTTTTTTTAGAAATTAAAAAGGGTACATTTGAAAAGTAAAGTTAAATTTGAAAAGTTAAAAAGTAGTACCCGTTTAAGGTTTAATAAATTAGCCCTCGGACCTAAATCTTTAGTTTTCAAAAAAGCCGTTTTTACAAATTGGGTTTTTAATCGATAGACCGGTAGTTAAGTTATAACTAATATACTCAATTGGTTATAACTTAACCTTTTTTCCCGATTTCGGTTGGGTGGTGACTCCAAACCCTTTTTAAATTGAAAAAATGGTTTTCTCTAAACCTTAGTCAATGATCAGTATTAAACAGGTAGGGTTTAGTGCTGATTTGCTTAGAGAAGACCTAATTTTATAAAATAACCGAGAGGGTGAAAAACCAACCTAGATAGCTTAGCGACTCCACTAGGGATTGTTAAGAGGGTTAACCACTTAAAAACATTTCAAAATTAAAATCGCTTTTCAAATTACCTACATTGTTTAGTTATTTATTTATTTCTTTATATATTGATTTTTTTATTTATTGTTGACTTCATGTATATATTTGTTTTAATTAGCATATTTATTTTGTAAATAGCATACACTAGGGCATGGGATTTATTTTACTGCATCATGAATGCATGATAGATACAGTTGAAACCAGGCCATCCTAGGACCTGAAGAAGGGGAGCCATTATGGCAACCATTGTTTGGGGTAGAATAGGCTACCTCACTTAATCTTTGATGTGACCAAGGAACTGTTTCTTCGTAAACATGTAAGATCACAAAGTTTAAGGACCATTAGAATCTACCTGTCTTGCATTACATTTCATGGGGTCAACGAATAACTAACAAAGCGGTAACGTTACAAAAAAAGAAATGACAAAGATTCCAAAGTTTTTCCCTCTACTCTTCCTAGAATTAATGTACATAGGAGGTCTTGTATATTTTCTCTTCTTGTAATTAGTCTTTCCCTTGTAATTTATGCTTTCTTTGTAATGTTTCAAAAATGGCCAGCTTATCCAACGCTAAGGTTCTCGCCAAAGAGATTCATGTCCACAAACTTACAAACCCAAAGCCCATACTCAACTAGTGGTTTCAAACCTTCAACTCGAGAGAGCAACAGTTCATTTCCAACAAAATTAGACCTATACTCTCACTAGCCAAAGTGAAGGTTAACATCACGCTAGTAGGGGCCTTAGTCTATTTATGGGAGCCTAAAGAAGTAGCTTTCCAGTTTAGACCACATCTAATGAGCCCAACTCTAAAAGAGCACACTCAATTGCTCCAAGCTCTTCCTTTGGATGAAATATATGTCTCGAAACTTAGCTTTGGCCCAACATATATCTTCTCAAAATTCTCAGGGATCCGTAAGACTAAGATAAACGAGGCCCTAGATGACTGCAACAAATACACCATCAAAATATGGGATCTAGTCCATTGGTTCTAGAATGAGCCAAACTCTAATAAACAAGCGTTGTTTCATGGGAATTGGAGAGAAAACCGAATCAAGGCCTATGTGCTAGCTGTGTTTGCCACTATCTTGTTTCCAAGTAAGTCTCTTCTTATACACTTTAGGGTAATAGAGTTAGTGGCTCAATTTTGGGAAGGTAAGTCTTACATTCCTACCCTACTTGTTGAATAGATAAGGAATCTTAATTTCCTTAAGAAAAGAGGCTGGGAAGATCTCAGGTCAAGCATGGTACTATTAATGGTTTGGTTCGTCAGTCACATCAAATGCTTTGAGTTGGATTTAATAAGGGGAGCATTCACGAATAAGATTGACCTTATTGATTCTTTCATCGATAAGATCAAATTATCGGAAGATATCCCTACCCTTCTCTAGATAGAGGTTCTACAAGATTTCCGAGTAGAAGACATACTGTGGACTGCCAGGTGGAGCAATTACACTAGGGTCATACTGATTTGCAAGAATTACCATACTATGCCACTAATCGAGATGAGTTGGTGTACAAGCTACTATCCAAGCAACATGGTAAGATAGTTTAAAGGGATCCAAGATATAGTTCACAAACCTTCAGTAGAACCATTCACTCTTAATCTCGAAGAGCCTCACTCCATAGAAAAGGCATCCAAACTTCACAAGATCAAAGCTTACTGGGACACCCGGACCATAAGCCCAAACATTGATTCGAGTAAGTTCATAGGAGAAGTGGACAAACACCAGGTTACCGAAGAGTATTTATACAATCAACTTCATAAGGTAAGCTTCTAATGCCCGATATCGGGCACTAGAAGTCCTTCAAACCTCCCCTGTGCACCCTAACTTTGAAATGGTGACCTATATGGACCAAATGAAAGCACGTATGGAGATTCTCCATGATGAGAAAGATAAATGGGTAAACTTATGCCGAGAGTCTAAACTAAGGTCGCACGTCGTGGAACACCAGCTGAAGATAGCCCAGAAGAAAATTCAAGAGTTTGAAGAAGTGGCTAAGCATGACCAAAAGAAGAAGAAAATGTCATCTAGCCTATAGAAAAAAAGGAAATTAGCATAGATGAATTTGTACCTTTTTCTTTCTTTCATGTAATAAGACTCCGAGAATCCAAAAATAATGAATAACTTGTCGTTTTGTTTATCATTTGTCGATCCTCTCCTTTTCATCCGTGTGATTCACTTGCTTTTCATTCATTTGCATTCTTTTTCAAAATATCTGTATGCTAACTTGTTGAGAAGTGGTTTTTACCCAGGTCGCTAAGATAAGTCCTAAACATTAAACTTTCCAGAGAAGCCCCATCAAAACTTGTTCTCAAATCAGAATGGCCAACCAAGGAAACAACAATAATAATGGCAACAGCAACCCCGAGGTTATTGACTCTACGGAGTTGAGATTCCAATCTTTGGAACAAACAATGGGAATGATGGCAGATCAATTGAGCTTTCTTGCTAACAACATCTCTCTGCTTAGGTCTACAGCCCCATTAAATGAAGAGCACTCCAAAGCCTGATATAGAAAGAATACTGGGGCCCCACCCCTTGAAATAGAAGAAGCTCACCCTAAAGGTAATCAGGGCTTTGAATCCTTTGAAACTGAAGGGGTATTTCTAAAGGCCAACGCAACCTTTGAGCCAAATACTTGCTCATTCCCAATCAACCCGAAACCTAAAGTTAACCAAGATAGATTGAAGGAGCTCGAGAAGTGGTTAACTCAACAGATTACCAAAAAAATGAAAACACTCGAGGGATATAATAGATTTGAGCATGCTGGAATAATAGACTTCTCTATCTATGATAATGGAAGCTTTCCACAAAAATTCAAAGTACCTGACTTTGAAAAATACAACGAGACTGGATGCCCTAAGTTACACACCCGGTTGTATGTACGTAAGATGGGCAAGTATGCATAATATGATTAACTCATGGTCCAAACCTTTCAGGACAGCCCGACAAGCCTTGCCTTAACTTGGTATGCCCAATTGGACTTAAATCAGGTGAATACATGGGAGAAGCTAACCAAAGCATTCTATGAGCAATATAGATTTAATGTCGAAGTAGCACCAACAATGATGGATTTGGTTTCCCTAAGGAAAAGGCACAATAAATCCTTCAAAGAATATGCTCAAAGGTGGAGGTCCCTAGCTGCAAGAGTATCTACCCCTGTGATTGAAAAAGAGATGACGGTAACCTTCATTAACACTCTTGAGAGGCCCTACTTCGCTCACCTGATTGGATAAGCCTCTTTTAGCTTCGTAGAAATAGTAGCAGCAAGGTATCGAATTGAGAGTGTCATTTCCTCTAGCAAGTTGCAAGAAACAATAGATAGAATACCACCCTTAACTAAACCCACCACCAGCAAGCTTAGAGAAGCTACTGTCAACATGGTCAACTCGAATGCAAGACCTAACTCCCAAGTTTCTTTTAGGATGAATCCCCCACCAGCTCAACCACAATACAGAAGCCAACTACAGGTTAACAAAGCTTCGAGACAGTTCACCAGAGTACCTGTTCTACTCAGTCAAGTGCTTGAGAAGTTAAGCAGAGATAATTTGCTCCATTTTGAAGCTCCCAGTGAAAGGTACAGGCCGAAGTTCTTTGATCCCAATGTAAGATGTCAATATCATCTAGGGTAAGTGGGTCATTCAACTGATTTGTGCTGGAGGTTGAAAAACAAAATCCAAGATTTGATCGATGAAGGTACAGTACAACTAGATTTTGTGGAGGCTCTTACCCCAAACGTCAACAACAACCCATTGCCAAACCATGGACCTGTCATCAATATGATATCTAACCACTCAGAATCGGCCATCAACATGATCGGTCAAAACCAAGAACCAAAGGTTTATAGGTTCTACAAAAGAGAGGTCCCACAAACTAAAACGTACACATTCCACGTATTGTGGCCCCCGAAAATTATGAAGCTACCCCCTTCAATTACTAGGCAATAAACCAAGGGCAATCAAGCTCGCTCTTAGGGGGGATCACTCGCTCCGGCAGAATCTACGATCTAAAGGAAGACTTGAAAAGGAAGGGTGTACAAGAAATGCTAAACACTGAACAAGCTGAACATGAAGAAGGATTAACTGCCTTCACCAAGATGATCAAGTCTAGTGAGTATAGAATGATGGACCAGCTCACTAAGACTTCGGCATAAATATCCCTCATGAGTCTATTGATGGCATTAGACCCATACCGAGATGCCTTATTCAGAACACTTACCATAGATCAAATTTCCTTCTCCACTGAAAGGAACTAGGCGAAGAAGGTACCCAACACACAAAGCCTCTGTTCATAATAGTAAGGATAAATAACATCATCACAACAAGAGTCCTCATCGACAACGAGTCATCTCTAAATGTTTGTCCTTTAGCTACCCTGGATCTATTGGGTGTCAATACAACGATTATCAAACCTAGTTCAACAACAGTAAGAACTTTTGATGGATTTAGGAGAGAGATAATAGGGGAAGTGGACTTCCTAATTAATATCAGCCCACAGATGTTCAACATCCCATTCTAGGTTTTAAACATTGTAAGGACCTTTAATCTGTTATTGGGAAGGCCTTGGATACATTTGGCAGGGGCCATACCTTCAACTCTTCACCAGAAAGTTAAGTTCATCTCCAATGGCCAAGTCATCACAATTCTAGGTGACTAAGATTATGAAATCTATAAAGAGACGGCCATACCCTATATCGATACAGAAGAACAAGAGGACTTTGGACTTCAGATGTTTAATGAGGTGTGCATGATCACCAATCAGTAGAAGGAAGAGAGGCTGAAATATAAAGAAGGCCAGTTTGGGCCCTATAGATTATGATACATTCCAACCCCGATGGAAGAATTGCAAAGAATGTAAGCTAGGGGCAAAAACAGTGACAGGTTGTATCATGCTCCAATGGACTTCCTACCATTATTAGAAACTTTCATCAAGATCGAAACTCAAAACTCAAAGCCCGCTAAAGAAGGCACTTCCAACAAGAATGAAGGGGCTAGCCTAATCAATAAATCCCATCACTTGAATAATTGGTTCTCTATCCCTGTGAATAACAATAAGTCTTCCCTAGGGTAAAGGATGAATCACGATCCAGTATTTTTTAGAATTTTATAATAAATTGCTTATGTTCTCCAAATGCTTGTACTTAAAATAGAGTTCCCCAAAATAAAATCAGCTTCTTTTCTCTTTAATCCTGCTTTGCTTACACGCTTCCTTTTACACACTTTCTTTTTTCTTTCCAGATCCAACAATTCGAATAAAGGCCATGGATACCTTGCGCAAATAGGCGATGAGAATATTGATATCACTTTCGGCCCTATTGGGTTAGTTGTCGGGAGTAATGTTGATGACCATAATGATGTGCAAGAAAGCTGGTAAAAACATGAAATGAGTAAAATTTCCATTGATGAGCCAACAAAGATAATTAATGTTGGTACCAACAAAAACCCTAAGGTATTGAAGGTTGGGGAAATTTGGAAGAAAATCAAAAGATAGAGATGACCACATTACTATCCGAATACCAAGACGTATTCGCATAGTCGTATGATGACATGCCCGGATTAGACCCATCGATCGTATCATGGTCCATCACTTACCCATACAAGAGGATATCAAGCCTAAGAAACAAAAGTTGAGAAGGTTCCAACCAGATATCTTGTTGAAAATCAAGGAAGAAGTTAGAAAATTATTGGAACTAAGCTTCATTGAGGTATTTGATTATCTTGAGTGGATAGCCAACATAGTACCAGTTATGAAGAAGAATGGGAAAGTCAAAGTGTGCGTGGACTTTCGAGACCTCAATCGAGCAACCCCTAAATATAATTTTCATTTACCCCATATCGATGTATTAGTCAATAACATAGCCGAAAACCATATTTTCTCTTTCATGGATACATTTTTCGGGTATAACCAAATTCAAATGGCTGAAGAAGATAAAGCTAAGACCACATTCAACACGACTTAGGGTACGTTTTGCTACAAAGTAATGCCTTTCGGACTCAAAAATGTTGAGGCAACTTACCAAAGGGCCATGGTTGCAATCTTTCATGACACGATGCACAAAGAAGTCAAAGTATATGCCAATGATATGATTACCAAGTCTAAAGAAGGAGAAAATCATGTGAAAAATCTAAGGAGATTGTTTGATAGGTTGAGAAAATTCCAACTGAAACTCAACCTAGAGAAGTGTACTTTTAGGGCTACTTCAGGGAAATTATTGGGTTTCATAATCAGCCAAAGGGGCATTGAAGTGGACCCTGATAAAGTTAAAGCGATAGTAAACCTGCCCTCGCCACACACACTTAAAGAAATTAGAGGTTTGTTGGGCCGTTTAAACTATATAGCCCGGTTCATATCCCAACTCATAGACAAGTGTCGTCTTTTATTTAAGTTGTTAAAAAAGAATGCCAAGATCAACTGGGACGAAGAGTGTGAGCAAGCCTTTACAATAATCAAAGAATACCTCATGAACCCTTTAATTCTGGAAACTCCAAAACTTGGGAAGCCTTTATTTCTATAATTGACAATATTACCAGAGTCCATGGGGTGCATGCTTCGCCAGAAAAATAAGGAAGGAAAGGAATGGGTTGTATTCTACTTGAGCAAAAAATTCACTGAAGAAGAGTAAAGATATTCAGAAATTGAAAGAACCTACTGTACTTTGGTCTGGGTAATGTATCAGCTCAAACAATACACACTCTACTACCAGGTTGAATTACTGACTCAATACGATCCCCTGAAGTACTTAATAGACAAACCAGCCCTAATTGGCATAATCTCAAAGTGGTAAGTATTGCTATTAGAGTTCGACATTACATATGTGAACTAGAATTCAGCCAAAGGGTAAGCTTTGGTAGATCAATTAGTAAAAAATCCCTTTGATAGCACTCCCCAAGAAGTACAAGTCAATTTCCCTGATGAGGGTATCTCAGTGGTCGAAGGAAACTCTGATAAAGGAAAGGATGACGAACCACCAAAATGGAAAATGACAACCCTAATCGCCGCCTCTCTCTCTCCTTGAACCACCATCCTTAGCCACCCTCGATCAAAATTAAACCTACAATCAAACACCTTATACTCCAAAAAACCTACCCCAATTGACCAATCATACCTAGTAACCCCCACACAGTCGAACCACCACCGTTGCCCACGACCAACTTCTAAAAACCACCCAAACAGCTCCAAAACACCAGGCACTGAACTTAAACCCCCTATCCCCCTCAATTTCCAATCCAACACTCATAAAAAGATCGTCACCCGCTCATTTTGGTGGATGAAACAAGCCAAATCGAGCCTCGTCGCCGTTGCTGTTGTTGAAGGCATTAAAGCCCAACCCAAATCCAGTAGAGGCGACTTGACCCATCTGACCCGGCTAGGTCTGACCCGTGCATCCAAATCCGTCCGAAGTTTTTTCTTTTTATTTTTTATATTTTATTTTGTTTATTTGTTTTATATAAATGTAATAGAAAATAATAATAATAGAAAGGAAAGAGAAAAAAAAAAAAGAAGAGAAGAAAAAATGGGGAAAAAGAAAACAGAAAAAAAAAGTAATTTGGTTTTATTTTATTTTATTAAATAAGTAAGATATAATAAGTAATAAGTGATAAATAAATTAAGCGATAAAATAAAAAAAAAGAAGAAGAAATAAATAAAATATGAAAATAGAAAAATAAATAGGTAAATAAAAAGATTATTATTTCTTTTTGTCAATTAGAAAAATTGATTTTTTAAAAATAAATGAAAATAAATAGACCTCTTTCCAAATTAGGATTATTTCAAAGTTTCCAAAAATTAAAAAACCAATTAGGATATTTTTAGGAATTTCCCTCAACAAATCAAAACTGAAGAAAATGTAAACTCGATTGTTTTTCAAATTAAAACAAAACCAATCCACTAAAGTTTTACAAAAAGAACTACATACGTCTGATCCTAAATAAGAGATACGTAGGCACTCGTACATAAGTATAAGGTGACTTAAAATATGGAAATTTTTATTTTTCCATTGTTAGATATTTATGTAAATTAATCCAGTTACATGTATCATAATTAGATGTTTTTTAGAAATTAAAAAGGGTACATTTGAAAAGTAAAGTTAAATTTGGAAAGTTGAAAAGTGGTACCGTTTAGGATTTAATAAATTAGCCCCCGGACCTAAATTTCTAGTTTTCAAAAAAGTTGTTTTTACAAATTGGGTTTTTAATCGATAGATAGGTAGCTAAGTTATAGCCAATCTACTCAATTGGTCATAATTTAACCCTTTTTTCGGACTTCGGTCGGGTGGCGACTCCAAATCCTTTTTAAATTGAAAAAATGGTTTTCTTTAAATCCTAGTCGAGGATTAGTATTAAACGGGTAAGGTTTAGTACTAATCGGCTTAGAGAAGACCTAATTTTATAAAATAACTAGGAGGGTGAAAAACCAGGCTTAACAAATTTTAAACTCGAAACTTAAAACGAAATTAAAAGATCCTATTATACGATTTGAAAGCCTTAATCATGCACGTAAACCCCAATCCCTACATATACGTACTTTTAAAATTGTAAACCTAAACTTAATGGAAATCGTAAATATCAAATGATAAAATTTTTTTAAAACTCTATAAAATTATCTTAATGCTTGAAAAGTCATAAATCAATAAAATTATCATTAATTTTTGTGAAATCATATAAAACTGATAACAAACGAATGAAGCATGATTTTAAGTAATAATAAGCAACAAAACTAAGCTAGTTAAAAAAAATTAATAAATTTACAAAATTAATTTTACTTATGTTAATAAGTAGCCCTACAATATGTATATATATAAATATATTACTAAGCAATTTCCTTCTCTTTTCTTAATCTATCATATGATATATATATATATATATATATATATATATTGCATAACAAAATAATGACCTTAAATAAATAATTAAAACTATAATTTGAACAAATTTTATTCAACTCTAGAAAGTTCTAAAATTTCTTAAGAAGCAAATCACAATCTACAAATTAATTTGAGAACTAAACTCCAAAAGAATTATATACAAGACAATTCTCTTGTCTTCATTTATAAGCCATGTTTGTAAACCTTCCTTTTAACGGGCTTGTGAATCAATCAACCAAGAGTACTTTCCAAACATTCCCAAGTATCAACTAAACTAAAAACTTAAGTTTATATCTAAAAACAAATTTAGTTTTCCAATTCGAAAGTTTATTATCGATAAAACTCAAATGCGAGAATTGTAGACCTTAAGTCACCCTAAACCCTAAACCCTAAACCCTAAAACAATTAAAAACTTGTAACCTTAGGCAACTAATTGAGAATTTAATTTGAATAATTTTATTTTACTCTAAAAGATTTCATAATTTTATAAGAATTAAATCATAACTTACAAAATTATTTAAGAAACAAACTCTAAAAGAGTTTTGTATAAGACAATTTCTTTATCCTTAATGCATAAGACTTATGCATATGAATAAGTGAACCATATAATCACCTTAGATAACTCATCAATTAAGAGTTAGAATCATTTATCAAATGATAACTTATCAAAAGTTAGTGATAAGATAATTTCCTTATATCACCATGACTTATACTACATATGGATAAGTTATCATATAATTTTATGTATTTAACTTTTAATTAAGGGACAAGATAACTCAATACCTAAAAAGGATACCCTATGGCCAGTTGGAAAGAGAGCCTAAGGGAGGCCATGCCTTGTCAACTTTCAATTACTTAATTGTCTTACACATCTACTATTCGCCCTTTAATGCTTATATCATCTAGTCTTATCAAAAGTTAGCATTTGTGCATGCTAAAAGTCAACTAAATTAAAGCTTCATGAATACACTTCCCTCCTATTCAAAACCGGCCACTCATCCCCCATTTCACTTTTATTTTCACTTCCTTTTCTCTCACTTTAAGCACAAACAAAAAGAAGAAATCCAACCCTACAAAATCTCAACATTGCTGCTACTTCCATGCCCCACATTTACGACACAAAGCTTCATTTTGTGTCTTCATTTGTCAACTCCAAAAGCCACTTCTAGGAACTTTAGATTAACCTCAAAACCCCACTTTAAAGATTAAGACTCAAGCTTTCAAAAAGATCTTTTAAAAGAAGAATGAAAAACAGAGAGCATAAGTGGATACTTAGTACACAACCACTTTGTTTTGGCTTTTGAGGATGAGTAAGTTATTTACTTGTTTAAGTGACCTAGTATGCCATGTAAGGAGACAATGTTTTCATGGAGATTTTAGCATGAACAAAGGATGATAAAATAGCTAGACCACTTTAAGAAGTAAGCTTATGAACCCCTTTCATGAAAGTTGAAATATGAGTATGCTAAGTGATGTTATGTAAGGGTATATGTTTGACACTTAGAATGAAAGATTTTAAGTTGAGAAAATCATGAAATGAGTACATGAAAGAGGGGATATCATGCTAGACATGAAGAATACATGGGTCATTTTGGAAGTTATTTTCACTTTTACTAAGTTAAACATGCTCAAACCTAGCTTTAAGTAAAGGAAAATCCATTACACTTAGCTTATATGAGGAAACCAACTTTGTATGATACGAATGATGGCATGGAAGTTATAATAAGTATGAGATCTATTATTTTCTTGTAGAGTATAATTTAAATAATCATCTCCTGGAAGAGAAGTTAAGTTAAGGTTGGAATATAAATAACATAGGTTCATGATTTAACCCTTAAACTTAAGAATATGATAAAATAAGTTGGAAGACCAAGTGATTACCCCTTTGGTTCACAACAACCAGATCTGGAACACTAATAAAAGCCACTTAAAAATATGATGAAACCAAATAAATAAAGTGAAAAGACTAATCAAGGTAAGTACAATAAGTGTATAAAGCCTAAAACTTAAAATCGAGCCTAAAACTCTTAAAATGGGCCTCAAACTCCAAGTTGGGCCTTCATTCATTTTCTGACCAACAACTTAACTTACCAATAAAAGTTGTTTTAAGATTCTTAAGAAGCCTATAAAACACTCCCTAAGCCCAACAAAGTAACTATCTTTGATTTGGATAAAAAAAATAAGCCCATTTGAAAACTTAAGCCTACATGAAAGCCCAAGAAGTTGTTGTTAGCCCTAAAAGTATAAATTAAAGTTGGAAATCTGATCTTAAAGCCTAAAAGATTTCCTAAGATATCAAAAAGCTCAACAATCAAACAAAGCCCAAAAGTACTCCAAATCATGAGGATCACTACTATTCTGACCAAGAGATAGATTTGCATTCCTCATTTCGAAAATCTAACCTTACTACATTAAAGTACATTGAAAATGATGAAGATTGACTATAAGATCATAAAAATCAGATTTAAAATAAGAAAGTTATACGCAATTGAACTTTTCAGTAAAATTAGAAAAAATAAGAAACCTAGTTAAAAATATAACTTAAAGGTTTTTAGCTTAACTTTCTAAGTTTTATTTCAAATTCTTATAGTATCATATTTGTAATGTCTAGGGGACCTAGATTTTGGAGACAATTTGCCCCCAGATTACTACAACTGATCCGCATGGCTAAGTGAGTGATTCTTAATGATTCTATACTTGATTTTACTTGTAGAGTAAATGCACTTAAACTCATATAAGGAACTTGGATGCTTATGGGATATGGGAAATGCATATGCATGATATTATGATTGAATGCCATGAATTATTAATCAGATAATAATGAGAATTGTTTGTAATGCTATCTATGTATAGTTGTATGGAATGAATTTGTATGATCCCCATGAAAACCGAATTAAGTATTTATTTGATTAAGAAATTCAATGACTCATGTATTTCTCATAATCGCATCATACCATGCTAACAGCCACCTCACGCAAAAGATGGGAAGAGACTCACAAGAAGAGGGCCTCCTGCAAGATTGGGCATTAGCTATGCCATCATTATATTATTGATTCTATGTCCTGAGCTAACGAGCTAACGAGCTTACTAGGCGCTAAGGGACGCTAGCCGTTGGCAAAGGGTCGTGTCTTATGACTTCTGCTTAGGGCATGTGATTATGAATTATAGAGGTCACCACATCGCTAGACCAAAGATTTTAGAAATATAATTTGTTTCTTGGAAAAGAAAGTATATTATATACGTTTTACATATATATATATATGATTTGGATTTGATTTAAGCACAATAGTACAATTGGTATGAAAACCCAAGTGCTAGGATTTGGTTGTTGGTTTGCATCGGTTAAGCATCTCCAACCCTAACTACAGGGGGTGAAATTCTGAGTTGCATGCAGTTCCTAGGCCACTGTATGTATTGTTTAGCATTCTTATTGTTCATGCATTTTGTGCATTAAATAAGCATTGTTATGCAGTATTGATGAGGGGATTATCTTACTAAGTGTAAGTTTACATCCTAATAGTTCTTCCCTTATAGGTTTATCGATAGTTGGGACAAGGATAGGAATCATGTGCGAAGTGCTACCATTAAATCAGTATGATGAAAAGCTTATGTAGGTAATTTGGAATACTCTGGGAAACAATTATTATCTCAATTAAGTTTAGTCTCTTTCATAAGTTTAGAATTTTCTAGAATTGTCTATCTTATTTCACTATTTTAGTAGGGGATACTGATTATCTACGGTTTTAAGGAATTATGGAATATTGGATACCCATAGTTATATATATTATACAATGAGTTAATCAATTAAAATCTAAAACCCTAGCAATTAACTATTTAGAGTCTTGCAATCTCTAACTTGCAAGACGGTTTTCTTATCATAGGTGTATATATGATATGAAAATTTTAGATAATACTACTGAGCTCCCTATACGAGACGTATGATAAGACAAGAGACCTGAAGGATCACCATGAGTACTGCTGTACATTAGTTAAGTTGCACATCTTAAGTGATGCTATGGCTTGTCAAGCATTTCCCTCGATGTTGAGGAACACTATAAGTACTTCGTTCAAACATTTGAAACCAAACATGATTTCATGTTTCTAGGATTTGGCAGAAGTGTTATTGTAGCACTTCCTTGTAAGCAAACTCCTTACTAGGGACTCATCCATCCTTAATACTACAAAGCAAAGATCTGATGAGTCCATTCAAGACTATTTGGCTTGGTTCACAATTGAGATAATTCAAATTCTAGAATTGGACATGAGCATTGAGCTTAACATGGTGATAGATGGAGTTAAACCACATGGAGATTTCTTTAAATCTCTAGTAGAAAATAAGCCTAAGAAATTCACCGAATTTAAGGCTAAGGCCACATCTTTTATTTAATAGGAAGATAACATCAAAGCTTAGTGTGAGGCTAACTAGAATAGAGGAGAATGGAAGAATGACAAGAAGAACAAAAGAGATCGACTCGGTGCATGTGATGATCAATTCTTAAAGGGAAGTAATGGCGAAAGGAAGAGGTTGTGCATCCTAACATACTTAGTTTACAGCTCACTCAACCATCAAATATCCAATATTTTAGTAGAAGTACACAACCAGAGGGGAGTATTCCATCATATAGAAATTCGAACAAGTATTGCAATTTTTATCCCGATAGAGGCCATAATACCGATGAGTATATTCAACTTAAAAATGCAATTGAGGATGCAATCCAATGAGGGTATTTTGGCAAGTTCCTTGCTCATGATGCCAAGAATATTGAGCAGCCTACTCAAAGATGAAGAGATGAGAATGAAAATGTAGAGTGCCTTCCTTAACCTCAGAAGAGTAAGGGATGGATGTAACAATAGAGCCCCAAATGGTATGATAAACACCATTGTTGGTGGACCTTTTACCTTAGGTTGATCTAGCTCTTTGAGCTCAACTAATGCTATTTAATATGTTTGTAATGTGTAGGGTAAGAAAGTCAAGGTTGACAATTCCATATACTTCATAGAGGAAGATTTTGAAGGTGTATAGAGGCCTCACGATGACACATTAGTGATTAACGTGAGAATCGCCAACTTCGAGGTGAAAAAGATCTTAATTGACATTGGAAGTTTGGCAACCATTATTTTCCAACATGCCCTCGACCAAATGAGGCCAAAAATCAAGGCATAGCTAAGATCTTATATCTATGATCTATATGCTTTAATAATCAACCTATACAAGTCACTAAAGTGATTTCCCTTCCAATTTAGATTGGAGATGACTAGAATACTGTGAAGGACAAGGTGAATTTCCTTATTGTAAAGTGGTGGTCCCCCTATAATATGATTATGGGCTTACCTTACTAACATCTGTTCGACATGATCCCCTTAACTGCACATCTCAAGGTAAAATTCCCTACTCCCACTGGAGTTGGGGTATGCAAGGGAGACCAATAATTAGCTAAATCCTTATATTTGAGAGTTTTGCTACACGAAGATATTTTCAAATTGAGATTGACCCAAAGAAGAAGTCTAATAGCATTGAAAATGTTTAAGAAGAAGTAGAAGAAGTCCATCTTAAGAACAACCTTGAAAAGACAATGAAGATAGGGAGACTATTGTCGGTAAACATCCATTGAGACATAATCAAGTTTCTCCATGATAACGCCGATGTCTTTACTTAGACTCCCTAAGATATGCGAGGTATCCTTAGAAAAGTTATGATGCACAAGTTATAGATTGATCTGAATACAAAGGTAATTTAATAAAAGAAAAGGCACTTTACCCTTAAACGGTAGGCAGCTATAGAAGAAGAGGTTCAGAAGTTACTAGAGGTATGATTCATAAGGAAAGAGCCTTCTTTGACTTAGCTAGCTAATTGTGTGCTAGTTAACAAATCAAACAATAAGTACTGCATGTGCATAGACTTTAAGGACTTGAATAAGGCATATCTCAAAGACTATTTCCCTTGGCCAAGATTAATCAAATGGTTGACTTGACTGTCGGCCATGCCTTACTCTTTTTCATGGATGCATTTTCTCAACACAATCAGATTAAGATGAAAAAGGATGATAAAGTTCACACATTGTTTGTCACAAATTTACCTATTGATACACAATGATGTCATTTGGGCTAAAGAATGCTAGCATAACTTATCAAAGGCTCATGACTAAAATGTTTAGGCCCTAAATTTACTATAATGCTGAAGTCTATATTAACAATATGATAGTTCAAAGCAAAGCGAAAGGTCAACACTTTGACGACCTTGAAGAGATGATCGACACTTTATGGAGGTATAATATGAAACTTAATCCACAAAAATGCATTTTTAGGGCTCCTTCGAGCAAGTTTTTAGGATATATGGTCACTCAATGAGACATCAAAGTGAATCCTAAGAAATTGATGAAATACGGAACATGAAGTCTCCCAGCATTGTCAAAGAAGTTCAAGAATGGACAGGGTTGATAGCCGTCTTGAACATATTTGTATCTAAGAGTATAGTTAGGTCCACAGCATTTTTGAAAGTTTTAACGAATCCAAAGGAGTTCCATTGGACTAATGAATGTAAGGTGACATTTAAGGAGTTAAAAGAGTTTTTGGCATCACTACCAATCCTTTTGATACTTGTCCTTGAGGAGAATATGTTTTTATACTTATTAGTTAGCGACCGATTTCTTTCATCTATCCTTGTTTGGATAGAAGGAAAGGAGCATAGGCCAATTTATTACGTGAGTCATGTCTTTTAGGGATTAGAAAAAAGGTATATGAAGATTGAGAAGTTTGTGTTGACTTTGGTAATCTCAGTAAGAAAATTAAAGCCTTACTTTGAAGTATTGAACTTGGGGTTCATTAATTGATTTTGATGAGAACAAATCAAAAGTAAATGATTAAACTAAGTCCTATTTGATTATATTAAGATAATTGAATAAGATCGTTTAATTTGGTTAATAATTAATTATATCAATTATTTGTACAAGAAATTTAATCCCTTGAGTGGTGATCAAATGATCTTGAAATTATATTGCAAAGTATAGTCGTTTGTTGGTTGTTAAAAGTATTTTTCTAGAGATTTTTTGCTTGCTGGGTTGATGGTTCCAGAACACTACTGGTTTGACGGTGAAGTGGCCTAGATAAAGAGATAAATTTGCTTCTAAACAAGGAACCAGCTTGCCGATGTTCATGTCGGTAGTACAAGGTACCGGCATGCCAATAAGTCTGATCCAAGTAACTATTGGAGCATATAATGCACAATAATAGGAAGAATTCAATGAGTTGATATAAAAGTTCAATAACCCGACTAAAGGCAATTAAGATATGATATTTTACTGTAATTAAAAGACATTCTCTTATATTCTCAAGTTTATTTACTTCTCTTTGGTCTCTTGTACACTTATTTACTATCAAACAAAAAGAGACATAGTTATAGTGCTTAAAAGTCCTCACATTTGTAATCTTGAGAGAAGAAAGTGATATACTTGAGTTAATTGGGTGTAAAAAAGATTGTGTAGCTCTTAGAGCATTGAGTTGTGAAATTAATAAAGAGAAGTGAAGTCCTCGGTTGGAGGCATTATGAGTTTGTAGAGATTAGGAACGATCCAAACTCTACGTTATATCCGGGCTTGAATTTCTCTATCCCTATCTCCTTTAATTTCTATACTTATTATTTTTTTATTGTTACTTTGATTACTCTTATTATTGCATTTATTTGGTTATATTGAAAAGAATTGCATATTGTCCTAGAACTCAATTCACCACCCCCTCTCCTCTTAAGTTTAGCCTAGTGTTCTTCATGATGCTTGTTAGATCACAATTCTTATTGATTAGCCTTTCACCAGGCCTTGCAACAGCTAGATTCCTTAGGGATAATGATGAAATATACTTTGGAACTAAGTGCCTATGGTATACAATACAAGTCTAGAATGACACTAAAAGCTTAGTTTTTGGAAGATTTCCTAGTAAAGTTCACTAGAGAAATGGAAAGCATATAAATGGCTAAGAAACTCACATGGAATTTATATGTAGATGGTTTCTGTACTAAGGAAGGATGTACTGCAGGCCTTATCTTACAAGGACCCCACAATGTGAAAATTTAGTATGACTTGAAGTTCAAGTTTTCAATTAGTAATAATGAGGTTGAATAGGAAGCCTTGATTGCCAGGCTTAAATTAGTAAGAGAAGTTAAAGTCGAGAAAGTTGAAGTTTTCTTTGATTTGTAGCTGATTGTGGATCAATTGAAAGAAAGCTATGTAACAAAGGAAGATGTGATGACTAGGTACTTGACAATAGTATGAAAGCTCATAGAAGAATTTCAATCTTTTACAATTGAGAAGATACCAAAAATAAAGAACATTGCTACGAGCAAACTTTCAAAATTGGTCAGTACGGCACTTCCCGACTTGAATGACAAACTATTCATCGTATATCTCCTTGGCAAAAGTTTAGAAACAATCGGGCAAAGTTATGAACTAACTCCTTACCTAAGAGAAAGATCTTGGATGGATCCAATTATTGACTATTTGAAGGATGGTGTTCTACTTGAATTTAAAAAAGAAGCTTAGAGGTTGATATATTAAGCTACAAATTGCACATTGATTTATGACCAGTTATACAAGCACAACCTCTCACAACCTTACCTTCGATGTCTTCTACCAAAGGACGCTCAACAAGTTCTTTTTGAATTGCATGGAGGTATTTGCAGCAACCATGTGAAAGCCCAAACTCTATATATTTACATATTGAGACTTGGCTATTATTGGTTAACAATGAAAGAAGGCACTAAGGCTGTTGCATGGTAATGTTTACAATATTAAAAACATGAAGCCTTAGGCCTTGCGCCTTTTATTGAATTGCATAGTCTAACTAGTTCTTGGCCTTTTGCCTAATGGAGGTTAGATATACTCAAGGCTTTCTTGAGGGCTACTACTCAATGGCAATTTATAATAATTGCAGTAGATTATTTCACTAAATGGGTGGAGGACAAAGCAACAGCAAAAACTACAAAATAGAAGATTAAGTCATCTATTTTCAACTCTATTATATTAAGGTTTAGGTTTCACTTCATGATAATAACTAACAATGGGCATAGTTTGATAATGATAAGTTTTGAGCTTTCTCTAAAAAGTATGGCATTTGGTTGAACTATAACTCAGTGGCTTATGCCCAAATTAATGGACAAGTGGAAGTTGTGAACAAGACTATCATGTATAATATGAAGAGAAGAGTTGATTAGGCCAAAGGTAGATGGGCTAATGAATTACCCAATATTTTATGGGAGTATAGCGAGACTATTGAGTTGATTTAGCTATAAACAAGACTATCGAGTTGGAGTTGCCTAATTTGAAAATGTAAGAGTTTGACATAATGGCAAATCAGGTCAGCTTAATAACCAATTTAGACATAAGTGAGAAAATAAGAGAGATTGCAAGAGCAAGAGTTATTGCCTATCAACATAAGGTGGCAAGGTACTACAATCAGAAAGTGAAGCACAAAGTATTCCAACTTTGAGACCTGGTTTGTAGGAAATTGGAGACAATTAGTGCATAAGACAGTTAAGGGAAGCTTCACATAAATTAGGAGGACTTAGTAAGGGTCCATGAAGTCATAGGAGATGGGGCTTATTAATTAGAAAGATTAGATGGAAAGGTCATGCCTCATACATGGAATGCTGAGAACCTCAAGTTATATGTCGAATAGTTATCCTTTATTATCAGCATTGTTTTATGTTTACATTTGCTTTTTCTTTTTGAATAATGTGAGGCGATAGCCTATGCTATGTTCATTATGAAGTTTCTATTCTAAGTTTATGAGCATCTCTCCTCATCATTATTTTCATTCCTAATCTAACTATGGTTAATAGACTAATGTAGTTCTAGCTATGTAGCAAACGAACTAATGCTTAAAAAGTTTTAACTAACATCAGTTAACGAGCTTAATATTAACTGATAAGTAATGCTAAACTTTCCTTGAAAAAAGTGCCAACCTACTTGGGCTAGTGAACTCAAAATGGCCTCTAATAGGTGACTACACAATTCGAAAAATGAACCTTAATGTTTTAAGTTTAAGTCCATATGACTAATGAACTACCTCTAGTTATGTCAACGAAGAGATAGAATTACTAATTGCACATGAAACAAAACGTGCCATAATTTGAAAATGTCAAACATAAAATAAAGATTAATTATAAGAGGAAGGTCGACATCTCGAACCTAACTAAAGTTAAAAGAAAATTGTCATAACAAATAATGAACATAAATCAATTGACTCCTTGGGAGTCCGACATATTCTTTTAGACTGCACAAAATCACAATCTTGATCGATAGAGCTTAAGGGGACTTTGTTGGAGCTGATTTCTTTATTGGCACTCAAGGCTTCATTTAAGGAGTTAGAGGTCTCTCATGTGCATAAGGGGTCTCCTTTGCAAAAATCTCTTCAGCATTCGTAGGGGCCTCAACATTGGCTTATTCGTTGTGACCTTACTCCTAACCATCACCCTCTTCTCCTTTGTTGACCTCTTCATCATCACCACTATTAGCATCCTCATTATCAACATCAATGAAGTCGAGACATGACAATTTGTAGTCATGGTGAAACTTCAAAATTTCTACTGTCATGAACTGAGGACGACCTAGTTGTAGTAGAAACCGTATACCGTATGAAGAATCCCTAATTAGTTACCTTCCCAATCATGAACTCTTCACACAATATACAGGGCTCTACAACTATTAGTTTCCCAAGAACATACAGATTCACATGATATCATCACACAAATATATTTATATAAAATTTGAACTACAAAGCTTACAATACATAGTAATTGAGTATATCTAAGTCTATAATATCAGTAAAACAAAAGTACATGAGTAAGAGTCTACATAAATTGTTCTCTCCCAATACATAGGACAGCTCACTCTTACCCAAGTCCCTAAGCTAACCTATGGCATCTCTCAGCCAGCCTCTACGAACAAGTTATCTTGTAGCAAAAGTCTAAGAGGGTGTAAGCCTAAGCTTAGTGAGCAAAACCTTCAACCACACTACAAGCAAGTTATAAATACATTATATTTTCGCATATGAATGAATGATCAAACAGAATGCTAAACAATACATATAGTTAACCAGTCCATATACGTAACGCAGATTTAACGCCCTCCGAAGCTAGGGTTGGAGTATACACGGCACCAATCAAATTTGAGTATTATACTAATACTTTACTACAAAACTCTATGTTCCATACTTAAATCAAATAAGTCTTTGATTTTCATAAAAACCAAGTTTTAATATAATTGTGAGTGGGCTCCCGCAGTCTATACTTACCCCTAAATGGAGGCCTCTAGACTCGACCCTTAGCCAGGTGGATGGCGCCTCCAATGCCTAGTGCTCCTGCAGGCCAAGGTAAGGTCATTTTGTATGAGTGCATCATATAGAACTAATAAATTAATAATAACAACCCTCAAATGGCCTCTCTTTATTTCTGTGTGATGTGATGGTCGGAATTGTGTCTATGCAATGCATGTTAATGCATGTACCGGTTTCTTTTTATAAACCAAGTATAATTAAGTCTAAATTATGTTGTGACCATCCAACAGTACATACAATCATTTTCCATATTATCATGCAACAAACAAAGCATTATTTGTACTTAACGTAAGTTTACAACTCAACACACGATAACATACATAAGCATTTTCCCTAACCCTACACAGTAGTCAATTAACAATAACATTTAAGTTCACTATCTACGATCACATATAAGCATGGAATCATAGGGTAAATACTTACTCGGTCATAACGACTCGCTCTAGTTGTAGTAATCAATCGGGAGATCTTTGCTCACCTCGGGATCACTTGATCATTATGATATAATAATGCTAGTAAGTAATTGAATTAACTAATAATTCTAAATATCTATTTACCTAATTCTACTTAAATTACTATTAACTTTTATCCAATTAGATTTTATTATTAATCGTATGTAACTTTTTCGTTCTATTTCTGATATTTATGAATTTATAGTCGTTTTCCATCGTTTTCGGACGTACATTCACATGGTGATATCCGTTTTGGACGTTAAGACCTGTGTTTTACGATATGGACTAAATTTATAGAAATTTCAACTATGAAAACTTAATTATTCTTATTACTTATATTTATATCCTTTGTTTATACTTAATGATTTAGTTAACCCTTAAATTCTTATACTTAGAGAATTTTACTTTGCTATCACTAATTCATGTACTTAATTAAGTG
The DNA here is from genome assembly GCA_024138015.1 of Lumnitzera littorea. NCBI lineage: Eukaryota > Viridiplantae > Streptophyta > Magnoliopsida > Myrtales > Combretaceae > Lumnitzera > Lumnitzera littorea. Next base: position 58,758,536 of record JAMXBB010000012.1, on the reverse strand, counting down.
TAATCCAATTTAGGAAGTGTATTAGGGTTTACTAATTTATGTACCTAATTATTATGCACTCTTCTTATTTCTTATTTTATAAACCTATGCATATGTCATCGATTACATCATTGATTGCTTATGTCATCGCTTACCTCATCATTTAATTACATTATTGTTTACCTCATCATTTAATTACATATGCCTTACCTCATGCTTATGTAATATCTAAAAGTCTTATGTACACTTTACTTAAACTACTATATACATATACCCTTACTACACTCATATGTATACTAGTATACTTATACATATACTTATATTTATACTTGTATGTATACTCATATACCTATATGGTTATATACATATTTTTATATAAATTTCGTATGCCAAATTTTCCTCTTAAGAAAACCTTCCTAATTTTATTCTTTTGTGTTTTTAAGTGTGTATTTAGTATGGTATAGGTATGTATAGTTAGGATTTGTCTTAGTTTAGGTTATGTACATAGTAAATACTTATGTACAAAGATCTTCATACTTGTATTCTTCTAGTATATCTTTATTATGTGCATATATTTAAGAGCATATACACATGTATTCCTTTCCTCTTCATCATGATTTCTATCTTCCTATACTTAAAGATGGAAACTTTATGCCTTCTTCTACAAGATCACACATAACATATATTTACTTATCTAATCTACCTAATCACCTAACTAATGAGTAATATAAAATAACATGATCATATACCTTAATTTATGTTTGAATTATTGAGGCAAAGTGGAAAGTTTTGAAAGTGAAAGGGGAGAGGAAGTGTCACGGCAACAGAGGTGGGGTTTGCTTTGTTTCTTTTTGTTTTGTTTTGATTATGGAATGAAGAAGATGGTGGGTTCGAGAAGGAAATGGGTGGATGGTAATTAAGAAGGAGAAGGGAAAAGAAAAACTAAAAGAAAAGAAAAGAAAAGAAATCATGAGATGGATAGATATTTTCTTATGCATTAGTGTCTTTTGTTGACTTTTTTAATTGTTGACTTAGTCAACCTTTTGACCTTGGTCAACTCTCCTTAAGCATATGCCATTTTGTATACATAATGTAGTAATTAAAGAAAATTAAGGGAAAAATTAAGGAAATGAAAGGCAATGAGACATTTGGTGAATTGATTAGTAAAATTAGATGATGAGGTCTTACTTTAGGTATTTATAGAATATATACATCATTTGATAAGCTACTTAGTACAACTAGTACGAAAAGCACTAATTAGGGTGTCAATATTCATTAGATTTAGTCTAAACTTCAACTATACCCTTAACTCTGTATAATACTATCTTAATCATATACTTAGGAGATAAATGTAATCTATGATTCATTATCTTAGTTTTTAAAGGATTACTTAAGGATTCTAAATATATATATGCATGATTGAAAGTCATCTCTAACCTTTCACTAATGATTTGGTAAAGTATGAAGATTATATTATCAATTAGGGTTTTAGGGTATATTATGATGAATTAATGCTCGTATGTCTTTAAGGTTATCATTTGAGGGTTTTTATCACTTTTGAATGAAATCTTTAGGGTCTACATACATTTAGGGTAGAAAAGTTCCATACACGATTGATTAGTTCTTTTAGGGTTTTCACTTTCATTAGCCTTGTTAACTTCTAATTATCTAACATACTCGAGTCTATTTCAAAAATTTAGGGGCTTACATCTACCCTAGCTAATTGGACTCTTTCCAAGAACTTTTTTGCAAAGTAGTTTTTCATATTGCCGACTAAGGGTTACTAATGATAAAGCTTCCTCAACCAAAGGCTTCCTTTTTACAACCTCCTCTAGCACAACAATGCTTGCTTCATGTCTAAAGTTTTTACTCTTCAAAATCTTGATATTGACCCTAAACTTTTCCTCCTCCTCGCTCATGATGGAAAGCGTCTTTCCTAAACCCTAGCACTCTTCCCTCTTCTTACAAAGTTGCTCCTTTAGATCTTCAGCCTCATTGAAAAGCTCATCGTTCTTGGCCTTTAAGCTTGTAACTTCATTAGCTGCTAGTAAATATACCAATTTTTCTGTTGAGAGCTTTCCCTTCAACTTTTTGGCCTCCATCTTGGCCTTTATTCTAGCATTCTTGGCTTTAATAGTTTATGCCTTCAAGGAGTTGTAAGCTTCCTCCACTATCTACAATGAATGTAGAATTAAATAAATTAATTAGCCCTAAAACCATGATGAATGCAAAGCTGAACATACCTTATTAATTTGCTCTTTGACTTCGTCTAAAGCTGTCAAAATGTGACTATTAATTTGTGTAGCAATAAAGAGTTAACAATAGAATCAATATTGCAAACCAAAGCGAATGATAATCACAAAGGAGCTTACATTGTACAACTTAGCAGCAATGTGGACTTTGTTATAGCCACCAACTCTATCTACATCCATCCTAGCCTTCTCCTTGTCCTTTGGCAAAATAATACCCTCCATCAAGGCTAAGGACTTTATCCTATCAGCTAAAATAGAATTGGTATCTAAGTCCATGTACTTCCAACATGGCGTAAAATATTCACCCACCTTATGGTTGGGAACAAACTTGATAGACTTGATGCCGAGAGCCTTATTCCTCATAGCCTCTTTAGAACTCTCATCCATCTCTTTGCTTCTTTTAGACTGAGCTTGGTCGACATGCTCTTTCCTGCTCCTTTTCTTAGGGGTCGGTATAAAGTTGGCTGGTCTACCGAGCTGTCTATAACTTCTTATGGGATAGCCTCTACATTGTCATTGTCATTGCTTCTTTATCAAGAAAAAGTACCTAAACAATTGGGGCGTAGCTCTAAACTTAAGTTCCTCGCATATTATCTCAAATGCGATGAGGAGCCTATAAGTATTAAGAGAAAACATACTTAGAGCAATATGAAAGTAGTTGAAGAATTGTTGATTAAAAGAAGAAAATGGAAGACGCAATCCAAAATCAAGGTATTTCAAATTAAGTGGAACTCATGATTAATAAGAAAACAAACTCTCTCATCCTCTCTTAGCCTATACAAGTAACACTCATTAGGAAGATCTTGCCAATATTTGTTATGTTTCGACACAAGTAGCCTAATAGCATCACTCACAACTCCATTCGAAGAATCCATGTTGTGGACAATGTTGTTATATAAGTACTTGATAGTCGATCTATCCTCCCTATCATGGGGATAATTGTCCATAGGTAAGGCTTCGATGCGAGCAAGTTTTTCCCATCTTTCCATTATGTTATCCAATGAACTACCAATTGGGAGGGGGGAAGTAGCCTTAGAGAGAGTTGCTTCAAAATTTGTAGAAATAAGAAGACGAATGACACTACGAGCCATACTTGTTGAAGTGTTGAAAATTAGCCGCGTAAGGAAACTGCTGGAGGATTGAAAAATAATTTGCAGGAGAAAGTTTTGAGAGAGAAAAATGCAAAGAGTGAAAACCAAAAAATGATAACTAGAATAAAAAAAAGGGCTTTCATATATGCGTACTGACAATTCTCCTCCTTGAAAGTTTAAAGCATGGCTAATTGGGATTTGGGTATTGATTAGATGGCCTAGTATGGATGGTTGACACGTGTTTAGGACCAAATATCTAAGGGACATTATACTGCCGGTAGTTAATAAACCCTGCGATGCAATGATGATGGACATAATAGCTATCTTATGTACCTGCACAAAAAATGAAAGCGGGAAAACTAAAAAGCTATGACTTTTCGTTTGAAACTCAATACAACGCGTTTCAAATGTTAGACATAAGGATGTCGATAACAATACAACAAATAAGCTCAGAATGCATTTTATAACTTTTAGGAAAGCACATTCTTAGACCCCCTACCTATTGATCGATCTAGTTGAATGTTGATTCTTACTATTAACTCCCTTAGTCAAATTCTCAATGATGGGAGTTAGGAGATAAATGTTGATAGCAAAATTTCGCTTAGTAATCTTGCTTAGCACCTTGGACGCCAAGTTGTACTATTCTTAGCTAGGGCCTTCAATTTAGCTCCATCTGACAAATTACTACACTAGGCTTGTCTCATCCAATGGGTCTAAGGGACTGGCTACCCATTTACTTGTTTTGAATTTGAAAAATGGTGCGAACGGTTGTGGCTCCATACAACTTTATTATATAATCACCCACTACTCTTGCTCTTTATGCATATGCTTAATTAAGGAGCTACCATGTAGTATATGACCAATGATTACCTGTTACAACAAGTGTCCAATACACGCTTATAAATAAGGAGAAGAAAGTGCTGTAAGAACTCTCTCACACTCTTTAAAACTTCTAGCTTTCATACTCACTTACAGCCTTATCTAAACACTCATTTACTTAGGTATCAAAGTAGTTGTGCCAAACTAAGCTCGACATCCCCTTTAGCCTTTTCTTCTTATTTTTGTAAGACCAAAGCTCTATACTAAAATCGACAGGCAATAGGGAGAATTCTCTAATAAAGTTAATAACTTTCTCAAGTTTATTAACCTTAATATTTGAATCATTTGTTAAAATCTTTTCTCAATAGCATGGTCAAAGATTGTATTAAAGAGTAATGAATTCTTGTAAAATAATAATCAAGATCTAGAAAGACTTTATGATTTATTTCTAAACTTCCAATAGTTTTCATCAATTATGCCTAGATCTAATCAATGACACAAGATAACAAAAGAGCAAGATGTGAAGAAATGAAAAGAAAGAAGAATATGAAATCAAAAAGACAAAGACGATAGAAAAGTCATGGCTTTGAGGATCCATGTAGAGTGCAATTATCAATTGTTGTAAGCCGTTTGATTGTACACATCTATTGTAAAGTTGACAATCCATGCTGGGTTATACTACTGAAGGCATGCGTAGATTTCGACATGACCACACATATCTTGATAGTAGGATGTGCAACGTCACTTTAATAGACATAAAGCTTCCTTGACAAGCAAACCAAAGAGGTAGGTTAGCCTTTATAGATTATGTTATAGCTCTGAAGATAAAGTTAGAACAATGAGCTCGAGTTCAAGAGATGATGTGGTTTCTTATGGTAAATGAAAACTTCACTCAAGGATTGATTTGAAGAGGTATAGTCTTCCCCTTCATGCACCAATTAAGTAAAGTTTGGTTTAAGGGGTAGGGTGGAGGAGATAGGGGATTAGAGAGCAAATGTTGATAGCAATTCTTCCCTAAGAACCGAATGGACCTAGAATAAGGGATATCTAACCTACTTACTCACCTCTAGCTCCTTCTCCATCACATTTTTTAGCCCTTTTAAGCCACTCTCAAAGAACCAACTAGCTTGGGAAAGCTAGTGAACTAAATGTATTTAAGTAGCATAGAATAACGAGACTTGAATAGGTTGGATTAGCCTCAATCATCTCGAAACAACTGCCTGCAACTCATTAAGATACGGTCAACTCCATGGAATTCGAATTCAAACAAAGGGCATGATTAGTTAGGGTTCTTATAGAAATAATTGCCCGCTAACTACCATAACTCAAGCCATGTCCCTTAATATCAAGGAGTGGTCTTAAATTCAAATTTGGTAAACTTGTGTATTTTGAAGGCAACAGTTATTAAACAAGGGAGTATCTATAATTATAAATAAAGCTCAAAGGGCTATAGTAAGCTTTTATTGGACACTCATACGCAACTTATTTACTCTTTCCTCTCTTTCATTTAGTCCCTTAACTGACTTAGTGTAGCACATCGTCTCTCAAGGCATCTACTTATACTTTTTCTTAACACTTAATGCTTAAGAGGCGGTTCGCTATGCTATCCCTAAGTTAAGGATATAGCTAAAACTGAAATCAACCCATTAAATCAACTCTAGCATACAAATTTTCAATAAAACTTCTTTCAACTAATATAAAATAACATAGTAGAACTTTAGAAAATATGAATCTTATTGAGAGTATCACATTCACTTTACTATTCAACTCAAAATCCAATTATAAGAGTAAACTTTTACATTCAAAATCTTAATACTAGAAATCTATAAAGCAGCATGGCAACCTTCTTTTAAAGTTGCTTCTAAGAACTTGACATGAACTTTATAGCTAATGGCTCTCTCTTTTACTTAGCCTAGCTTATAGTTCTTAGCGTGTTTTGTATTTAATACCTAAAGTTAGATAAGCTAATCCCTCAACGCAAGTTTTAAGCTAAGTGAATATAGAACTAAACATAGAAAGCATAGCAACTGAGTATTTTAAATCATACTATGTAGTAAATATCATATATTTGATAATCCTAACATCATCAATAACTCAAGCATATTCAAATAATCAAACTAATAGCAAGCATACACATAAAATTTCATGCAGCATATAGATCCCATACTAATGCGCGTAACATGCACCAATATTGGTATCATAGCCCAGCTTAGATCTCATTCAGTTAATCGACACTCCCGAGCATCTAGATACAAAGTCTAAGAACTTAGAGTAACAAGGAGCTACCAAAACCCAACATGTAACTGGCTTAGCTAAAATAACATAAAGTCGCTAAAGAAACCTAGCGTATAACTAGCCTAGTTAAAACTGCCTATAGTGGATAAAAACTGATTGAGCAATGCATCTCTATATGCTCTAAACCCAGCTGGCAATATCTTAAGTTGAGAAAGCTTAACCTATACGTCAATTTCTTATTATGTTATGAATGCATTTAAATAACATATTTAGCCTAATTGAGTATAGGTTTCGAATCAACCCAGCTAAGTGCAGTTTTCAAGTTAACCAAACTAAGTATGAGTTCCAAACATATGCCAATAACCAAGAAAATGGCAACCAAGCCTCCAACAATCAAATATCACAATTGCATACGTGACATGATATATAAATTACAACTTTTGACTAAAGCAAAGTCATCTTGACTTTTACTCTATATTATCTAAGATTTACCAAGTTAGAAGCATTATATGATCAATCATCATATAAGGTAAATACTCTCATCAAGTCAGTACAATTCTATCACCAAAGTCAACTGAGTTACATTTTCCATCCAATCCATTATCATAAGTACAATACTCAAGAACTACAATATATTAAGTAAAGATTTATCATAAATCGTATCAATTCAAAATATAATTACTCTAAACCATGCTATATACTTAAGTGTATATGATGGTTGCATACAATAAATAAGCGTGTGGTTTAAACTTTTGGCCATCGCCAGTTCTTCAAGCGGGTCTTCTTAAGATACACCCATCACATACCCATCTATTTTCAATCATTGCATCCGATAGAGAACTCCCCCTAAAATCATGATAATTGAATGGATTAAATTTTCTTTGATTAGTGTAATAATTGGCTTCTTTTACGGGGTCCCCGATGATCTCCCTTTGTAGTACAATCCCTTGCACGTATAACGCGCAAATATTTTTGTATACTTATTTTGCCTAACATTATTGATTTTGTCTTTTAGATTTTCTTATACGTTGCCGACCTCCTAAGATAAGCTGATGGTGGGGTATTTATAATAACTCCCAAGCGGTGGAAACTCTTGATGAGTAATCCACGTATAAATTAAAGATAAAGCCAATCATAATATGGCAGTAAGTGTCATAAATTTGTCCCTCCCTATGAATTTCCCTTCTTGCCACGTACGGTCTTGGATAAACTCTCTCTCTCTCTCTCTCTCTCTCTATATATATATATAATTAGGCTAGGTTGCTAGTTTAGGTGTTGGTATCTCCTTGTATCCATAAAGTTATTATAATATATCTTTGCTAATCATTTACTAGATTCCTTAAGAAGAAATTATAAACTCGTCCTATATTTCTCTTATGTAAAATAACATTAAAATATATTTATTCATTCGTTAGTTTAAAAAATTTTTCCATTACATGAGCTCTAAAATATAATATTTTCTGAGTAGACCCTTTAGCATATTCTTCATTTGTTGTACCGACGAAAACCGAACATTTGCTAAGAAACCATCGTAAATCAAGACCAAAACAAAAGTACCACACTATTACATTAAACTAAAAACAAATAAAACTTACTCCGAAATCTAAATAATTTATAAACTTAATTTGGAAAATCTTCTGAAGTCCCTCTTTGTCTACCAAGAGGCTTTTTCTTCTTTCCAGACTTTCCATCGCAATATTCTATAGTTGGCTTTGTTATTTGTTCTCTTCTTTAACCCACCCCGGCCCCCCCCCACCCCACCACACATATATATATGTATGTATATCGTCCTACTTGTATGTTGATAGAATTTTCAAACAGACAGCTTCTTTGGTTTATTAAGTTTTTTTTTTTTCTTTTTTTCCTTTTATTTTTTTTTTCCAGATTCTCAGTTGCTTTTATTTCTCTAATTGCTATGTACAATACTTCTTTTAGCCAAGTGTCGACATTCTAATACATTCTAGTACACATGTTTTGTTTTGATGTTGCTGCTTAAATCATGAAATTGAGTTGTCCATTTTATCATTCTATTCACCATGCATCTTGCATGCCATCAACCTCCTCGTCCCCTTTTCCAATAGCTATTAAGCGGTCCAATCCTTGTTGTGCACGAATTAATTAGACGTCCTAGGGTGAAGTAAGGTTCCCTGTGATACAAAATCAGGGATAATTCATATATTATGTTGTACCCTTTTTGTAAGGACATACACAAATTGCTAGTGTAACCTATTTTATCTCTATAAATATAATAATCTAGAGGAGTACTCTACGCATATATTAAATACTATGTGTATTTAGTTAAAATACGTCTAAGTTATAGTGAACTCATACTAAATTATTATCTTTATATAAATGCTATTTTATGTCAAATTATAAATTTTCTTGTATAGATAATTTATTTTTAATGTCTCGATACATTGTACAGATAATTTATTTTTAATGTCTCGATACATATCAAAACTCAAAATTTGCATTTCCGATACATAACATATGATACTGATAGAATTACGTTTTATTAATTATTTTATAAGCATTATTTTACAAAATAAATTTTACTAGAACTCTTTTCTTAACTTTTATGACTTTTCACCGATGTTTGATTCAATTTGGAAAATATTTTTTCCTAAAATCTCAAATCGTATCAGTTTCGAGCCATTAAGGTCATGTCACTTGAAAAACTTATTTTTCAAGCTCTTCTTAATGAATTTATTTTCGTAGACCCCTAACTATATCTCCTATGTTTCACATGTGATAAGGATAATCCACTACCTCAAATTTATAATAGTTGGTTGGAAACCGGAGTTTCACACTTAAACATCGGAATGGTAATACCAAAGTCGTCCCAACACCCCTTATGACCTAACTTCTATTGTAGAGTTACCATTTGCCAAGTATCCAATTATCTTGCAATACCAACTCTTACCATCAACATTAACTTTCAAATTCATCACTTAATATACGTGTTCAAAAAAGTATACTAACTATCAATTGATAATAGTTTTCAATGACTAAACATTTATAAAGTTATTTGTTTATTTGAAGAGTAAGTCATTTGGACTTTTGGCATTTGAAAGTTGGGTTCTTTATATAGGGTTTATAATTTTTAAGATGAAAAATTGTAGACTTAAGAAAATAAATGAAGTTGGAAATTTTGTTCCCATAAGTAGATAACATGTAGGAATTATAAATCAATATTTTAGAAGATGAAAATTCCCACTCATAACACTATACAATTGTTATGCAATAAATATTTCATGTGTTAGATATTTTAAAATTGTATACATATTGTGTATGTTAGTTCGCTAATAAAACTTCATACAAAACAAAAAGTAGGACTTAGGATATTAAATAGAAGTCAAATTTTTATTTGCTTTATTTGCACATCATGAAAAGATGACAAACTTTAATTATGATATAAACGGTATTGACTTAAGTAATCCGAAATATTGAAACTTGCTCCAATAAGATTAAATGGGAGAGAGACATAAAATTGAATGTTTAATGACTAAGATAAAATGTGGGAGAGTGGCAAAAGGGAAAAAGAAAATAAAAAAGTTTAACAATATGAAACACCTAGAAAGAATCGTTCTCTTTGTAAAGAATTGAAACAGAAAGAAATAGAAGCGAATGGTCCTTTTAACATTAGACGCAAGGAGAATTGGTTTCGGAAAACTGAACCACTATCTACTTTCAATATCAAGGCATTTATTGTGAGGAAAGGAAAAAGAGTTAATAAAAATGAATAAAACAACAAGGCCCTTATTTCGTTAATTGTAATTACTTAAACCTATCAAAGCAGCACCAATATTTTTCTACTTTAATTATATTGAAGCAAAAGGATTTTTTTTAATACCGAATATTGAAACTAATGCTGAGAAAAAGAAATATTATCATTAGTTTCGAGTAAAATTCAAAATCAAAAGTTGATATAGAAGAGGTATTATAGTAAGGTATTGTAAAAAAAAAAAAAAAAAAAAGTAATAATAATAACAATATTAAAGAGGTACGGTAACGAATACGTAATACTGAAGAAACATTATAATAAAAAAGAAAAAGTAATAAGTAAAAAGGTACAATAGTAGACTATATATTATAATAGATAGAGTTATAAGAATATTATTACTAAAAGAAGTACTACCATTATATTCCACTTAACCATCCATATTATTATTTACTATATGAAGTGGAGTTGAATAGGCAGGTTTGGCATAATATTTATCTTTTGATGCACTTTAATACTTAAGTCTGCTAACAAAATCATGACAGCAATGTGTAGTTACCAAACCCACCAAAAAAATCAAAGCGGAATCATAATAACTTCACAATATATACATGGAGTGGGAGGAGAAATGATTCCCCCGTGACTTCAATCCAAAGGAAAGTCATATATCCTGAATGCCCTTTATTTAGTCCCATTCTAACTCTTCCCTTGGGATCACACAACACGCCGTAGAAACTTACAAAAGAACGATGATGCACATGAGAGCCATGTTCACGTGCCTCACTTTACTACTACTCATTTTCACTTCGTCAATATCAGCTCATTCAGGAGCCATAGGAGTTGATCGTCCTGCTGGACATGGAGACGGACATGTGAAGAGGGGTCATGGTCAAGGGATGTGGCGGAAGCAGACATGGATGAATCATGGAAGCAATCGTGGCTCTCTGAAGCATCTGCGCAATCCAGCAGTAGAGCAAGCGTTTCAAGTTCCCAAGTTGCCTGTATAGACAAAATGGTTGGTCATGTCGTGTTTGTTTCGGGTAATTGTTTAAGTGTTTTTCAGTTTTACATGGAGACGATACCAAACAGTCGTGTACCTGTACTGTACTTCACAATTTCTATTGTTTGATGATGTTAAAGCCTTTTGGTGAAATGTAACCACGGACCAGTCCTGTATCTATGATCATCTGTGTCAATGGTATCTCTCAGGTTATTTCTACTCATCTGGTCTACAATTAGAACAATTCAATATGCATACATCGATGATCGACCCATGCAAATTTATAGAGAAACCGCATCAAAAGAACCTAAACTCAATATATGAATCTGTTCATTAGTATATATTGGAAATATTACATTTTCAACTTAAAAGGTAGAAGTTTGTTCTGAGGGATCAAAGTTAGCCATGGCTCAGTGATTAGATGCCAAACCAGTCTATATAAACATAGCATCAGTTCAGATTCTGACCACCTCCATCAACCCTGCTTCTTGCTGCTACTTGGGATTCAATTTCAGATATCACAACGGTACCAGCAAACAAGAACAACTAAGAAATGTAAAATGTTGCCCAAAAAAAAGGGCATCAAGGGAGACAATGAGCAGTGAATTGAAAGCTTAAACTTTTTTTCCCCACAAAATTTACAGGTACATAATCTTCTTCTTGGCATTGATTCATACAGAGAGAGGCGTATTTGTAAACCTTGTTAACATAATAATACATAAGAAAATGGAAGAGCATGGAAAGGGAAAAAGAAAAAGGTGTCCAGTGGGTGTACATCGTAAATCATCAAAAGCAATTTCCAAAATACAATTCCAAGTAACTAGATGCCTGACTCTTCAAGTAGCTTGAGAAGATGGTGTTCTGGTGCACTGACAGATGGTAAAATCAGACGATTTGCTGAGATTTTTCTTTGCGCTGCTGGAGCTTCAGATTCAACAGAACCCCCTTCCCTCATAGGTGGTAGGTCTGCTCTCCTCCGTGCATTTGCAGACACTCGCTCCTTCCATATTCTTCCATCCTGATGATCAAGGAAGTACATGTCAGAGTTGCATTATATTAGACGTGTGTAAAACATTGACGTCAGAGGATTAAAGGTTTGATTTAGTTCAATGCAGCAACTGAAGATGTCCCAAAAACGACTTTTCATATGATTTTATATGCACAAACAAAGTCGGTTCTCAACCATATTCCTACTTTTTCTCATGCAAGTTGTTGAAATATGAGAATCATGGATCGGTCGTGATATATAAGCTTATACAAAGATACTTTCAGATCATATGTTCCACATGGCTTAATTCTGAACCGAAAAAGTCTCTGTCAAGCCCCCCATCAGCCTGAAGCTTGACAAAGAGTTTATTCCAACATCATCTAACTCCTATCACTCAAAGAATAAAAGAAAAGAAAAAGCTCTATACAGACACACAGCAGCTGTGAAACTGCACTTTACTCCTTGCATACAAAACTTCTATATTCAGTAAGCAATTCTTATTCTTTATCAAAGCAAACATAAACTAGGACTCGAAAATCATTCTCAAGGCTGTTGTCTCAATACTGCTCCTATTTCTCTGGGGAGTTTGTCCCCTCTCCTGCTCCTGTTGATTCACCATCCCCACCCACTCAGGCTGTTGCTTGCCCAGGGAGATCCTCACCACTTCTTAAGAAGATTAGTCATAACCACAAACTGATGACACACCTTAGTGCATTTAACTCTTTGCAGTCAAGTAGAGATTGGCTCAGCACTTGCTTACCATAAAATGTATGCGATATAGAAAGAATAGGACTACAAGTGACTTTAGCATGAACAAGCTTCAACAGGAAAAGAATGATAAAGTTTGTAACACTATTTTGGACACCTTCCACTAATTATGAAAGAAGGGGGAAAAAATTTAGCAATTTCCAAATGTATGAAATTGTTATCCGAAATCACCCCAGAAATAATTATCACATACCAATAGATTTCAAACATAAAACCGAAAATTTAACAATGTGCTCTAGTAAGGCCAGGATAATGATATCTGACATAGAGGTCCTCCTGAGACCACTTCAATGGCCTCATGAGCAAAGGTGACTCAGGTCCATACTTCATCTGTATTTGCATCTGCCCTTATAGTTAATCGTGTCTCTAAAACTAGAGAAAAAGATGGCATAACATGTGAGGACTTGTAAAGATCCATGTCTATTCATTGATTCTTGTGAACTTCCCTCCAGGAAAGAGCTCTCAGTTATCAATTGACAGGCTTATATATCCCCAAGTGACGAAGCACATAAGAAAAACAGACCAAGACACTGAGGACAGGCTTCAGAGATATCCTCACAGCACAAATGATGCCTCACATTTTCTTAATGGAGCTGAAGCAACAAATAGAAAGCTCATGATTTCATGGGTGACTCCTTGATTGAAAAAGAACGGAAAATGAAGCTGATTAATTTTATGATGTTGAGAAGTATATAACTGTTCGATAAACCATAAACAAGTAACCATGAAAAGATAATATTTCTGCTGTCAGCACAGCCACCAATGTCATATAGAATAGCAAATTATCTCAAAACTAATCTCCTTTGCTTCATTTACGAGACAAGTTACCTAAAATGACAGCCCTTTCAATATTTCTGCACATATATCTAATACGTCAGGCAAATGATTCTCTCTTTTTATGGGGTTAACTAACAGCATTAGGTCTTAGCTTTGATTTTTATGCCATCAAAGTCCCTGCACCCCAACAACTTGATTGTTTTGTTTTTCCCTAATCCTCCAAGTCACCTTCTGTTAACAGTCTATTGTAAGCATGGCACCACCCATCTCCATCCTGACTCTGCTGCATCCATGCAGGACCTCTGGTGTAATTTGATAAGCTTTCCATAGGCTATGCTTTTATGCATGACCCAGCCAAGCCAGCAAGACACTATTTCCAACTAGGGCTTGCGAAATTAACATAGAAACAAACAAACTAGGCCAACATCAATCTGTCAATTGTCTCAGATTGACTCAGGATTCAATCTTAATCACTATACGTCATCTTGGTTTATTTAATATAGGGATAGCTATTATCCCATTTGTCCTCTCTTTTATATATTTCAAACTGCTACATCTCCTCTAATTTACTCCTTTCCTAATAGAACGAAACGAAGGTATTAAGGCTCCATTTACTATGGTGCTTCATAGAACCATCATCTAGATTTTAGATAACTTTTCAACTTGCTAGGTTCATTATGAAATTTTGGGTCCATGCACATTTGAGTCAGCAATTGTATGCCAAATTTTACGAAAATTTTGTTAGATCCCATGTCCTGGCTTATACAAAAAGTATTTTCAAGAAGAGGAGAGGTTTGGCGAAATTGAACTGTCTTTTGAGGATGTTTTAGCATTAATCTGCACACTGACAACCGTAACACATGAAAAATTCTTCACATATGTTTCAACAACTTCTCCATGTATACCCTTCTATTTGTGTTTCATTTTAGAACAACCATCTAAACTAATTAATTGCAGCTCATAGTTGGTATTTATTAGGCTACAATATCTCAATTACGAATGCTGAAATACCAAAAATGATCCAAGCTTACATTAAGAATCGATGGTTCCGGCAGTGGGCACTGAATCGGTCTATCATTGTCAAGAGGCTCAATTGGATGCTCAACAGGTTTGAATTCTACAGCCACTTCAATACCATGACAAACGGTAGTTGCAGGAGCAGCCGTGCCAGTTGCTTCTGAATTTGGCGGCAATGTTTCCCTTCCCTCCTGCAGAAGCAATATGACAAGGTGAAAGGCCTAAATCAGATGCATAGTATAAACAACTATTTATAAATCACTAGTAAACATAACAGGCTTTTTCAAAACAAGATCACCCAATGAATGGGATAAATCATACCATACCATACCTTAACTTATAAGAAAACTCTAATGAGAGTAACCAGTACTAATAAGAGTAATCAAAATTTTCTAAATAAGTGATAAGCCTAATTGAAGATTCAGCTGAAATTATGACCTTCTTAATACATTAACATAGACCAAATCAGACCTAGCTTCACTCTCAAGCAATAAATACATAAATAAATAGAATCAATTTAAAAAGGTAAGTGAAAAATTAAAACCAATTATTCATTTCAATTCAAGGATATCTAAAATCTATGTCAAAGTTCAAGTCAAGTATTCAATAAAATAAACAATTCATCGAAACAAAAATGGGCAAGAAAACATAGACAGAGAGAGATGGAGAACAGATGTGTTCTTACAACTGCACTTTGAGCTCTTCTATGACCGGCTCTACTGGAGAACCTTGAGAAAAGACCCACCATTTTTTTTTTTCCTTAAAAAGGACTAGTTATATCGATCACTCTCTCAAAAGCGTGTCTTGAACTGGTATTTGATTATCCTATAAATTCACTTTCTCTCTCTCTAAACGCGGAAGTCAGCCAGGAAATATCATGTCTTTAAAATACTCACAGAGAGAGAGAGAGAGAGAGAGAGAGAGAAGGAGAGAGAAAGCACGTGGGAGGAAGAAGATAGGTTGCTGGTTTGCTTGGCGTGATGGGTTTTCTTTTAGTTCTGCCTCTCTCTCTCTCTCTCTAACTTATAGTGCTACAAAGTAGAGTGGCCGAACTTTCTCTCCCTTCTTGATAGCAATTTGCATAGGGAGTTCATAGCCAATGGAAGGTGAGAAGTTTTACAAAAACATAAGGGAAAGGTTAATAATAATTTAAAATACTTAAATAAAAGGATTTAAATTTTATTATTTATGTATTTTGTAGGGGAAAAAATGTATAATCAATACTAAATAACTAAAAATTTTCTTTGTTTAGATCTGAAATATATTTATAAAGGGGAAGTGTGTAATAAAGAGTAAAATAAAAGCTGCGAATGAGAGGAGAGAGGCGGTAGGATAATCCATGAAAGATGTTGGGGATGATGTATTACTGTGATAGAAAGGACAGCAGATGGTGGTGCTGTGATAAAATAAAATAAAATAAAAAAGAGACAAGAGGGGTAGAAAAGGAATGAAAATGGAGGAGGAAGTTGCAAGAGCCACCCGCATTGACCGTGGGTTCAAGGTAAGCAACTGATTAAGATGGATCTCGTACTTAATTTTTACGCAATTACTCTTATTTTTTTTTATTTCATTCTTTATTTATATTACTTTAAATTTATATTATTACATAAATTATAAATTTAATGATCCTAATTTAAAAAAATATAAATTAATAATAAAATGGAGAACGGAATCAATTCTATTAAAATAAAAAAATATATAATAAATTTTTCTATAACAATGACTTGAAAAGTGAGGAGAAGTGAGGTAGGGGTTGTTAAAAAAGAATCTGGAAGCAATACCGACCCACTTGGTTGTCCATGTTTAGTTACATCGTGGTCTAGTTGTGTGTAGCCCATTAGACACATGATCTAGTAAGATGGACAATAAGATTAGGACCGTTAAGTTTAAGTGCAATTGCTCCCACTACTACTACTAGGAAGGGGAAAAGAACCCATCAAATTAAATTAATTCACAAATCAAACTAGACCAAATTAAATTGAGAATATAGTTTTTTTTTTAATAAAACATTCTCAAATTAGACCAAACTATGATGAAAGAACCTAAAAATACCTAGAATATCTCATATTCTAACATTGTATCTAAGGTTTGTGGTAAATAACTTTTAACAACTAACATATCAATTATTAACTAACTATTTAATAGTATCTAACTATTTTCTACTTACTAGCAACTATCTAATAATATTGATGTTAATAGATTATTTTAGACATAGGCCTCCAAGCCCAGGTTGACCTCTTTAAGATTAAGGTCAAGCTCTTAAAACCCAAATTGACCTCTGGACTTAGGCTGAGCTCTACATAGCTTGAATGCCTCAATGTGACCTAAGTTGAATTCCCTAAAGCTTAAGTAGCTTGACCAAAAACCATGCCGAAGTCTAAGTCCTAACTCTAAGTCCAACCTAACTAATATAAAGATCTCAAAGCTTCATGGTCCTTAGGTTTCTAGGCTTAAGTCACTGAGGCCCAACCAATGAGTTTAAATAAAGAATAGGTAGGAATAGCTTAGAAGATAAGCCAAGTCAATAACTATTGTCAAGTGTATCCCATAGAATCTAGAGTAGATCTTGAGATGTTGATCTCATTCCTAAAATAGCTCAATCTCATCCCTTATAAATAGAGGGTGAGACCTCCTGGTATATACTATCATTCACTATATTTTCTTTATCCCAAACTTTGCTAAGTCAAGTATTGGAGTGATTATATCGAACCAACCTCTATGACCCTTGTTAGCCTTGAAGATCTAAAAACAACGTTCCGTATAGTTCTTTAGTGGAATAAACTAATAATGGTAGGAAATCAAACGACACCAAGTCTTATGCTAATGACAACATTACTAAAGAGAACTAACCACTCTAGGTATAAACCGGAGATATTATACAAACAACAAACCAACAGATAAGTATAGAATGATTCATATAAAAAGAATAACTTTACACTACCCTCACAACAATGAATACATAACTTAAGGCCACCTTACAACTGAAAACAAGTAGCTCAAGGCTCATGTAGTCGAATTAAAGTAGCAAAACATGCAGAGATGATTATACCTCTACCTACTCAACTACTACAAACAGCCATCTACCACTACCAGTAGCTATTGTAGAGAATTGTTGATAAGGATCAATCTAGAAATGGCAACGGATCTCAAACGAACAGGAACAGGTATTCAAAAGAAATGGGCACGAAGAACAGGAAAGTTTTGATGGTGAATGTGGATGGATGTTATACACCAAGATACAAATACAATTAGGGGTTTGAGCTCAAAATAAAGTTCGATATGACTCACGAACACTAAATATTACTCGAGGTTTCAAATGAAGGTTAAATATAACTCACTAACCAATTCAAATGAAGGGTTTCACCACAATCTTAAGAATAAGATTAATAAAAACACGGGAGAGATTAAAGAGAGTAATTAACACTCGATAATTCGACAAATGCTAACTCAAGTATAGCCTTGCTCGAAAAAGGAAAAATTTACTATATATGGGAATATCTTCTCTATCTATATATATCTCTATTTGTCTCTGATGTTTACAACGGTTGTTATATATATCAAGTCCTAAACCCTAGCGGTAAGACTATCAATAATGTATAAGGCCATAAACCTTAAAGAATTGGGCCTATAGGTAAAATAAAGGAAAACATATACAAGAATACAAAACTGTATATTTTATAAGACTCGGCATGCAATCACTTGGTATGTAGTCACTCGGCATGTCTTGAGAGGAGTAGTATCCAAACTGAATAGAGTCAGCAGTTGAATATACGAGTTCGAGAAGGAGTCCCTAACATCTTGTGTGGCTTAGCCGAGATATCAGAGAGGTCAGCCTATAATTGTTGAGTAGTAGAATTAATTGGTAGTAGTCTTTCGAGGTCATACCGAATGCTTCTTTGGTCCCGAGTCTTCGGTTATGTGATCTCTCATCTTCTCAGTAAATGATAGGCTTGTTACCGAGTAGCTCCTTTTCTTCCCCCTCGACCTTCTATTATTTGTTTGACTTCGGCAAAAACTGTTCGGCCTTGGCCTTGAACTGTTCAACCTCAGGTTAGAGCAAGTTAGCATCTTCTTCTGAAGGGTCGGCCTCGGCTTGGAAATAGTCGGAAGCTGATTCCCATCAGCTACCCTCTTGCTCAGCAAGTGCTGCCTGCAATTCCCTACAGTCTTACTCCTATTGATCCAATATTGTTAGCTACTTCGCATAGCTTGTTTCCGCTGCTATACACGACTCCAAACCTAAGTTGTTTGAAGCTTGGTCCTAATTGCATCACTCTCTTATCGATAAGGATCCTGATTAGATTGATGAATATATCTAAAGACTCTTTGAGCTTAAGGAATCCAAGAAGAGTAACCCATCTTGCAAGTTCTCCATCAATTGATCACCATTTTTACAGGTGATCCAAGATGAAGTGTTGCCTACCTGCATATGCTTCCCCCAAATGGAAATTTATGATGGGAAGTTGACCTGGATGACCACTTTTCCCATTCCCGAACTATGATGATTCTAAATGGTTGCAGTGATGCAATAGCTCGTAAAGTTGTCAAACTCTTGATTGTACTTAACAATGACATAGGTTTAATAGAAATTGAATGTAAAATTGAAACATAGAAATAAAAGTTTCCATATCCTGCGTAAATTAACTTTTAAAAACTATAAATGTGCTTATAAAGTCATAAAAAAGTTTCAACATGAATTTTGGTTATAATATAAGTTATAGTACAAATAATTAAGTATAAATCATTATACTAATGTATAAAACCAGAATATAAATATTAGTATTGACATAAATTACTTTGCAACATATATCATTATGATAAAATACTAAACTAAAACAAAACATTAATCATCAATTATCTTGTCATCAATAAAATTACTTCAAACTCTCTTAACAAAATCATCATCATTGCTATTATTATCATCATTGCCAACTGTTATTGCTACTGTTTATAGAGGTTTTTCCTTAAGGTTAAGACAGACCCAAATAGGATCATATTTGATCTACTACATGACTATTTCCTTTTACTTCACCATCCCTAACCTCTTTTAGGTCTTACTAAGTGTATAAACCAGCTCAGTGAAATTGATCAATTAAATACCTTTACACTAACCATAACAACCTAATTAGAGCATATTGGGATGACCTCATTTAGCTTAAAATAATTACCTACAAATCGTACTTTGACTTGATCAACCCTAAAGGATTTGAATTCTAACATTAGGCACAAATAATTAGATTCTTTTTCTAAATAACCATTCACCAACCTTCACGACATCGCCTCATCCCCTAAAATCGAGAAGTGGTTGTAAGTTCAAGTCAAATGCATGTGCTAAGTTTTGGAGGCAATAGTTATTGAATTTAAACTAACCTATGGCTATAAGTGGAGATTGAAGGACAAACAATAGGTTCTTCTAGACACTCTCACGCTCTCTTTTAGTCCTTTTCCATTCTCTTAGAATCTTTAACTTACTTAAGTATTGAAGTGGCCATGCTAAAGTCGCTTCAATACCCCCTATAGCCTTCTTTTCATTTTGCAAAGCAATAATGAGCAAAGTATCTAACTTATCTCACTCCTCAATTTCGAGTATTAATAATTGGTGTCACATGTTTCTATATACCTACTACAATTAGAACTAAATCTAAGATAACAACATACTAGGGGGAAGGAAGGGCCCCCAAGCAAATCAAGAAGAGCAATCACCGCAACAGTGCACCCCTAACGTGCATTGGGTTAAAATTCACAACCAAACATCTCAAAATCAAGAGCAGGAGGATGGTGGTTCACATATAGCATAGTTGGAGGCTTTGTATGCCAAGTTCGCGAAAGAGCTTGAAGAAGTACAAGCCAATAATTGAGAGTTATGTCAAAGACTTAATAAAAGGGATACCACCTCTTCTTCTACTCCTTTGTAGTAAGTATGGTGGGAAGATGATTTAGTCATATAAGAAGTGATACGGATCGCCAAGAAGGGAACACACAACATCTGGTATCATGCGAACCGAGGGTGGGTCCTAACCATAAGATGTCCTAAAAAGCAAATGGAAGTCAATGGTTTAGTAGTCTTATACACTAACTCTACGGATATAATGGATCATAGAACCATACATGGACCTAAGCTAATATTCGATATGACATACGAACATTAGGCCTAGGGTTGATAACTATAATCCTTACTAAAGGAATTGATAAGAGTTGATAGAGAAGAGCTTTCTAAGAGAAAAGAGTCAAGGGTTTATCATTAATGTTGCAAAATCTGTCTAAAACCTATATAAGTGTCCTATTAATATATAGTGGTAAAATTGTAAATAAAATGACTAAAATGATGCCGCATTGGCATTCCAGTACATATGAAATAAACATAAGGGTAATTTAAAAATAATACAAGAAATAGAAATTCTAAATAACATAAGTAAAAATAAGTAATCAGATAAGATATCCGAGTAAAGAGCTAATGAGTTAAGTTAATAAGCTATTGGAGATCTTAGAGACTTGATTTGGGTGGACTTAAAAGTCTAGTCAACTTGATAAAGCAGACTTGATAGAGTAGAGCAGACCTAGACAAGAGGAGCATAGCAAAACTGGTAGAGCAGAGTAGAGTAGGCAAAGCAAACTTAGCAATAAAGGAAAACTAGTAGAATAGAGCAAACCTGGGAGAGTAAAGTAGATTTAAGAGAGCAGAGTAGAACCAATAGAGTAGAGTAAACTTAATAGAGCAAAGGTAGGTCTCCCACATTGGTAAAGCTACTAAATAGGTCTTCTATGCATGAGAAACTCACAAACAGGTCTCTAATATAGCTTGAAACCTGGTAATTAGTTGTCCTGGTCTCTTGTACCATATCATGCCCTCTCCTTTGGAGAAGTTTCGACTTGAAACTTAGTAATTGGTAGCTCCAAGTCCTACTAGGATCAAATATTAACCTGCAAAATAAAATATAAACATAGAAAAGTACTCAAGCTCCTCCATTAATGTCATCATCAGCCAATGCTCCTTCCATTCATCATGAACGCAATCAATCAAACTCTTCCTTAAGTATCATTCCTTCCACTCATCCTATATATGGTTAAGTTCACTTGGGTATCCCCAACAACTATCATTTAAGGGGAACAAAACGATATTTAGCTCGAACATCATGTCATGAGCTCGGGGAATTTGAACATGTAAGATCTCAAATTGTTGCTATTCTAATGTTGGTCTTATAACATCTTATCTAGTAGATATCACCTCTTCCACTTCCTCACAACTTAATCCTTTCTCCTCCCATCTATACACTTCAAATTTTTCCAATGTGAGAACACTAAGGATAAGAGTAACACAACCTAAATAAGAATATCTATTACCATGATTTTGGAAAACACCAGCATACAATCTATAGTATCTCATAGGTACAACACTATGACAATACATATCACTTTCAGTTAACCTTAATAATGGATCAAGATAAAAGAATTTAACATGTGGAAGATTAATATAGTAATACCTATGGTCATTGATAGCATCAAGTGTTAATGGCAATGAGATCACTTTAGGAATATGGGCATTAAGTTGGAACTCATCTTATCCTTTCTTATCAGCCTTCTTCTCATCCTCAACTCTTATTTCTTTTTCTTCCATTTCCTTTTCTTCAATGTTATTTGATTGAGTACTCCTTTGTTGCCTTCTTTCTTTCCCCATCTCCTTGAGCTCAGTAAGTATATTTTCTAATTATTCTAACACATAAGGATAAAAGAATTTGAGGCATAATAAAAAGATTTCATCCTCAAGCTTCATATACTATAATACCTATGTTGAGTTTTAGTGGCTATATCAAATAAATTTCAATTCAATAATACTAAAATAAAATCTGGAATTTGGCACTTTAATTTCAGCAGCATGCAACCGTCCAAGACCTCAAGTCGTAGCTCGGCAACCTTCACACGTACATTACACGTGTCACACTTAGACAAAAAGCACGGTACTGCATTCAATTTGTGGCACTATTTCTCAGCACACTTAATTGAATTTCTATAGCATGTGACAGTCAATAGCTTAGATAGAATAGTTGCTCGTACGACACTCTGCAATATAAATACAATAGCTCGGTTTGGAATTTTCCATAGCTTGCTACAGCAGCTAGTTAAAAGCCGTTTACACTTCACTTCACTTCACTTGCAGCTTCGTAGCTTCGGATTGTAGGAGATCGGCTACGTAATTCAACAGCACAACTATAGATCAGCTTAGAATTATTCGCTATAACTCGTGACAGCTCGGCCTAAACTGTAATTTTCTGACGAAAAAAAAAAGAGCTTGGGAAACTAATTTTCTTCCAGATTAGTTCGGCTTGTGGTATAAACACAGTAATTCAGTTTTTCACTCCTCGGATCAAAGACAGCTTGGCAATATTTTTTTAAATGAAAGTATGGATACGCACGACTTATCAGCTCGGCAATTAGGATAATTCGGACACGCAATAGCTCAGCAAGAAATCTTTGGACACAGCAGCTATAGTTCAGCGGCTCTGGTACTCAATGTAGGCAACTCGGATTGGCACCTTCAAGCAAATAACTCCAATCACAACAGACGTGATACAACAATAGAGCAGCATGGCAACAAGAAGATAAGTTAGATCACTATGCCTCCGACTACATGAGCTCGGCACGGCAGCCTTTACAGTCCTTGCCAGTTGGGATTCATGCAGTGCGGCTCGGGAAATGAGGACAGCTTGGCAATTCTCTTCACTAACACACTATAAGCTACTCTTGGAATTTCTATTCGGCAGACACACAACATACACACATGTCAGTTCGGTACTCCACTTCACTTGGGCACATCAACCAATAGCTTGAACACGCATACTTCACAGCAGCTAGGCAATTTGGACAGAGGATAGCTTGACAGAGTAATTATAGCTCGGCTAATTTGAAGAGCTTCACAACTTAGTTCGGCTCGACAGTTTTGGGATTACAACAGTTCGGAAACTTTAAAACTAAAACTCGGACACAGCTTGGGACTCAAGCTCGGCAACAACCACACGCAGTAACGCTCCGATAGATTTTTAGCTCGGCAAGATAAACATTTCGGCTCCGACACACACTCAAGCAGCTTGGATGCTCGGCACCTAAGTTAAAACTTATCAACTCGAACTAGAATTCCCTAAAGCTCGTGGACTCCTATAGTCAAAGCAGCTCGGCAATTCTTTTCTGTAGAGGACAGGTCGGTCACATTTCCAACTCAACTAAACAACACACAATTACACTACTTCGGCCGCTTCCCCAACCAATATTCGATTAAGCTCGCACCAACAGCTCGGAAGTGCCTTGAAACAAACAGCTCATCATAACTCACAAGCTCAATTAAGACCTTGGCACAGAGCACATCAGTTGGTCGTAGTCAAAGCGCATGAATTTGTCTTGTGGCAGCCCTGATTGTAAGTGTTGGAAACTCGGTATACCCTACGGTAAACATTACTTGGGGTGTGTACATACTTCATTTTTTGCCCATTATAATTTTAAGATTTTATTTTTATTTTTAAATAAAGAAAAGGGGTTCTAATAAAAAAAATTAGAAAAATACAATATATATATAATAATAATAAAAAACATATACAAAGAAAAAGATAAAATAAGTTTAGGAATAAACTTTTAATGATGTTTATCTTATTTAGTTAGTTTTTTTTTTTTTATTTAGACTCTTCTTTATTTTTAACAATGTTTATTTTATTTGGTTAATTCTTTTTAACTTAGACTTAATTGTTATCTTTAAATAAATATTTTTCATAAAGAATAACAGGATATGGGCCAATGGCCTAACAAGTTAGATACTTAGACTTACACTATGATTGAGAAAGAGATCTTAGGTTCAATCCTTATAAAAAGCACAATGTGCCTTTTATTTATTTATTATTTTTTTTTCACTTCTTATTTGCCATATGTTGCGATCTAGTTAGACCATATGTTCACTTTGACACATGGTAGAATCTAAATGGTATATGTGTATGATGTGGCACCTATGTGTCACCACATCATCAACTTTTCCACCACTTACCATTTCTTTACTTTTTTAGTGTAGGACATGCTTAGGGTGCTTAGTTTTTTACCATTTTTAATTCATTTTCCTTTGTTGTTTCGCAAAATCAAGGTTATCTGGATTTAACCATTAAAGGATCAAAATGAAGCTTGAAAATCAAGGAAAACTTTGAAACATGTACTTTCCTCTTTGTTGAATTTGTTTGACTCGAGCCATTCATTAATTTTTTAAGTTTCCTAATGAGTTTTGAGGTAAACTTTTTTGTTTTAAATCCAATTTTTATGATATTATAGTTGAGTTTTATCGTTTTTTAGTATACTTTAATGTTGTGAGGTTAGATTTTCAAGATAAAACATGCAAATCTATCTACTAATCAGAATAGTAGCGGTCCCTATGTTTCTGAACTCTTTTGAGCTTAATTTGGTTGCCGAGCTTTTTATTATTTTAAGAAATCTTTTGGGTTTAGGTTTAAGACTTTATTCCAAATTTAATGCACTCTCTAAGATTAGATTTCCATCCTTGGTGCTATCAATATTTTCTTGGACTTTTATGTCGACTTAAATGGTTAAATGGGCCTTTTTTTTTTATTTAATCTAAACTAAGTTTAGTCACTTTGTTAGGCTTAAGGAGTATTATGTGGACTCTTTATGGGCTTCAAAACAACCTTCATTGATAGATTAAGGTGTTGTTTAGAAATTTGGTAAAAACCCAACTTGGAGTTCTAAGTTTGTTTTGAGTATTTTAGGCTTGGTTTTAAGTTTTAGGTTTTATACTCTTATTATACTCGCTTTGGTTGATCTTTTTGCTTTGTTTACTTTATTTTATTATATTTTTAAGTAGTTTCTTTATGGTTCCAGATCTAGTTGATTCGGTTCAAGGCATCAACTTGTTTTATCATTTCTTTAAGTTTAGGTGATAAATCAAGAACCTACACTACTTATGTTCCAACTCTAACTTAACTTCTCTCCCATAAGAAGATTATTTATCTTAAGTACTAAGTAAAATTAATGGATCACATACTCATCATAAGTTCTACCTTAGTTTACATCTCAAAAAGTTGATTTCCTCATAAAACATCATGTAATGGATTTTTCTTTTATCTAAAGCTAGATTTAAGCATGTGTAACTTAATAAAAAACAAAAATAACACTTTAAATACCCTATAAACACTCCACGTCTAGCATGTTATCCTCTCTTCCATATACATATTTCACAATTTTCTCAACTTACAAACTTCCATTCTAAATACTACATATGCATCCTATATAATACCAAACTTAGTATACTCATATTCTAACTTTCATGTAAGGGATTCATAAGCTTATTACTTGAAGTAGTTTAGTTATGTTATCACCTTTTGTGCATATCAATATCTTGATGAAACAATCAACTCCTAAGCATGGCATACTAAGGTACTTAACAAGAAAAAGAACTTACTTGTCCTAGATGAGTATAAAGGTGGTTGTGCACTAAGAATCCTCTTTTGCTCCTTGTTTTCCTTTTCCTTTTTTGCAAGCTTCTTAAGTTACCAAAGTCTTGATGTTTAAGGTTGGTTTTGGGGGTATTCTAAGGTTTCCTAAAATGGCTTTTGATGAGGACAAAGTGAAGGTAATAAAAGTGTTTTTGTGCTGTAAGGATGCAAGTGTGGAAGTAACGGTTTGTGTATGATTTTTGGGGTTTGGTTTCTCCTTTTGATTCTGTGTTTGGAATATAGAAAAGAAAATGAAAGGTGAAAGGAGATGAGAGAGAGAGTGCCAGTTCAAAATGTGTGTGTAATGCATCCAACAAGCCGCTTTTTAATGCATATAAACTTATTATATAAGCCTCACTATGTAATGATTAGATGATGTAAACATTATGGGGCAAATTGTAGATGTGAAAGATAATTGGATTGATAGATGGATGATAAGGCATAGCCTCCCCTAGCCATCTCTTTAACCGGCCAATAGGTGTCCTTTTGTGTATTGTCTTGTGTTGTTTTGTCATTTATTTAAAAATTGAATTGATTAAAGGAAGAGATAACTTATCCTTATATAGTATAAGTTATGGTATCATAAGGAAATAATCTTATCATTAACTTTTGATAAGTTATGAGGTGATAGTTAATTTTAACTCTTAGTTAATAAGTTATTTAATGTGATTAGTTGGCTTACTTATCCATATGTAACCATAGCTTATAAGTGAAAATAAAGGAATTGTTTTTTATGTAATTCTTTTAGAGTTTAGTTATTAAATCAATTCATAAATTATAATTTACTTTTTATGAAAATTTGAAAATTTCTAGAGTTGAATAAAATTTATTCAAACTATATTTTTAATTATTTATTTAGAATCACAAGTCCTTAATTATTCTAAGGTTTACGATTCTAGTGAGTTTAAGTATGTTTTAGGATTTTTCACAAATTTAGGAGTATTCGACTTACACTTAGGAGCTAAAAGGTTCAGTAGGCTTAATTATTTAGGGTTGTTATTCTTAGGAATGTGTTATGATAATTTACTTATGGCATCCGATTTCATAGCATGAATTAGGTAAGGAAATTTATGGGGTTTACGAAGAACATGGAGGAGTGTTTTAATGTATTTAGTTTATGCAAAGTGAATAAAATAAAATAAAAATAAATAAATAAAAGAGAGGAAAGAGTAGCAAATGAACCAATGGTGTAGTGGTAAAAAGAATGATGTGTGATTTGATTCAACTTGTTTTTTGTTCTTGATAAAATGATGGGGTATTACCTTGTAAGAAAAGAAGGATCTAATTATTTCAAATAGGACAATGTAGGAGGTGAAGGATATGATGGAGTATACTTAGAACAAAGAAAAATATCTAGTATAACGCATGTATAATACTTAATATAAGTATAGTATAATATACATCATATGTTACTTGTGGTTAATAATAATAATAATAGATTATGCTTGGTTAGTGTATTAGCAAGAAAAAAGATACTTTAACATATATATTTTATTATGCAACATATATATATCATATGATATATTAAGAAAAGAGAATAAATTGCTTAGT
Source organism: Lumnitzera littorea (assembly GCA_024138015.1). Classification (NCBI taxonomy): domain Eukaryota; kingdom Viridiplantae; phylum Streptophyta; class Magnoliopsida; order Myrtales; family Combretaceae; genus Lumnitzera; species Lumnitzera littorea. The sequence goes on along the minus strand of JAMXBB010000012.1, from coordinate 58,730,861 downwards.
AATATATATATGTATATTGTGGGGCTACTTGTGTACACATGTAAAATTAATTTTTGTAAATTCATTAATTTATTCTTTTAACTAGTTTAGTTTTGTTGTTTATTATTATTTGAAATTATCTTTGATAGTTCATTATTAGTTCATACGATTTCGTGAAATTAATGATAATTTAATCTATTTATGATTTTTCAAGCATTAAGATAATTTATAGAGTTTAAAAATTTTATGATTTGGTATTTACGATTTTTATTAAGTTTAGGTTCACATTTTTAGAAGTACGTGCATGTAAGGATTGGGGTTTTCTTTTCTTGTATGATTAGGGTTTTTAAATTGTATAATAAGGTCTTTCCTATTCGTTTCAAGTTTTGAATTTAAAATTTTAATCGGTTTTCGTTTTATGTGATTTTGTCAACTTAGGGAAATATTTATAGTAATTAAGTTCAACACTATATCCAAAAGGTTAAATTTGCAAAGTTTATACAAGTAGCTTGGAAATTCTTTTCTGTAAAGGATAAGTTGATCACATTTCTAACTAAACTAAACAACACACAATTACGCTACTTTGGCCGCTTCACTAACCAATATTCAATTAAGCTCGTACCAATAGCTGGGAAGTTCCTTAAAACAAACAACTCATCATAACTCATAAGCTCAATTAAGACTTTGGCATAAAGCACATCAGTTCATCGTAGTCAAAGCGCATGAATTTGTCTTGTGGCAGCCCTAATTGTAAGTGTTGGAAACTTGGTACACTCTACAGTAAACATTACTTCGGGTGTGTACATGCTTTATTTTTGCCCTATTGTAATTTTAAGATTTTATTTTTTATTTTTAAAATAAAGAAAAGGGGTTCTAATAAAAAAAAATTAGAGAAATAAAATATAATAATAATAATAATAATAATAATAATAATAATAATAATAATAATATACAAAGAAGAAGATAAAATAAGTTTAGGAATAGATTTTTAACAATGTTTATCTTATTTAGTTAGTTCTTTTTTATTTAGACTCTTCTTTATTTTTAACAATGTTTATATTTTTGGTTAATTCTTTTTAACTTAGACTTAATTGGTATCTTTAAATAAATATTCTTTGTAAAGAATAACAGGGTACAGGCCAATGGCCTAACAAGTTAGGTACTTAGACTTGCACTGTGATTAAAAAAGAGATCTTAGGTTCAATCCTTACAAGGGACACAGTGTGCCTTTTATTTATTTATTATTATTTTCTTTTTTCACTTCTTATTTGCCATATGTTGCAATCTAGTTAGACTATATGTTCATTTTGACACATGGTAGAATCTAAATGGTATATGTGGATGACGTGGCGCCTTTGTGTCACCATGTCATCAACTTTTCCACCACTTTCTTACCATTTCTTTACCTTTTTAGCGTAGGACATGCTTGGGGTGCTTAGTTTTTGACCATTTTTTATCCATTTTCCTTTGTTGTTTTGCAAAATCAAGGGTGAAATCTCTAATTACACATGGGACACTTTGCATTTAGACCAAAAATGCATCTGGATTCAACCATTAAAGGATCAAAATGAAGCTTAAAAATTAAGGAAAACTTTGAAACACGTACTTTCCTCCTTGTTGAATTTGTTTGACTTGAGCCATTCATTAATTTTTGAAGTTTCCTGATTAGTTTTGAGGTAAGAACAAAATATTAGGAGTACATTTTAATATTCAAATCACACCAATTTTGAGTCAAAATGAATCAAACTCTCATGAATTTGGATTTCATGTTTAATGCAAATATTGACTTTCCATAATGATTCAAGCTTTAATCAGTATAATTTTGACTTCCCTATCCTCATTCTGGCATTAATACTCACTCCCAATCTCTTTTTCTCTCATTTCAAGTTGTTTCTCTCACTAGAAAACCCAACTTACACAACTCACTCTCTCTCTAGATCAAAGCACTGTTATGGAGGGTCTTAAACAAAACTATCACCATGACTAAGTTTCCTAAGCTACTAGGAGTCAGATCCTAACCAATTTCATCAACTATTGTGCCTCCTAGCCTCTCTTCCATGTCCCTCACCACCAAATCCTAACTACCCTTGCAGCCACCATGCAAAACACACATCACAAACCCTCTTTGACTAAAACGGCCACCATAGCCAAACTCAGTGTCCCCTAAAATCCCTGCCCCAACACTCCATTCACGTTTAGCAACCACTATGCGCATCGCCTCAGAACCATCATCAACCACTAACTTCAAAACACCACTAAACCACCACAAAATCGCGAGGCACCACTCTTAAACCCCCTTTTGTCAATAAGAAACTCATGAATTTCTCGTTCCCTGTTCAAAATACCCATTGAATTTAGTCGTAAAGCACTAGTCGATCACCCCCTCTTCTTCTGTACTCCTAATCACGTGCTAAGCATGTGTGACCTGAATAGGTCTAGATTTGACTCGGATCTACACTTCAAACCAACTCGCGAAGCTCCTTCTTTGCATGATCCAGGTCCGGTCTTCCTTTTTTTTAAAAAAAATTATTTTGTTATTATTTCTTTTCCTTTCTCTTTTCTAATTTTACTTACTAAAAAATTAATAATTATAAAAAAGAAAAAAAAAAGAAAGGTCTTGTAATATTTTTCTTTTTTTTTTTTAAATAAAAGAATTTTCTTTTTCTTCTTTCTCTCTTCCTTTTCAACCTTTAAGAATTTGTTTTAAAAGAAAAATAAATGTTTATTCACTTAGAAAATAATATTTTCAAAAATAAAATTTAATTAACCATTTTCATAATTAGAATATCATTTTAGAATTTTCCATTAAAATAATAAGTAACTAAAATCAGAATCCTTTTAGAGTTTCCTTAAAATAAATCCAAATGGGTGAAAAACTTAAATCCAGCTATTTTCTAAAATTAAAAAAAAAATCAATCTACTTAAAATTTTCACTAAACAAACTATGGAAATTGTATCTCAAATAGCAGGTACGTAGGCACTCGTAGAAGACAACAGAGTGATTTAAAATATGAAAAAAAAAAAATGTTTTTCCCATTTAGATAAATTTTTGCAATAGATGTTGTTTCATTATTTTTAAAATAGAAATTGTAAATTATAAGGGAACATTGAAAAGTAAAATTTAAATTAAGAAAAATTAAAAATGGTACTCTTTAAGGGTTTAAAAGGTTAGCCCCCACACTCAAATATTTGGTTTTCAAAACCTTTGATTAAATCAATTCACCTAATCCATTTAACCTCACCTATTCTTTTTCCCGACCTTAGTTAGGTGGCTACTTCAAGTTTTAAAAAAAAATAGAAAACCAATTTTTTCTTAACTCTTAGTTGATGATTAATATTAAACAGGTTAGGGTTTAATGTTGATGGAGTTAAGAAAAACAAAAAAATTGGGAAAGAATCAGGTTTAACAAGGTGCCAACACGGCTAAGCGAATGCTAATGTGGAACTACTAAACACCTCAGCATCTATAGCTTCATATAAACATAGTAACATGTACCCTCACCTATTTAGGGTTTACACCTATTCACTGTACAGTCCATGCACCATACATTACACTATCTTCACTTTTGGTCAAGGTAAAATAGCTTTGAACACCACTATCCTCTACCCATGACAATGCACGATGATAACTACTCAATAGTTAATAAGCACGACTACATAACACACATAATTAAAGTACCAACTTTGCTCATAAGGCTACACTTAGTAGAACACTTTGTTCTCTTTTACATAGCAGTACGACAACTCTTGTACTACAGTTCTTTAGCATACACATGGTCGCCTACACATAACTGAATCACTTATGGCACCAGGCATTTCTTGAACAAACAACACTCAACTAGTTTTAACTGACTATGCTTTACTAAACACTCGATTACAACTAAGAATCACCACCTACCTACTAATTGTCAATCCCTTTCCACCACGTACTTGACAAAACAACCACTTATTGCTGCGTTTTCAAGAGCCATAACTCATTCATCGCTCAAACTTAGAAACACATCACTCATGCTACCACCTCACAACCAAAAAAGCTAATGGCCACTCAAAGCTCCAATCAACGCTTATTATTACACTAACTACGCGCAACATACCGATAACACTTACGATTGCTACCACCAACATGCTTGCTATTACTGTAACAACAAAGCTTACTACAGCTGACAACCACCACTCTACAAAATAATTTCAAACATTCTTTAGTCTCAACATAAGTAGCCATAACATTCTACTATTTGATAATTGTGGCAATACAAAGGAACCCCATTAAGCGCTTCTATTCAAATTTGACTACTGAAATAAAAAATTGGAGCACCTTTTTATTGGAAAAATTGAACACCTACTTGTCAATTTAAGGAACCCAATTCAAATTCGTTGTGATTTTTGTAGATACACTCATGTGACTTCAAACCTTAAGTTATGGAACTTAAGTTATCCTTTGAAAAAGTGAGAGACCCACAAATTTCAAACACTATAGCAGTCTCTCTCCTAATACTTATGACCCATTGTAAACATGTATAGTTGTTGTTTGAAGGCTATACTTCCAAATATAATATTGCTTTAATTGTTTGACACTCATAAGCTATGAAATCCTAGTGAATCCAAATTGAGGTCATACCACAAATATAGAATTTCAATCTTTTCAGTCCTGTACCCCCTTCTTATATAGTTAAAATAGCACATCGCTAAAAACTTAAGAAACCTTAAAGGATGAAACTTTAGAGCTTTAATACCAAGATGATATGGATTGCCGTAAAGGGAACATACGGTGTCTAGTATCACACAAATTAAGGGTAGGCCCGAATTGCAAGATGGCCCAAAAAGTAAATGGAAGTGGATGGTTTAGTAGTCTTGCACATTAACTTTACGGATGTGATGCCCTATAGAACTATATACAAAACTAAGCTAGTACCCGATATGATGTATAAATATTAGGTCTAGGGTTGCTCACCACAATCCTTACTAAAGAAATTGATAAAAGCAGGTAGAGAAGAGCTTTCCAAGAGAAAATACTCAAGGGCTTATCATTAATGATGTAAAAGCTGTCTAAAACCCCATACAAGTGTCCTATTTATATATAATGGCAAAATTGTAAATAAAATGACTAAAAGGATTCCCTAACGACATTCTAGTTAATATAAAATAAACATGAGGGTAACTTAGGAATAATATAAGAAATAGGAAGTCTAAATAATATAAGCAAAAATAAGTAATCATATGAGATATTTGGGTGAAGAGCTGATGAGCTATTGGAAACCCTGGAGACCAAATCTAGGCAGACCTAAAAGTCTAATTGACCTAATAGAGCAAACCTGGTAAATCAAAGTAAAACTGTTAGAGTAGAGTAGAATTGGTAGAGTAGGCAAAGCAGAGCAGACCTAACAGAATAGTGTAGAACTAATAGAGTAGAGTAGATCCAACAGAGCAAAGGTATGTCTCCTACATTGGTAGAGCTAATAAACAGGTCTTCTATGCATGAGGAGCTCTTGAATTGGTCTCTAATATGGCCTGAAACTTGGTAATTAGTTAACCTAGTCTCTTATACCATATCATCAAGAAGTCTTATGGCAACTATAAAGAAGGCTCCCATAGCAGATGAGAATAACCCATAGTAAAGATAGGAGCCACGAGTAGGAGAGAATTGCCAACAGACCACATTACATGCTCCTATTGCATTACATCTGCGTATGCCTATAGATGGGAGGATTGAGCTTGTCACTGCTTGTTTGCTACAAAGAGCTATAGCAAAAATGAGTTTATAGGATCTAGAAGATTATATCAAGAAGTTGACCATAGAAGGGGTCTTTAAGAAGGAGATTAACATAAGAGGTAGAAAGGCAAGCCCTTTCATATAGAGTATTATGGATGAGGTCCTTCTATTGAGTGTTCAACTACTACAGTTTGATAAATATGATGGAAGGAAGGACCTAGATGATCATCTAAATACATTTCGGATACTAAAAGAACTTTACAGTTTGTTTGATGCCATTAATTGCAAGGTCTTCCCATCTACTTTAAGGAAGTTAGTTAACAATTGGTTCAATTCATTGATGGTGACCTCTATCTCTTCCTTTGATTAACTAGTTGACGAATTTTGCCAGTATTTCTTGGCTAGTAAACCTCGAGCTAAGGACTCTTCACTCCTAACCTCAATTAGACAACAACAAGGACAGTCAATTAAGGATTATGTTCATAGATTTAACTAGTTAATGATTGAAATCATCAACTGTAACAAAAGTGTGGCATTACATGCCTTTTGTAGAGGAGTTAGGGAAGACTCGAACTTCTTTAAGTCCCTTGCCAAGCACCTACTAACCTCTTTAGATGACTTTACCAAGAGGTTAGAAAAATTCATTTGTCAAGAAGCTCGGATGCAAGCTAGAAGAGAGTTAGAGAAAGATAAGCACGAAAGAAGGTCAGAAAAAAGATAAAGGATCTATGAATGATAGGTGAGGAAGGAATTTTGATGCTCGTAGTAAGCTTAGTCGACCTCTAAGTGATCGAAAGAGGCTAATTTCAACCTTTGTAGAGCATACCCCTCTTAACCAACCTATGTTAGATATTTTGATGGAAGTATGCAACCAAGGCTTTTTTTGCTTAGCTAGAAAGGATAAAGAATAAACCTACAAGGAAGAACTTTAACGAGTATTGCAATTTCCATAGGGATTGAGGTCATAATATGGACGAGTACATACATTTGAAAAATGCATTTGAGGATGCAGTTCAAAGGAGATACTTAAGGAAGTTTGTGGCTAACAAAAAGGAGTGCATTGAGCGACATATGTAGAGGAGTAAAATTGAATAGCAACCTCAGAATGTAGAGGTCTGACCTAATGATTGGGAGTTGGTAGGGCAAGACAATGAAAGAAGACATAACCAAGCTCCTCGAGGCATTATTAATGTGATCTTTAGTGGACCAATAGGAGGGAATGCTTTGTCTACAACAAGTTTATCGGATGTGTAAGGAGACCATGTATTGAATTTAAGAGGAAAGAGGCATAGGATTGATGATATGATCTTATTCTCAAAGAAGGATGTGCAAGGAGTTCGATTCTTACATGATGATGACTTGGTCATTATGACCAAGGTAATAGATTTTGAGGTTAGGAAGGTAATGGTGGATACAAGGAGCTCAATTGATATCATTTTTATGTACACATTTGACCAAATGCGACCTAACCTTGAGAATATTAAGATGTAGCCATACAAATACAATTTATACGAGTTTAATAATCAACTAACTAAGGTGTCAGGAGTAATCACCTTGACCTTGTAAATCGATAATGATGAGAACATAGTTGAAAAGGAAATTGATTTCATGATAGTGGATTGCTCTTCACCTTATAATGGCATAATGGGTTGACCTTCCATCAACATGTTCAAGATGGTAGTGTCAACTACCCACTAAAAGGTGAAGTTTCCCACTCCAATTAGAATAGGAACATGTTATGAAGACCAGCAGCTAATTGAGCTTTGTATTTAAAGGCCTTAAAGAGGTATTGAGTCTACCATATTGAGCAAGGTTGAGCAATCGAATGCAAGTAAGAGGAAAGCTTATAGAGGAAACATTGACAATTTAGCTCAGTGACAATCCTAAGCATATTACCAAGGTCATAGCTCGCATGCTAGTTGACCTGAAGGAAAGTGTAATATGTTTCCTTCAAGCTGATAGGGATACCTTTGCTTAGCTTCCTTCTTACTTGCCTAGAATTCCTAAAGAGGTTATCACCCATAAACTGACTATGAACCAAGTGTAAAAGTTGTACAACAAAAGAAGAGACAATTTTCTTTAGAGAGACAAGCGGTAGTAGAGGAAGAAGTACATAAGTTATTAAAGCAAGTTTTATTTGAGAATAGCCTTATCCTATATGGCTCATGAATTGTGTTTTAGTGAAAAAGGTGAATGGAAAGTGGAGGATGTGTATCGACTTCATCGACTTGAATAAAGCATGTCCAAAGAATTGTTTCCCCATGCCTTGGATGCATTTTTTGCGTACAATTAGATAAGGATGCATCCCTTCAATTAAGTATACACCTCTTTGGTTACAAAGATGTTTAATGTTATGCCATTCGGGTTAAAGAATGTGGGTGCCACATATCAAAGGTTGGTTACAAAGATGTTTAAACCTTAAATACACAAAACAGTGAGGTTTATGTAGATAACATGATAGTAAAGAGCAAAATGAATGATGACCACTTAGCTAACCTCCAAGAGGCCTTTGACACATTGAGGAAATATAATATGAAATTGAATCAGTAGAAGTGTGTGTTTAGTGCATCTTTGGGAAAGTTCTTAAGTTTTATGGTGACATAACATGGGATTGAAGCCAATCTAGAGAAGATTCAAGTTGTGCTTGACATGGAGTCACTAAAGTCTATTAAGGAGGTCTAAAGGCTAATTGGTTGAGTGGCAATATTAAACAGGTTTATCTTTTAGAGTGTTGAAAAATGTGTAGAATTTTTTAAAGTTTTGAGGAATCCGTTCGAATTTCAATGGATTGGGGATTGGGACAACGTTTTTAAGGCCTTGAAAGAGTTTTTGACAAAACCTTTGATCTTATCAAAGACTATCAAAGAGAGACTCTTTACTTATACATATTTGGAAGTGATTGAGCTCTCTCTTCTATACTAATACAAGCAAAAGGGTAGATGGATAGGCTAGTTTATTATGTAGGCCATGTTTTGTAAGGATTAGAGATGAGATATACAAAGTAAGAAGTTTGTTTTAGCCATCGTTGTGGCCACTAAGAAGTTTCAACCTTACTTTAAAGCTCACTAGGTCATAGTTTTGATTGGTCAAGCATTGAAGTAAGCTTTACACAAGCCTGATGCTTTAGGATGCATGGTCAAATATGCCCTAGAGAGGGGTATGAGGCTTAGAACTTAATGGATTTTATTGTGGAATTTATGGGTATTGAGAGTTCTATCTCAGGTACATAATAGCTAACTTAGAAGTTGTACATCGATGATTTGTCAACCAATAAAGGCCGTGGAGTAGATTTAATTCTGATAGGTTCAATAAGAGCTCAGATCTCTTAAGCTTTGAAATTTGGCTTCCTAGCTAACAACAATGAAATAGAGTATGAAGTACTATTAGCTGGGATGAAGCTGACTAAAGAGGTTGGAGCAATGTGTTTGAATGTGTTTTCTGACTCATAATTGGTACTTAATCAAGTTGTAGGGAGTAATATGGCCAAATATGAGAATATGATCAAGTATCTACAACTGGTGAAAGAGACTGGTACAAATTTCAAGACTTAGAAATTGATGAAGATTTAAAGGGTAGAAAACCATGTAGTAAACAAATTATCCAAGTTAGCCTCTATGGGCTTACTAAATCAGGAAGAAAGGATCTTCATTGAATACTTTCTTGAGAGGAGCATGGAACTACAACTAGCAAAGTGCTTGGAGGTTTAACAGAAGGATCTAGAGTACTGCTAGATGGATCCTATTTTAGAGTATCTAAATAATGGAAGTTGCCTCAAGATATTAGGGAGGCTTGGCGACTTGTCTATAAAGCAACAAATTTTATAATAATTGATGGAAATTTGTATAAGAGGGCATGAGCATGCTATACTTAAGATGCTTATGACCATTTAAGGTTGAGCAAGTTCTTTTCGATCTGCATTTTAGGGTGTGAAGTAAACACTTTAGAGCTATAGTTATGTATATTAGAACTTTAAGATTAGGGTATTGGTGGCTCACAATGAAAAAGGATGTGCTTCTTTTAACTTAGACCTATAATCAATGTTAGAGGAATGCCCCAATTGATAGAGCCCTAAGTTCATAATTGATTCCTCTCACCAGTCTTTAACCTTTTGCCCAATGGGGATTGGATATCCTTGGTTCGTTCACAAAGACAACCAAGCAGAGGTGATATATCATTGTAGCAATGGATTATTCCACTAAATGAGTAAAGGCTAGGGTTATAGCGAGCATAATAGAATGGAGCATTGAAGCTTTCATAATTAGTAACATTTTAAGCAAGTTTGGGATACCCTATGCTATCATAACAGACAATGGGCTACAGTTCAATAATGAAAAATTTAGAGAATTTTGTGAAGCTTAGTAGATCAGGTTGTATGACATGTCAATTGCATACCTCCAAAGCAACGGTTAAGTTGAGGCAATGAATAAGGTGATTTTGTAAAGTTTGAAGAAAAGGGTCAATTGAGATAGCAACAAATGGGTAAATGAGCTGCCCAATGTTTTGTGGGGGGTATAAGACTACTTAGAGGACCTTAATAAGTTGTACCCCATATCAATTGGCATTTGGGTTAGAGGTTGTATTGCCAATTGAACTTTAAGTGGAAAGTGTGAGAGTTCAAGCATACAACCCTGAATATAATGTCATTAGCCTCTGAGCTAATCTGCATACAATTCACAAGACATGCGTATTGGCTTAGGCTCATCTCATTACTTATTAGGTACTATGATAAGCAGGTCAGGTGATTAGGCGTATACTACACTACAAACAAGTGTACCTAGTTAAGTTATAGTATAGTTAAAACGAACGAAAGTCCGATCATACAGAGAACTAGTATGTGAGAACCTAATTACTAGTAGTTTCCTAAATTTCTAATTACCTAACATTATGATATAAGGGAAATTGTAATAAACATACAGATTGACTAAGAGACAATGAAGGAATAATAAAGTAAATAGGAAAGATAAATAAGGATGATAAAATAAGAATAAATAAACTAACAAAACTAATTAAAAATAAAACTAATAAGAAAAATACGAATTTATTAAAATAAAGAGAACATGATTCTTAGTAAATTGTTATTATTTACTCTCTAGTTCCATGCCACCTTTCAATCTCAATTATTCTCTAGATCGTAGAGATTCCTAATCTTATTCCTATGGAAATTAGATTTTGAATTAGTCAAACTCGTATCTCTAACTAATTCCTAATCTTAAAACCCTCTCTATCTACATTAATGTTGAATAAAGCATCTTATGATTGCATGAAGCACTTGGATCTTGTTGTTAAGTTTCCCTAATCTAGAAAGATCCAATACCTGATCTCCTAGCACATTGAAACTCTTCTAATTGTACTTATCTATTTACTACAAGCCTTATAACTCTATAGTAATCTCAAACATCAAATTAGTAACTGAGATAAATACTAATTGAAGACAATATATTTAGTGTAATTAGATCATCATAAAATAATATCATAGAAAGAAAGAGGGATTGTTGTAAACAGAATTAGATTTCAATAACATTCACTAAAAACAATTAAAAGAGTAACAACATAATAAAAGAAGAAGAAAATAAATTGAGAGACCTTCAATAATAATTCTAAGATATAATTCTACCAAAGGGGACTTTCTCTGAAAACTTTAATCTAAAAATCTATTTATAATGAGCAAGGCTAGATTTATAAAGACAGACGTAACAAAATAAAAGATTAAATGAATATTACATATAAAAAAATAGAAGATGCACTACAAAAATAGAGGATCCATTCGTCATATAACAACCATGCCCTAGGTATATGGCTGTGGTGGATGGGCATATACTTATTCTACATGCAAAAATTTCAAATTTGTTGAAATTGCTCAACAAAGGGACCACAGGTAACCACTACGACTGTAGTGTGGCTAATGTCCTCTTGGGAAACTAATTTCTGCTTCGTTTGTTTCTACTTTGCTCGTGATTTCAATACACACTCATTGTTTATGGGTATGGTCCTTTTCAAGGCTTTAAAATTCATTTAAAATATCTTCAAATCTTCTAAAATGTGGTCTAAAATCATCTATCTCTCCAATTCGCGCAAATGAAGCCTCCAATTACTTCAAAAATTACTAAAAATCTTTAAAACTTTGTAAAATCCTCTAAAAGCCCCTAAAAATGAAATTTAAACGAATTAAACTCAAAATAACATAAAATCCTTCAATTCAATCAACTGAGGTGGTGAATGAGAACTTCCCCCTAAACTAAATTGATTCTATCCAACACTTTTTGCTGCATCAAATTCTTGTATTCATCACTCTCTTGGATTTCCTTGTATGCCTTGTCATATGCCTTCTGGTAAATGGAGCTTTACTCCTTCTCGGCTTAACCATCCTTATTTTTAGCTCTTCATATGGCCTCTGCAAGTAGGTGGACTCCTCGCTATGCTTACTTTTGAGGGATTAGACCTCACTTTGTGCCCCTTGAAGGTCAGTTATAAGTTGGGCACACTTTTTCTACTCCATGAAAGTAGCCTCTTTCTCCTCTCAAGCTTTGGTTTCCTTTTCTACCTTTTCTTTCCAGGTTTTAGGCTCCTCTACCACCTTTGCTTTTTCCTCCTTTAGCTTGGCCTTTTTATTACCTCATTTTTCTTGGAGGTTCTTCTTCTTAGCCTTAACACTAGCTACTTGATTCTTGGCTTCCATAGCAATCTAAAAAAAAAAAAAAAAAAGAGAGAAGAAGAAAGGAGAAAAGGAGAGAGAAAACCATTAGTTCAAGTAAATTACAAAGAAGACTAAAGATAGGTTGGAGTTGAGAACTTACAACTTTCTTCTCTTTGTCAAGAGCCTCTATAATTACCATCAAGCTTTCGGAATTCTAAGATATTAAAGAAAAAGAATTAGATAAAGTGTTTGTTGAGCAAAAGCCTATAAGGTCAGGAAAAAACTTACATCATAGCAATTGAAGGCAGCGAGGCGTAACAAGCTATCAAATCTAGAATTCTAGTAAAGCTTGACCATGTTTGTTAGGTACTAAACATTGTTAGGTAGACGAATGCCCCTGATCAATTCTAACACTCCTCAACCATTCCTTAAGGCATGGTTGATAGTGTTGACATTTTAGCAAGGGAAGAATTGTAACACTTTGGCGTTCTACTTTTGAGGTGGAGTAATTCTGCTTGGAATCCTGAAGGATCTCTCTTTATCCTTATTAGCGTTTTTAGAGTTCTCCCTTGACTTATCACTCCTAGGAGTTTTTTCCTTCTTAGATCTCTCTCCAAGGGTGGGCACTTGTAAGTGTTAGGTTGCTTCCTTGGTTCAATGACCTCGACGACCGTCCTCTTTGTGATAACCATAGTCTGCTAGGTATCCTTTGTCCACTTATCTTATTGGTTCTTGTTCTCTTTGGTAGCTTAGGAGGAAGTAGACTTTGCAATTGGCTTCATTAAAGCTTTTGTTGGTTCTTTGGTCGGTGGCTTAACTGGGACTTATTTAGCAGATGTCTTTTTGGGATCCTTTTTCTCCTTTGACTCGTCGACCTTTAGCTCAACAAATAAATCCTTTAAGTTATAGTCTTTGAGAGACTTGTTTGCAATGAAACGTTTAAGGAGTTAGATCAGAGCGCCATTATTATACTTTCTATGAAGTCAGACACATGTGTAAAACCAACCCTCCTTCATTTTTAATGTGAAAAAAATACCTAAACAAAGTAATCATAGCCTTAACCTCTAAATCCTCACAAATACATTTGAAGGCTACTAGCAACTTGTAAGAGTTTGAGGTAAGCATAGAGGAACACATGCAATGATAAGTAAAAATAAGACTTTAGAAAGGGGGAAAAAGGTAACCTTAAACCAACCTCAAAGTAATTTTCAAGAAGAGAAAACTCTTAGTCTCTAAGCCTGGTAATTTGCTCATGTAGTTAGGGCCTTTTGATTAACTGGGCTCGAGGGGCACCATGAAAGCCAAACCTTAGGGCATTAAATTCTTGTTCAATTACTATACTAGCAAAGATGTTCAAACTCACATCATACTAAATTCTAACATACAGAGGAAGAGCTAGAGAATTACCTTCATTGTCTGGAGGGTAGTCATCAAATGGAAGTTTCTTAGCCTTATACGACCTAAGAACATGGATTCCAACTAACCTAGTAAACCTTGATAAATCTAAAGGAGAATCAGTGACATCGAGCCTTGTTATGCTAAGGGGTACTTCATGAGGAGGGGAATTACCTATTCTGCATGTAGCGAACAATTCCTGGCACCATTACTTCAAGCTGAGTCATCAGATTCTATGGTTGATATTGTATACCTTATTAAATGTGACTAATGAAGAATGAGGAATAGTAAGGGAATGAATGGTATGTAGATAGAGAAAAAGGAATCTTAGAAGAAGAAGTTGTAATGGAAATTTGCAAGGGAGAGAAAAAGGGAGAAGAAAGAAAGCACGAAAATGGAGAGTTAAAGGGTAGGCACTAATAGGGATAATAGACTGATCACTCGGTCTTGAGCTTGAGGACTTGCCAAATTGGTTTGCTAAGCTGTCTTAGGGGAGTTGATTTGTAAAGAGCAATGCAATCTCCATCCCAACTTATTGAGCTATTCCATTCATATCTCTCTCTATCTTATTATGGAAACCAATGAGGTGATCGACCTATTACCTAGCTAACCCCTTATTGTTATATTGGTCTAAAGCCAAGCATTAAATCTACATGTTGTTGAGTTGACAGATAATTGAGGCCAAGCTATCCCACTTCTAAGCTGACCAACTGAGGCTCATAAGAAGAATGGCTGTCCATAAGACCAACACTTCCCAAGCCCAAAATAGTCAAGCTATCAAGCTGCCTAACAGCTGACTTAACTTGCTCTATTCTAATCAACTCTACTTAGCAAACAACACCATTAGGGACCACAAAAGACCAATTGACACGCGTTTATTTTCTAACATCCATACCTGAATATTCTTATGTCTACTTTACAAATTTGCCCTTATAAACTATGTATTTTCCTTTTCTTGTAGGAATCCTTTGGTAATTTACATAAACATGGGACTTGCCTTAATTGGGCCAATATAAATACTTATAAAATGTAATAGCCATAGGAAGCAACACTAAACCTCAGACATTTTTGCTTCTTTTGTTTCTTTCTTGAGCATATGTTTTCTTATTGAGAACCGAGTCCTTGAAGAGGTCTTATCTAGGCCATTAAGCATGGATTAGTGGAGAGCAACCTTGCGTTATATTTATGCATCATATTAAGTATATCTTGAGTTCGTATGAGGCGTTGGTGTGTTATATCCATCGTCAATGCATGAAACCCTTACTCAACCCTCGACTTCCATTTATCTTTCGAGCCATCTTGAGGTTCAGACCTACCTTAATTCGTATGATATCGATAGCCATGTGTCAACCTCTTTAACAATACATATCATCTTAAGGTCGATAGTACTGATGAGGAGATTGAAGAGCCCAAAGAATTTGGACACCCTAAATAGTTTGAGGAATAGGAGATCATTTATGGTGAAGAAGGTAACGTCATGCCTGCAACCATGGTGTTGAGAAGAGTAATGAGTCTGAATCCTATACCAGAAGATGAATAGCGCAAAAACCTATTCTACATCAGTTGTAAGGTCAATGGGTCCTTTTGTATGCACTCATTGTTGATAGTGGTGATTTCACTAATGCAACATCTGCATTCATGGTCTTGCAATTAAATTTACTGACTAAGCCCTAACCTAAGCCTTATATGCTGTATTAGCTCAATGACAAATGAGCCCTTTAAGTGAATAAGCAAGTGTTAATGCTGATTTGCATTGGAAAATATCTAGATAAAGTGCTCTATGATGTGTTACCTATGAGTGCATCTCATATTCTTCTTAAACAACCATGGATGTTTGATCAGAATGTAATATACGATAGAGAAATGAGCATATGCTCATTAGAACATGAGGGTAGGAAAGTGAAGCTTAACCTTATGATTGACGAGCAATTAAGAACATACAAGCCCAACTAAGTCGAAATTTGAAGAAGGTGGCTTTGGTGATGACTTAAGCCAAGTTGAAAAGGGAAATGAAGCTTAAAGAGCCATCTTATTTGTTGGTTAGAAGGTTACTTGAGATGAGGGAATTAAAAGAGGAACCACTACTTGTCCAGGTGAAAGCCTTACTAGATAAGTATTCCGACCTATTCCTTAGTAAGTTGCTTGAAGTTCTACCATTAGTTAGAGGAATTGAACATGCAATAGACCTACAGCTAGGAGTCATACTATCTAGCAAGCCTGCATATAGGCTGAATGCTAAATAGATTATCGAGTTACAAAGGTAAGTTAATGAACTGATGAGTAGATGCTATGTTAGAAAATCTTTAAGCCCATATGTTGTACTAGCTTTATTTATGACAAAGAAGGATGGCATGTGGAGGATGTGTATAGACAACAAAGTTATAAATTGGATTACCATCAAGTACAGGTACCCCATACCTAGGCTTGATGATATGTTAAATGAGTTGCATAGAGCAAGAATTTTTTCGAAGATTGATCTTAAGTCTGGGTACCATTAGATTAGAATGTAGGAAGGATATGAGTGGAAGACTGCATTCAAAACATACAATGGATTATATGAGTGGCTTGTGATGCCATTTAGGTTATCAAATGCATTGAGCACATTCATGAGACTAATGAACCATGTGCTCTGAGAACTCATTGGAAAGTATGTTGTTATGCATTTCGATGATATTCTTATCTATAGTCCTAACTTAGAGACTTACTGTGAGCATCTCTGAACAATTTTCTCAAAGCTCCATATTGAGAAGCTTTATGCCAATTTGAAGAAATGTAACTTTTGCTGACTAAAGTAATCTTTTTAGGATTTATTGTGAGTAGTGGTGGTATATGAGTTGATGAAGAGAAGGTAAGGGTGATTACCGAATGGCTTGTGTTGACCTATTTTGTTAACATGTAAAGCTTCCATAGCTTAGGATCATACTATCGTTGATTTATAAGAAATTTCAGTACTATTGTAGCTCTATTCACCTAGCTGTTGAAGAAAAATGTTGAGTTCAAGTGGAGAGATAAGGAGCAAAGAAGTTTTGAGGAGGTGAAGATGAAGTTGACTATTACCCCCATGTTAGCTCTTCTAAGCTCTAACAAAATATTTGAGATAGAGTATGATGCATCAAGGATAGGCATAAGAGCAATGTTGATGTAAGAGGGTCGACCAATTAGCTATTTCATTGAAAAGCTTAGAGGAGCCATACTCAACCATTCTGTATATGATAAGGAGTTTTACTCTTTGATCCAAGCTCTAATAGTTTAGCAACATTATTTATTGCCTAGAGAATTTATGATTTACACTGACCATGAATCATTAAGATACTTGAAGAGCTAGCCCAAGTTGTATAGGAGATAAGCGAAGTGGGTAGAATTCATGGAGGGATTTTCCTTTGTCATAAAGTATAAGAATGGCAAGAACAACATAGTAGCTAATGCCCTATCAAGACAACATTTCCTCTTAACCGAATTGTAGACCAAATTACTTAGTTTTTTTGCAATCAAGAACCTATATGCTGAGGATTCGTACTTTAGCTTGATCTATGCGAGACATGAAGATGGCTGAATACTTGATGACTATCATAAGGAGGATGGATTCTTATTTAAGAAGAAGGGATTGTGTATCCCGACTTGTTTTATGCTAGAGTTGCTAGTTCGTGAGGCATATGGTAGAGGATTGTCTGGATATTTTGACAAGTATCGAACCTATGAGGTATTAGCCTCTAAATTCTTTTGGCTAAGAACGATGAAGGCTATCTAAGTTGTATTGGAAAGGTGTGCTACCTATAGAATGGCTAAGAGTTGAGCCGAACAAGGGTAATATCTACCCTTATTGATCCTAACTAAACCATGGTTTGAGCTAAGTATGAACTTCATGTTAGGTTTGCTAATGACGTTTAAGGGAAGGATAATATCTACCACGAGTTTATAAGAAAATGATTTTGTATGTGATTTAACTTGAAAAGAACATTTAGAATAAAAAAATCGTAGAAATGTATAAGTAGACTCATAATTGTGATAACCACGATCACTTACAAGGAATTTCTAAGCACCTTGAGAAAGGTTACTCGGACAAAGTATAATAATGTCAAAGAGAACTCAATTTCTAGCTTTAATGAGCATGCTTATTAGATTCTTAGCACTTATTGATAAGCAAGACATTGGTGAAGGAATCATCTAAACAAAACTTAATCAAACAATGCCTCAATAAGTTTACCTAAGATTACTTATCTAATGTCAACTCTGCAATGTTAGAGATTCCCAATGTAGACATTGGTGTTGCATTGAATGCTACCATTCATGATGTTAAACCATTTGACCCATTCTTTGTGTCATTAGTCAAGAGTAAGTCAAATGAATTCGAAGAGTTCCATGAAAAGGAAAAGAAGTTCATTATAATGAAAGACAATATAAAGGCACAACATGAAGTTGACTAAGATAGGTTGGGAAAGAAGTAGGGCAAAGATCGTAGTTTAGTTAAAGATCACTTAGGCCCTAAGAACAATAAGGAGTCATCTTGTGAAGAGAATAACAATGTAAGAGATTAAAAGCACACCATTCCCTTCTACATGAGTTACACTACCTTAAAATGACCTATTGGTGATATACTTATGGAAGTTTAAGATAAGGGGTTCTTGACTTGGCTAGAGAGGATGAAGGGTAATCCTTCTCATAGGAACTCCTACAAGTATTACTACTTCCACTAGGATAGGGGATATGATAGCGATAAGTGTGTCTAGTTGAGGAATGCCCTCAAGGATGCTGTTTAGCATGACGATCTTATGAAGTTTATCTCAAACTAGAAGAGTACATCAAATGACTTAGTCAGAGTAGATAAGTTAGCACAAGTTGGTGACAGTGACAACAACGACAATAGCAGAAATAAGAGCGCGACTAATGCCTAACAATGCCAACAAATCATAAGCTTGCATGGTAAAGGACTAAGGATAGATAACCTATCTCATTCTCGAATGAACACCTTGAGGGAATTTAAAGCTATTGTGATGATCTCCTCATGATCAAAGTGAGGATAACAAAGTTTGATGTTTGCAAAATTTTAGTCAATATAGGCGGTTCAACAAACATTATATTTAAGCATGCATATGACATGATAAAGCCCAAACTCTAGAATAATTAAAGCCATATAAGCATGACTTTATGGTTTCAACAACTAACTAATGTAGGTGGAGGGCATCATTACTCTTCTTGTAAAACTTGACAACGATGATAATGTCATTGAATAGTTTGTAGATTACTTGGTGCTGGATTGCTGGTTATCATACAGCATTATATTAAGATGAATTAGCTAGAATTCCTTTAGGATGACACCCTTAACGGTGTACTTCAAGTTTAACTTCCTCATACCGACAAGGGTCAACATTTGCTAAAGGGAATAAGATGCAATATAGACCCTATACTTAAAGGCTTTGAAGAGGAAAGAAGTTTTTGGTATGGAGACTGGACCAAAAGAGAAGCTCGGAAATAGGGGAAATCTTAATAGGAATCAATTGACCAAACCCCTTACCTGATCCCAAGCGAAAGGATTAGAGAGTAAGGCTCGACGAATTTTCACCCTCTATCCTACCATTGAAGATTCCAACCTATTACTTAGTCTAAGCTTCCCCACTTCCCTATGTATTCTAAACTTTATACTTTATTGGAGATTAAGGAACCAACTAAGTACCAACCCAGTATCCGCTTAGTTTGTGCTATAAGATTCTAGCATATACGACCATAAGCTTGACCAACTTGATTATGAGTTAACATTACGAGGAGTCAACTTGTTCAACCATTTGCTAATTTGTTGTAGGTTACTAAGTTTTTCTAAACAACTACTCGAGGGAAGTGATAGTCAATCTACACATAGCGTGAGCTCTTTAAAAGATATAGTCTAGCTCCAATCAAACTTTACCTTGCTTACTCTATTAGACAGATCCCCATTTACATAGAGGACAACATACTAGTATGGAAAAGCTTAGAATATTCTCTACTGTACTTTATGGAATTACACTCTTGTGTATTTTTTTCTTAGTAATTTTTCCACTTTGGATAAATTCTCCTTTTTGTAGATTGTCATGACTTGTAGGTTGCCTTGATAGTCAAGTATAAATACCCGTTGCAACTTATACTCGCAAAGGTTAGAAATTGATAGAATACTCTCTTTCCCTTTATAATTAGTTCTTGCCTCCACTGCAAGTTCATGTTACCCACTCTTATCCATATCGTTAAGCAAGATTTTGTGGTGAGTAACCTGACATAGCTTAAGTTGTGCATCATATCAACATGGCTAACTAGTCTGCAAGTGTTCTCCAGTATGTTATATCCTTCAGACAACTTGTGGTTGCTTACTTTCAACTTCAATTCCCACTTAGATTCAGACTATATTCAGTTTTGATGATATCTTGATCTATTTCCCTAACCTATCAAGCCATTTGGATCACCTACAATCTGTGTGTTGAGGTACTTTGAACTGAGAGACCATTTGACAATTTGAAGAGATGTTGTTTTTGTTAGGAGGAAGTGGTTTTCCTAGGTTATTTAATGAGTGGAGGAGGCTTGCAGGTGGATGAAGAAAAGATCTAAGCTATCATCAAATGGCCGACTTTGACCTCTTATGCCAATGTGAGGAGTTTTCATGGTCTGGCATCCTTCTACAAAAGGTTTATTTAGGGTTTTTAATACAATTTTGGCCCCTCTCATTGAGCTAACTAATAAGAATGTAGAGTTCAGATGGAGAGAAAAGGAAGAGAGAAGTTTCGTTGAGGTAAAGAAAAAGCTAACCTCTGCCTTAGTTCTAACTCTATCCAACTTTGACAAAGTCTTTAAATTGGAATGCGATGCTTTAGGAGGTCAGCATTGGTGCTGTACTTATGCAAGAAGGTTGACTTATTGGATTTCACAGTAAGAAGCTTAAAGGAGCCCATTTTAACTACTTGGTATTTAATAAGGAGCTATATTCATTAGTTTGAGTTGTCTATATGTGGCAATGTAGCAATACTACTTGTTGTCTCAAGAGTTTATTATCTATGCTAATCATGAATCATTAAGGTATATCATGAGCCAGCTAAAGCTATCTAAATGTCAAGTTAGATGGGTGGCATTTTGGAAGGTTTACTTTGTAATCTAGTATAAGTGTGGCAAGGGAAAAATGTGGTAGCTAATACTTTGTTAAGGTAACATACCTTCCTCTCCAACCTGTAAACAATGCTATTGGGTTTTGCAAGCATTAAGGATCAATACCCCTAAGATCTTCATTTTGACTCTATCTATTCTAAATGTTTGGAAGGAAAGGTAATAGATGATCATTTTATTAGGGGTGAATATTTGTTCTAAAGGGGCAAACTCTATGTTCCAACTTGTTCTGTGAGAAAGTTGTCGGTAAGAGAAGCCTATAGTTAAAGGTGTGCAAGTGGGTTAAATGGGACAACTTGGCTCGGCCTACTTTAGCTCACGAGTTAAACGAGCTGAGGTCATTTGGCTTGTTTTTTAAATGGGCAAAAAAATCTCAGCCCTAACCTATTTAAAAAGTGGGTTAAATCGGTTGGCTCGCGGGCCAAATGCATAAATAGGTTAAATGGGTTAACCTAAACCGGCTTACTTTAGCCTACGAGTTAAATGGGTCGAGCTCATTTAGCTAGCTTTTAAATAGGCCAAAAAACTTTGGTACTAACCCATTTTAAAAGTAAGTTGAATAGGTTAACCCACAGGCTAAAACCCACTTGCACACCTCTACCTATAGTGAATGACCCTTTGGTAACTTTAGAAAAAGGAGAACTTTTAAATTGTTGAGAGCTAGGGTCTTTAGGCTAAAAATGCAAAGGGATGTTCATTGGATTATAGAGAGGTGTGTGACTTGTAGAAGAGTAAAGAGTGGAGTTAAGTCGAGTAAAGAAAAGTGGTGGTCGTTAAGTAGGACTATGGCATAGGTAAGTGCACTTATTCAAGTTATAGTATAGATAAAACAGTATGAGTCAAAGTATCAATCCCATAAGGGACCTTACATAAGGGGTAGTATCTAATTATTTAGCAATATATCCCTAAATTATGCCAATTACCTAACTTATATAATGCTATGCCTTGAAGTGGTGAAGTCATAACAATTTTGTCATACAAATTATCTTAAGAAAGAAGCTGGCCTTATAGTTGCTACCGTAGACTTAATTCACACTAGGCGTACATGACTCAACCGCTTTGAAGCATCTAGTCCAGTACTTATTATTAATAAAACCTATAGTATAGCTTTTCAAAACACTTGTTCAATATAACCTATACTATACATCTCTATAGCATAGTAGTATTTACATAAGTATTTATACATCAAAAGTTTTAGTTTGCATAAAAATTTTACCAAAAGCCATAGGTTTTGAAGTTATGTACATCAAAGTAGGAAACTAGTAGGCAGCCTAGGGGATCCAGTTAGTTTCCATAAAAGGCCAAGAGAAGCTAAAGCAAAAGATTAGGTTTAGGTAAGTCTTTAAGTTTCCTTACTTTCCTAACTCGATGTAAACTAACCTAAGGGTGAATTATACTGTTGCTTTGTAACCTTTAGTCAACATCTATAGAAGAGTTTATGGGGACGTAAACATAACTAGCATAGCAAGTGGGATGGAGATAAAAGAGTACCACACATAGTTTTCAAACATTATAATTTAATTAAATACAATGGAAGCAACCGAATGAGATATCACATGATATTAATTAGTCCATTGTGAGGTTAAAGAATTTGCATCCACTCTAACCTAGATTAAGGATTTTCAACACCAATAACATCAAATCAAACCTAAGCTTGTGCAATAGAGAATACCCTCCTCCTGAGACCACCTTCACATTACGGCCCCTAACCTTGTCATGACCTCTCCTCTTTTCACTTAGTTTGACTAAGGGTAGGAAAAGAACCATTTCAGTTATCTTCATCAAAAGGGTCAATATTTGATTTGACACACCTAATTGTTCTCCTAGTAGGATGTTATGTATGTCTAGTTAGTTTAAAGGTAAGTCTTTGGTTAACTCCAGTTAAGGGTATTCAACAAATTGACAAGACAAAGCAAATTGAGCATATTTAAGCAAAGTAGTACTTCAAGTCTATAATTTGAGTAAATAGTCACACATGGTGCATGTGCACATTCAGCTAAGTTACAAGCACAACTAAATATACTCTCAAGTCTCCAAATACTCTAACATCATATTCCAAAATGCTATGATGCATGGATCCTAACTTACCTACACTTCATTGGTTTACTAATCTTGATCATCATCTCAATGGTCTTCGACTATCCTTATACATAAATAATAGATTAGATTAAATCCATATTTGATTCTTGAATTTCTAGTAATTAGTTCATTTTATATGATTTTACTTGTTTTGACATAAGTTTTATAAGTATCATTTGCTTATAAGTTAAGATTTCTTAAGTAGTTCACTAGTTTTCATGAGCTATTTTAGGTTATATAATCCTTTAAATTTCGCTTTGATTTAAGCTAACCTTAAGGTCTTTAGGAAATTAACCTCTAATTTTGCTTTTGAACTCCCTTATATTCATATTTTGCTTTTACATTTGCCTTTGATTTTGCTTCTGAGTAGATTCTTTAATGTAGTATTCATTTAAAATCCTCTAAATTATCCTATGTATTTAGCTAGCTCTCTATAACTAAAGAATTGGCTCACTTTTCCTCTAACTCCAGCTAGGAACAACCCTAAGTAATACTTCTTTCATCAATGCTCAGCTTCATTACTTCCTAACTTCTGACATAACACTTCATAATTCATCAATTCTTCACATTTCTTAAGTAGATAAGCTACTAAACCATTCATGTAAAGGAAAAATCTTGACTCACCATAAATTTTTACTATAAAACTCAATTCAACAGTTCCAACATGATATAAATACTCTACTAAATGGTTGGGCTCATAATCCAAAGGAGATCCTTTAGGAGAATATACAAATTTTTGTTAAAAACACTAAGTTAAGCACAATTTAAAGGTTAAAAATTAAATAAAAATCTAGAAAATAGTTTTGCAAAAAATATTTTCATAGAAATTTAATTTAAGTACAAGAAGTTTACAAAAAAATTTTGAGGTTGAAACTACATCTTTAAGCCAATTTATTTCAATATTGAAAATAGCTTAGTTTTGTCGATTTCTTAATAACGTATAGTATAATAAAAAGAATAGCTTAGTTTTGTCGATCTCTTCTTGAAGATTAGCTTATATGCTAGATGTACAATGTGTCATTCAATTTAATTCCTAAGCTTACACCTACTTTGAAGGCTTCCATACGTCCCACTAAGGATTTCTAGCTACCTTACTAATTTTAAGAATTTTTTTATTTTTCTTAATCTATTTTAGCTTAAATGGTAGTTAATTAGATATTTTAGATAAGTACGGGTATATAATTACATGTAATAATTATGTATGAGCTATATATGCATATTCTATATATTATTTTATGTCATATAATATTTTTATGACTTGCATAATTTATCTCTATAAATTCAATAATCATTGGAACCTATCTTATGCAATTACTTTAGATATTAAGTAATGTAATAAAATTATACTATTTTAATTATATTATTATTTTATTATTATATTTTCGAGATCTAACTCCATGAAGTCTCATTGACTAATGTCTTAAGCTCGTTGTAAATTTTTAGCTCAATCAAGTTAGTTTCATTAACGCCTTAAATTATTCGCTTAAAGCAACTAGGTAAAATTTTGGGTCTCACATACAATATAAGATTTAACTGAATAATCAAAGAAGAGAAATTAAATATTGCAATAATAACTAACTAAATTAACAAGAAGATAAACTTAAATAGAAATAAGCAAGAATAATAAAAATAACAAGAACAAGAATAAAAGCAAATTAGATTAAATTAAAGAAGAAAAGCATTTTTCTTAGTAAATCTTAGTGTTGTTTACTATCTAGTTCTAAGTAACTTATTCAATTTCGGTTACAATATTAGATCATAGGGATTCCTTTTACGAACTAGCTAGACTCGTATCTCTTAGCTAATTCCTAATCCTAAAATCCTCTCTATTTGAATCGCTTCTGAGTAGAGCATTACAAGATCGCATGATACACTTGAATCTTACCATTACGTTGCCCTAATCCAAAAAAACCGAACTACTAAACGTTTTAATCAACCATTTTTTCCTAGTTGTATCAGTCAATCATATTGCATTCTTTTGCGAACTCTACAATAAACTTTAGCAATAATTAAATCATCGATATATTGAATTAAAGCAAATAATAAAAACAACACAATTAGATCACAATATGCAAAATCAAAGATTGAATTCCATTAACAATAAAAGTTATCCTAAAACATAGGGTGTAAAAATGATTTACTAAGAAATTAAGATAAAAAATAACAATAAAGTAAAAGAAAGGAATAGAAAATCTCCCATGTATTTCTTTACCTTATTGACTCTTGCACTGAAGGTGATAATAATCAAGCTACTGTACCTCTAACTTGCAGCTAAGCCTGAAGCCTAGAAAGACTAACGAGGTGAATCCTACTATTCTAACCCACTCCTATTGAGGTCAAGCTAATCCTTGCTGCCGACTAACTTCTTATGCCTAGCCGAATAACAACAAATCTCTTGAAAGTCATATGCTGACTTGTCGAGTGCCATGATGACTAGCCACCGCTTTACACATACTTACTTAGCTCTGACCAAATCGACCTTAAGACCAACAACTTTGGTGCTAGGAAGCTGAGAGCTCTAACACATATCCGTAGCCACTCCTTTTTGGATGAGCCTAAGCTTGCCTAACACCTCTATTCAGCACCTCTGCTTGGCCCTCCATCATGACCATACTATTTTGTCTGTTCTTACCAAAAGCATCCTTGATATGCTGTTGTCACATGACACAGACTTACGTAAAGAAATCTGTAGTGCCAATTATTAATTTACTTCAATTTTCATTTGTACCCTTTATTACTCTTTATACACTATTTCTTTTAGACATTACTCTTTTAGTCTTTTCCATTTTAGGCAAGTTGCCTTAGTTTTTCGAGTAAAAATACCCACTATACAAGTAGCCTGAATAATCTTATCATCAATATATTAAATATTTTTCCTTTTGTGAACATTGCTCTCATTAGCTTGTTTACTCTTTTTACTCTTATCCTAACTCTTAAGTAAGGTTAGGTGACAAGTAACCTTTGGACCATCTTGTGCATCATATTGAGATGTGCCATGAGTCCTCGAAAGTTCCTTAATACATCATATCCTTGGAGCTATTTATGGGTTTGCTTACTTTACCTTTACTATTTTCGCATAATTCCATTACCTTCTTCAAGCTTTCACCAAGCTTAGGTCTATCTTCGCGATTGGCCTTGTCTATCCTTAGCTTCAATCTGCATCATCTTAGTGTTAGAGCGGAGGTTTCGTTTAGGTAAATTGTATCTACGTTTTTGTAAATTAGTGTTGTTGTAGTAGTGTCTTGAAATTGTGATGAGATTCATAAAAGTGCTCGAGTAAGTAAAAGAGTGAAGTGGTTTGTTTTTGTGTATGCCTTGTTTTGCTCGGTTTTAACATTTAAAAACAAAGCAAGTTTCTATGTAGTCGTTGTAGACACCCAATTTTTACTCATTTTTATTTTTATTTTTATTTTTTTTCTCAATAGGCTCTAAATTAGGAAAAAAAAAAAGAAAACCCAAAAAATTAAGAAATTTAGGAAAAATAATAATTTTAGTAAAATACAAAAAATAAGAAAATTAGATAAGAAACACAAAAAAATTGAGAAAATAGGAAAATTGAAAATTACAAAAAACCAGGAAAATTGAAAAAAAAAAAGTAAAAGATTTTATAAAATAACATTTTAGGATAGATTTTTTTATTTTTATGTTTAAAAGTTAGGTTGTTGAACTTGAGCTTAGATTTAAATTTAGCCCAATCTAATCAAATGGATAAGGTACAGGCTAACGACCTAATGGATAAATACATAGACTTTGGATTAGGTTTAAGCATGAGATCTTGGGTTCAAATCTTGGAGGAGGCATGAATAAGTTTTCTTTTTTTATTTTTCTCACATTAGAGACTGTCACGTGTTAGGATCTTAATACGCTACGTGTCCTGATTCGTGATAGTGTTGGGTTCGCTGACTCGTGCTGACGTGGCAACACGTGGCATGCTACGTCAGTTGCCACGTGTCACCATTGATACGTAGTACATTGTGATCAATTGAATTAGCTGCCGTGGCACCATGTCAACACTACGTCAGTACTTTCCTTCTCTTTCTCTCAGTTTTCCCCCATTTTTTTTTCCCGATTTTCCTCCTTTTTCCTTCTCAAGAATAGCTTACTCCCTCCACTTCAGCTTCTATTTTCGCATAGATTTCATACGCTCATACCTAATTTCTTGCTTTGATTTTGTTAACTGCGTAGCCTACTCTAAATTAGACCCAATAAAACATCCAAATTTAGTCAAAGGATCATTTAATTTGAGCTCCAAAATTTGGAAAAAAATTGGTTTTCTAAGCATTTTCATTTCATTCCGAATTTGATCTTTCCTTGTTCAACTGAGGATTTTGTGTATAAATTGGAGTTCATGGGAGCACATACAAACATACAAGCTTTAGAATCAACTCTTAAGCTCTCTCTCTAACCCTCCACCAAACTCTCTCTCTCTCTCTTCAAATCCCCCTCTCTAATAACTTTTGACCTAGCTTAACGCCACAGCCGTAACCCCCACACTCTAACATTCCATTACTACCCCTTACCTCCACCGCCGTACTCTTAAACCACTGCTTTGATTGATACCTTAACTATCGCCATCACTGTCTTTCGAATCGCTACCACCACTACTCACCACTCCAAACTAACCCTACGGTCGAACTCCCCATGCTCCTTAACCTTAGACCCATCACCTTACTTACACCCAGTAACCCACATATAGCTGAACCACCATCACCACCCACGACTGACTTCCAACAACCACCAAATGACTACCCTAAGCTACAGCATCAAGCCTACCCCCCCCAATTCTCTAATCTAATACACTCAAATCCGTCCTCACCCCTAAAATATTTAACCTGAATTGTCCTGAACCATGCCTACCGCTGTGCTGCTGAAGAAGAAGTTTATCCCGATCCACATGATCGATCCAACTTAACCAACCCTTGCCCTTACTTACGTCCTGATCCAATATCTACTTTGGCCCCTTTTTTCTATTTGATTTACTTTCTTTTATTTCATTTGTTCGGTTTTTTTATTTTTTTATTTGTTTATTTATTTATTTAATTATTTATTTATTTATCTATGTAAATCTAATCAAATCAAAAAAAGGAAAAGAAAAAAGGAAAAGGAAAAAAAGAAAAGAGTTTTTATTTTATTTTATTTTATTTTTACTAGTTTAATAAAAATAAATAAAATATAATAAGTAATAAATAAATAAGGTAATAAAATAAAAAAAATAAAATAAGTAGGATAGGGAATAAATATTTTTTATCACTTAGAAAAACATCCTTTTTAAAAAAAATTTGTACAATGAGGGCTTTTTTAGATTTTCCAAAAATAAAAATTTCAATTTAGGACCTTCATTTTTTTGAAATTTCCTCAAATAAACCAAATTGAATTAAAAATGTAAACTCAACATATTTTCTAAATTAAAATCAATTCAACTCACTAAAGTTTTTATAAAAAGAACTACGTACATCTAATCCCAAATAACGGGTATGTAGGTACATACGGGGTATCGATAAAGATAAAAATAAAAGATCTAATTTTTCCTTTTCTTAGATTACTTAAGTTATTCAATTATAGTAATTAACAATTGAGTTCCATCTTATGAAATAAAAAGATGATCTTTAAAGATTAAGTTTAAATTTAAAATGTCAATAGTACTCGCAAGGGTTTAAAAATTATAACCCCCAAATCTAGATCTCTTATTTTAAAACAGTTTTACAAAATCGGTTTCTTTAAATTAAACCCTAGTCGAGGGTTAATATTAAGAGGGTAAGGGTTTAATACTGTTTGATTTAAAGAAAACTTAATTTTAAAAAGCACTGGAAGGGTAAAAAACCAATCTCGATAGTTGTTTGTTCATCAGTATAGTTACTATATTTACAGGCCAACTGAACATCTATATGGAAAGCATGTAAGTTGTTTAGTTTAGAGAAATAGTGTTAATTGTATCTCAAAATTCAAAGTTTAAAACCAAATTTGTTGAAGAAATGATAGATCTAAGTGTTAATGCTCACATTGGGGATGACAACAGTAGTGTTGTCCACCATAACCGATAGCCCTAGGACATCCCTAGAAGTACAAACAAGAAACTAGATGAGGTAGCTCACCTTTTAGTTGACTTAACTAGAGCTATTCGTATAATGGCCTATCGGCTTGCTGAGGCTGTGCAAAACACTTTACAAGCTACCCGATATGTTAGGGGTCAGAACCTAGCTTGACAAGTTTGAGGTGGAGGAGTATAAGGATGGGTAAGAAGAAGGATTGATTTGGGTGATATGGAAGAGTATGAAGAAGAAGAAGAGTGAGTTAGAGCACCCCAAGTTGTTGACCATGTGAAGCTTCAGATTCTAAGCTTCAGTGGTTTTGGGAATATAGATGATTATTTGGATTTGGAGGAGAAGGTTAAGCGAGTTTTTTATTATTACTAATATGAGGATTGAGAAAAGGTAAGGATTACTGTTGTTGAGTTCTCAAGATATGTAGCCATATGATGGAAGAACTTCTAAATTATGAGAAGATGAGAAGGATATAGAGAAGTAAGTACTTAGCTTGAGATGAGGAGGATAATTAGAAAAAGATTTGTGTTGGATACATATTTGCAAGACACTTTTGCTTGACTTCAAAAGCCAAGATAAGGAGGTTGATCTATTGACGAGTATGTTCAGGAGTTCCAAATACTCATGATTCGCTGTGAAGTAGAAGACTATCAGCCCAGATATTATCTAGATTCCTCATTAGGTTAAAAAATGATATCCGCAACATTATGGAACTTTAACAATTTACCACATTAGATGAGGGTATAAGGATAGCCCAACGAATAGAGAGATAGAGAAGGAGCCAAATGTCAACCCCACCCCTGATGAGCTGACTTGTTAGTCAAGTTGACCTTTTCAGAGAAGCTATTAAGCTCAATCGAGTATTGAGCCAACCAAATGAATAGGTGTTAGGACTGAACAAAGGGGCCGACTTGATGGTGACATGCCGATACAAACATATGGGAAGGGGTAAGGATCTAAGAGGAAGATGAGTTGGATCAAGTGTTTTAAATGCCAGGGGTTTGGACATATGGTTACTTAGTGTCCGAGTCAATGAACTATGGTCATCAAAAGAGATGTCTCGAAGCTTAAAGTAGATAGTACTAATGAGGAACCTAAGGAAGAGACTGTTTTTAAGAAGGGAACCACTCGAGAGAATGAAATGGTCGAGGAATACGTGTTTACTGAGGACTTGGATCAGTTGATCCTAGTTGTCTAACGTACAATGAGTTTGGAACCCTCAAATGAGGAGGAGTAGGGAGAGAATTTATTCCACATCACTTGTAAAGTGAATGATCAAATATGTACGCTCATAGTGGATAGTGGGAACTACACCAATGTAGCATCTACCGACCTGATCATGAAGCTAAAGTTGCTGACTATCACACATGCGAGGCTGTGCAAGTTGCACTGATGGAATGAGAAAAGAGCACTACATGTCTTACAGCAAATATTGTTGTCGATCTCTATTGAGAATTATTCCGATAAAATTCTTAGTGACGTGTTGCCCATGTGTGCATTACATGTACTATTGGGCCGACCTTATCTTTACAATTAAAGAGTTATCTATGATAAATATAGGAACACATATGTGCTTGAGAAAGATGGGAGGAATATTATGTTGAACCCTATGATGTTGAGTCAAGTTTGTAATTTGTAAGCTAAACTTGCTTGCGGATTAAAGAAAGCTTTGGTGTTGAGTAAAGCCAAACCTCGAGAGGTTACTAAAGTTGATATGCTGACCTTCTTATTAATCAGGTAATTAGTGGAGTTAAAGGAGTGGGGTGAACTACCCTTGGAAGTTAAGGAACTGTTGGACAAATATGCTGATCTGTTTCCTGAGTAGTTGCTAGAAGTGTTACCCCTTCTTTGAGGCATTGAATACTGCATTGACTTGATACCTAGCGTTGCTTTGCCAAATAAGCCAGCTTATCAGAAGAATCTTAAGCAAGCTTTTGAGCTCTAGCAACAAGTCAATGAACTTTTAGAAAAGGGTTATGCAAGGGAAAGTCTCAGCCCTTATGCTGTATCGACACTCTTAATACCAGAAAAGGATGGAACCTAGCATATGCGTACGGATAGTAGAGTTGTCAGTAAGAACATGATCAAGTACAAATACCCCATCCTAAGGTTAGACGATATGTTCGATAAACTAAGTGGTGCAAAGATACTTAGCACTATAGATCTTAAGCTAGGGTACCACCAAATTTAAATGAGATAAGGAGACAAGTGAAAAACGGCATTTAAAACTCAGTACGAACTCTGTGAGCGGATGGTAATGCCTTTTGGTTAGTCAAATGCCCCTAGTACTTTCATGTGATTGATGAACCATGTACTGAGGAATCTAATCGGCAAGTGTTTCGTGGTGTACTTTGACGACATCCTTGTGTATAGTGTCAACCATGAGAGCTACTTTGAAAATCTTTATGCTGTACTAGATGTACTTCAAGCTAAGAGGTTATTTGGTAACTTAAACAATTGTAGATTTTGCCAAGAGGAAGTGGTATTTCTAGGTTATGTAGTAGGGGGAGGTAGCTTGTAATTGGATGATGAGAAGATCTAAGCCATTGTCAAGTAGCTGACTTTAACCACTTGTGCTGAGGTGAGAAGTTTCCATGAATTGGTATCCTTTTATCAAAGGTTCATTGGGAATTTTAATACTATTGTTGCACCCTTTATCAAATTGATGAAGAAGAACATTGAATTTAAGTAGGGAGAAAGAGAAGAATGAAGTTTTATTGAAATAAAGGTAAGGTTGACTTCTACACCTATATTAGCGTTACTTGACTTTGAGAAGATTTTTGAGTTGGAATGTGACGTGTTAAGCATTGTTATAAGCATTGTCTTAATGCAAAAAGGCTAACCAATTGTCTACTACAACGATAAGCTCAAAGGACTTCAATTGAACAACTCCATATATGACAAAGAATTTTTAGCCCTTATCCAAGCACTCCAAGTGTGGTAGTACTATCTATTGCAGAGAGCATTTGTCATTTATAATGATCATGAGTCCTTGAGGTGTCTCAAAAGTTAGACTAAGTTGTCAAAGCGACAAGCTAGGTGGGTTGAATTCCTAGAAGGATTCACTTTTGTGATAAAGTACAAACAAGGTAAGAGCAATGTCGTTGTTGACGCTCTATTAAGGAGACATGTCCCCTTGACCAAGTTGTAGATCAAATTGTTGGGGTTTGCAAGCATTAAAAAATAGTAACCTAAAGACCCACATTTTAGACCTATATTTGAGTACTATGTCAATGAGAGAACAATGGATGAATATCATGTGGAAGATGGTTATCTGATCCAAAGTAGAAAGTTATGTATGCTGAGCTATTCTTTACGGGAGCCACTTGTTAAGGAATCACAATTTAGTACTCTTTGGACATTTTGGGGGAGAAGAGGACATATGAGTTATTGAAAGGGTGGTTCTTCTAGTCAAGAATGAGACAAGACGTGCACCAAGTTCTTAAGAGTTGTGCTACTTACAAGAGAGCCAAATGCCAAGCCAAGGAAGGGAAAGCAATGCCATTACCTACCCCAACTCGACCTTAGACTAAGTTGAGCATGGACTTTGTCCTTAGATTACTTAGAACTACCTAAGGCAAAGATTATATGATGGTGGTCATAAATAGATTTAGTAAGCTAGTACACTTTGTGTCCTGCTCTAAGACTAATAATAATTTAGCTATTGCTTATCTCTTTTTATAGGAAATTGTTCGGTTAGACAGCATGTGGAGAAGTGTAGTTTTAGATAGAGATCAAAAGTTCTTAAGCAATTTCTAGAGGACTCAATGGCATTGGATAGGGACTAAACTGCTATTTATCACTTCTTGTCATCTCCAAACTAATGGCCAAATAGAGGTAGTCAATCGTACTTTGGGATCACTACTTTGAGCTGCAATAGGTAAGAACTTGGCTAATTGGGACATTTGTTTGCCTGTGGTAAAATTCACTTACAATCATATAGTACATGACACCACTAAGTAGAACTCCTTCAAAGTTGTCTAGGGCTTTAATCCCGAGTTGTCCCTTGATCATACCCTTATACCCATATCCGAGTAAGAAGACCTTAATACTAGAGCCTAAGCACAGTCCTTACAACACATTTATGACAAACTTACTTAATAGATCGACCATGCTGACAAGAAAATGTAAGAGAAGGTTAAGGGAAGGTTAACATATCTACAGTTACTCCTTTTCGGACGAGCCTAGGCTTACGTGGCACCTTTATTTAGCACCCCTTCTCATCCCTCTGTCATGATTGTACTATGTTGTTTGTTTCTACCAAAAGCATCCCCAATATGTTGTTGCCACATGTTACAAACCTATGTGAAGGAATTTATAGGGCTAATCATTAATTTACTTCAATTATCATTCATACCCTTTAATACTCTTTGTACACTATTTCTTTTAGATATTACCCTTTTAGTCTTTTCCATTTTAGATAGGTTGCCCTAGTTTTTCAGGTATAAATGCCTACTGTATAAGGAGCCGCAATAATCTTATCATCAATATACTGAATATTCTTCCTTTTGTGAACATTGCTCTAATTAGCTTGTTTACTCTTTTCACTCTTATTCTAACCTTTAAGCAAGACTAGATGGCGAGTAAACTCATCGAACCATCTTGTGTGTTATATCGAGTTGTGCCATAAGTCCTTAAAAGTTCCTTGGTGTGTAATATTCTTGAAGTTGTTCGTAGGTTTACTTACTTTACCTTCATTGTTTTTACACAATTTCATTACCTTCTTTAAGCTTTTAGCAAGCTTAGATCCATCTTGGCAATAGACCTTGTTTGTCCTTAGCCTTGGTCCGCATTAGAAGGGGCTCTCTTTGCAAACTTAGGTCTAGACATCTATATATCATGAGTATACCAAGATTTACAAAGAAAACCTAACAAAAATAAAAAATTCTAAAATCATTACAAGTCCATGAGCTAGGTATATGGTTGTGATGTGTAGGTGTATACTTGCACTTTATCTGAAATCTTTAAAATTCAATGGAATTAAATGATGAGAGAAACACGAGTATGAACTATGGCCATAGTCTTCAAATGTGTTTTTTTTTTAGAATTTGTTTCTTGCTTGAAATTCTTCCTCTTTAGTCCTTAATCAACACTTTTACTTCATAATACTCCAAAACTTGATAAAAACACTTGAAAGTTCATAAAACGCTC
The DNA here is from genome assembly GCA_024138015.1 of Lumnitzera littorea. Lineage (NCBI taxonomy): Eukaryota > Viridiplantae > Streptophyta > Magnoliopsida > Myrtales > Combretaceae > Lumnitzera > Lumnitzera littorea. The sequence continues at coordinate 58,696,753 of JAMXBB010000012.1, read as the reverse complement.
CTAAAGTTTGTGAAAATAAAAAATAAACAAATTAAGCTGAAAATACTATAGAATTAACTAGATTAATATCCAAAATAGCAAAAATAATTATCAAATATGTATGCTAATTTCATGTTATTAAAGAGATATACCTCTACCTATCCCGACTCAACTTTGGATTGGACTTAGTAAAGATTTTATCCTCGGTCTACCTAGGATGGCTTAAGGCAAAGATTCTATAATGTTCATTGTGGACAGATTTCATAAGATGGTACATTTTATGCTTGTGACAAAATTAGCAGTGCTTAGGCTATTTCTTTTCTCTTTTTACAAGATATCATCAAGCTATACAACATGCTAAGGAGCATAGTATTTGATAGTAACTAGGAGTTTTTAAGCTATTTCTACAAGACTCTTTAGTAGCAGTTAAGAACTAAATTACTCTTTAGTACATCATACCATCTATAGACCAATAGCTAGATTGAAGTCATCAATTGTACTTTAGGATCCCTTCTTTAAGCTATTATAGGAAGGAAACTGACTAACTAGGATGAATGTTTGCCTATGGTTGAATTTGTCTATAATCAAATTATCCACAATATCACAGGTGAGACACCATTCAAAGTAGTATGTGGATTCAAGCCCAAACTATCTCTTAATCATATGCTTGTGCCCATAACCAACTAAGAAGACATTGAAGCCAAGGATCAAGCTCAAGCCCTCTATAAGATATACTAGAAGGTGATTGAGCAGTTAGATCTAACCATACAGATTCTAGATTAGAAAGGACATGGGAGAAGAAGAAGGCAATTTCAACCCAATGACCTGATTTAGCTACACTTGAGTCAAGATTCTCAAACAAGAGAAAGAACAAATTCTCCACCTAAGTTGAATGACCATTCAAGATACTATAGAAAATCAATGACATTGCATACTAGTTAGAATTACCAAAAGATTATGGAGTATCCAACAGTTTCAATATTACTGACCTAAGTCAATGCGTGTTAGAAGAAGATGATCAGCATGGAGGCCACTCAGATTTAACCCCAAATCCTAACCAACCTAAAAGGGATGACAAGAATCAGTTGACTAAACCCTTCATCCTCACCTTTACCTAAGCTAGAGGATTAGAGAGTATGGCTCAATGGATATTCACCTTCCATCTTATCACTATAGAGTCCAAACTATTGCTTAGGTTCAAGCTTCACCACTTCCTTATCTAATTTAAACTCTATAATTTGTTGGAGACCAAGGAAACAATTAAGTATCAACCTAGTGTCTACCCAAGTGGTGCTACAAGCAACTCGGTAGATATGACCAGAAGCTCAACCAACTTAACTCTCACTCACCATTACTTAAAGCAAACCAGTTTAACCATTTGTTGACTTATTGTTGGTTGCTAAGTTGTTCTAGGCAACTACCTGAGGGAAGTGATAGTCGATCTAGACCTAGCACTAAGTTATCCCAAATATGCTGTCCTACTTCAATCCAACCTATCTGTATAGAGGGCGATACCTGCCCACTAACATCCAAACTAGTACGAAAAAAGCTCAAATATTCCTTACTATACATTATGGAATTACCCTTTTATGTATTTTCTTCCTAATAATTTTTCCACCGTTGGTAAATGCCCCATTTTGTAAACTATCATAACTTACAACTTGCCCTAGATAGTTAGGTATAAATACCTACCATAATTTGTAGCCATAATAGTAAAAAAATCAATAAAATACCTCTTCTCTCTATAATTTGTTCTTGCTTACATTCTAGGTTCATATTACCTACTCTTATCCATACCCTTAAATAAGGTTTGCTGGTAAATAACCATACTTAGCTCAAGTTGCGAATCATATTATCTTGGTTAGCAGCTCCATAAGTATTCTTTCATATATCATATCTTTTCAACAACTCATTGTTGCTTACATTTAACTTTAATTCTTACTTAGTTTCAACCCATCCTTGGTTATTGTTTCCCTTGTTGGTTCTTGGTATGGCATATTAAAACCTGTTAAGGATAGAGATTATCTAGTTTAGTAGTAGCATCGAACAAACCATACGAGTAGGAAGGCAACACCTGCTAAGTTTAAAAAATAGTTCGTCAACTTCCTTTGGACTAACAAAAATGTCTTTGCTTACTTAATGTTTGACATGCTAGGTATCTCGAACATCACAATGCACTAACTCAACATTGATTGGAATGTCAAAATAATCAATTGGAAGAAGAGGCACTTTGCCCTTGAGATATAAGTGGCCACTGAAGAAGAGGCATAGAAACTACTAAAAGCTGGCTTTGTTAAGGAGAAACCATATTCGACTTAGCTAAAAATTGTGTGCTGGTTAAAAAGTTTAACTAAAAGTAGCATATGTGTATTAACTTCATTGACTAAAAGAAGGCTTGCCTTAAGAATTACTTTCCCTTCCCAAGAATCAATAGGCTCATCAACTCAACCACTAGACATGCACTCCTCAATTTCATTACACCTTTTTAAGCTATAATGTAAAATTAGATATTCCAAGACAAGTATTCCTTAACCCGGTGCACTCAAAGCCCATCCCTAGAGAAGAGCTTTACTTATATTTAACTATGAGTAGCTAAGCCTCTCCTTTATTTTGGTTTAAGCTAAAGCGAGGGAGTACCGATTTACATACTATGTTAACTACATCCTTTAGGGACTAGAAATTAGATATTCTAAGGTAGAGAGGTATACCTTCCTAGTATCATCTTGGTGGGGAAACTCCGGCCTTATTTTGAAGTTAACCGACTAACCACTATGCTAGGGCTTAATGCATATGAAGTATAAATTTGATTTTACAAGGCTATAAAGGCATAAGCCTTAATAGATTCTATAGCAGAATATATTATAGAAGAGGGAGCATTGGATGAAGGTGTCAAACTGGTGTAGACTCTCCATATCGATGGCTCGTCCAATCGAGAAGAAAAGGGGGGGGGGGGGGGTGTGGTGTTGGGGGCACTATGGGGGTAGGTGGGAATGGGGCAAGACTAGTGCTATAAGGACCATATGGGACAAAACTATAACACGTGATTAAGTTTAGATTCCCACCTACCAACAATGAAGTTGAATGTGAAGCTCTCATCACTAACATGAAGTTGGCTAAAGAAGTTAATGTAAAAGGATTAGAGGTCTTCTTAGATTCATAACTTGTTGTCCAACAAATTAAAGGAGAATATGCAGTTACATACGATGGAACAACTAAGTACCTCAAGATCGTATAGGCACTTAGAATAGAGTTCCCTTCTTAGCGCATCATTAAAATACCCTGAGCGGAGAATTCTAAAGCAAACATTGTTTCATAATTAGCCTTGACTTGTCTCCCTTACTTGGATAAAAAAAAAAAGTCTTTGTAAAGTATCTGCTAGATGAGGTATGAAATGATGTCTTAGAAATACAAAACCATGCTAAATGTACATTGTGTATAATATATGTACTCGTAATTAACTAAAACTTATTATACATATGTATAATATACTAACATAATTTAGTGGAATTAGTAGAAAAATCAATGAAATAATAAGGTAACTTATTTGAGAAGTATTTGGTGTGTCTAGCGTTGCAATTGAGGATAGAAAACATGGAGCTAAGCAAGTGATACTTAGAGTTTCTAACTTAAGAAAAATTTAAAAGAAAATTACATTTATTAAGCATTGGAAAATCTCCATCAACCAAAAACTTCTCTATATAAGCTAGTTACTACTTCTAATATTCATTTTAGATAATAGCGAGTCTAAAAAAATTAATGGAGGTTAAGGAAAATCCAAGGAGAAAATTAGGAAACATTTTCAAAAAATTAGTGCAAATTTGAGTGTATGCAAAATTGGGGATATGAACGTGATGTGGAAACAAACCACCACTATTAGGTGACAAGAGTTGCCACGTCTGGGACTACTAATAACCTTGTCATCTATGCTAGTTGTCAGAAGGCTGTCCGCATGTGAGTGCCTTATTTAACTTGAATTTTTAATTTAATTCTAAAAATATAAATTATGTCCTAAAATTATGGAAAAATGTTTTCTTAAGAAATTTTGTATGTAGTTTTATAGAAAATTATCAATTTGATGAAATTAAGTCATCTAGTATATTGCCCTTAAGAAATGGTTAATTCGGAGAAATTTTCAACTTTAATTTTAAGATAAGAAACAACAAAGTTTTAACTTTGAAATTTTTTGTAAACTAATTAAGATACATAGTTTAATGCTATGTAAAAGTTTTTACTAAACTTATTTATCTAAATTATGTCAATTTTTAATCCCTAAAAAGTGACTACTTTGGTATTTATTGAATATATTTTAATTCATTTCTATAAAAAAAAAAAAAAGACATTGGGTCTGATTTGTTGGAATTATAACATATCGAAGTGAAGTGGTTGTTGAAGTGAAAATTTGTAAGTAAAAATGTTGGTTCTACAAAAATGCAAGTCTTGAAGTTGGAACCATAGTTTTACAACTATATGCTTTTCACATTTCAACCTAAATGACAAGTTAATGAGTTGTTTTTTTATTTTTTTTACTTTTTTTTTATTTTCCTACATTGAATTGTTACCCTCGCAGTAAATATGAGATATGATGGCTATTAGTAATAGCTGGAAGTTAGGGAAAGTAAGGAGAATTTGTTTGGATATAAGATAATAGTTGAGTAGGTGAATTAGAACTTATATGCTACTAGATTTTTAGTATTAAAGATCTCTTGGAAGTTAGGCTAGAAGGTGTCTAGATGAAGAATTCTAAGTACAGTATGATTTAGAAGTTAAGTTAAAAAAGTATTTTGTTAAAGAACTCTAAAACTGACATAATTGAGAGCTTGACTTAGAACATATTATAACTATAGATTATGGGTAAATATATTAACTCATAATATAGGTTATAGGGTACCAAGCTAAGGATTTTAAACTAAAACGGATTCAAAGAATGAGACAAAGGGTATTTATGTTAGAAATTCCAAAATTAACCTAGTTTAGAAGTTGACTCGAAAGGTTATTCGGTTAATAATTTAGATTTATATTGAACTTAGAAGTTGTTTTAGAAGGTACTTAGGATAGAAGCTTATTTGCTAAAATGACCTTGAACCTAAACAATTAGGTAGAAAATAATTTACCAATTTAAGGATAACAAACTTAAATCAAGTAATAATGAGCAGACTATTGATATTTCATGACATTTGTAAGCACTAAAGCCATCATTTATAACATAGGAGCTTTTGATAAGGAAAAGCTTTGTAACTACAACTAGCATAAGTAGTAGAAATTCTACGTAAGTTGGGGATCAATACTTTACTACATTTTAGAGTATTGTTTTAGAGTAATTGGAGGCTTATGTGTGTACTTGGTTGCCTATGTGCATGCTTAGTTATGCTTCAATTGATTATACACATGCTTGTATGCTTATAATGATTGATTTAATCTTAGGTGTGGTGCTTTGATGGAGTGTTATTTGTTAGATTGCATGGTTTGATTGGTCATCCTTAGTAAGAACTAAATCACATTTGGCTTAAAGTTTAACCTACCATGCATCGTAACCCATTAGGGGATGACTAAAATTCTTTAGCCAAATATTGACCCCTACAAAAGGGATTGTTGAAATGGTTACTTCACTACTCTTTATCGAATTAAGTGACAAGGGGGATGTCATGGTAAGTTTGAGGGCGCTGGTTTCAAGGTAGTTATGGGAGGAAGGGATGTCTCTATTATATAAGTTTAGGTTTGGTCACTAGTTATTGCATCATATTAAAACTCTTTAAACTCAGATTAGAATGTATACAATTTCTCTAATTTTATAACGGATAGAATACCATCGTATAATGGCATTTGTCTTATTGCATGGTATGTAATTAATTGTTTGATAATCCTATTTGTACTTGTTTATTTACCTTTATGTTTTTGTCGCTCTTATTGATTGGTGGTTACTCACTTCCTTATATATTTCTACACAAATTCAAAGTATATACACTACAGTACTTATAAGGTTATTAACAAATGGGGTTAGGCAATGAGGATAAATGAAGATATAGCTGAACTTTGTCTCTTTTTATGAAATTTTGTTCATCTTTTAAGAAATTAATTAGGCTACATTAGGCAACCAAATAGTTTTAGTGGTTTGTCTGAGATGTAACACAGAAAAACAAAACCTTTGGAACTTGTAAACTCACTTATAAGTGTAAGTTATGTATAAAGAAAATATGTAAAAGCATTACTTTACAAGTCTAACCTAAAAACAGTTGAAGGATTATAATACAGGTTTTTTACATATGAATAGGTGCTCAATGGGATGCTTGGAAGTTACATAATCAAGTACACCTTACGTAGACCAAGTGTATGATAGCAATTGTGATGTCAACTTTTATCTTAAGATGATTTATATAGTGGAATTGTTACAACTCTAGTGCTTAGAGCACGACACAATCAAAGAAGCCCATGACCTCTTAAAGTTTAAGAGGGAATAACTTCTCAAAACTCCTAAGATACATGAAATGATTGAGTAGTAAGGAGATAATTTTAAAAAGAAGACTATAGCTCTTAAAGCCTTAAATTTAAGCTTTAGTAACGAAGGTAGTGATGATGATGAGTTAGCCATGGTAGCATGAAAGTTGGAGAAATTCAATAAGAAGTTAAAGAAGAAAGAAACAAGAAACTCTTGAAAACCAAGGAAAGATAAAAAAGAAGTGCTTAAGTGCTATAAGTGTCAAAAATTGGGCTATATTCAATAATATTACTTAAAGCTTAAAAAGCATGCAAAGCAACTAAGAAAGAAGTTGTAAACCCTGCGAATTTAGCTTTCTAAGTATAGAAACAAATGTCCAAACTGTAAATGATTTCTCGAACTCAAAAGAGCTAGTAAGATTTAAAACCAATTAAAATCTCAATTCAAAACCTAAAGTGGATACGAAAAACCTTAAATCATCAATTGAACCCCTAACCGCATACGAAAACCCTAAAACCTCGAACCTCATCAAAACCCTAAGATGACAATCGAAGATTTAATCGCGTAAGAATATATGAAACCCTAAATGTGTAAAAACATTAGAGATTGTGCCCTAAAGTAATAAAAACCCTAAAACTATAACTTTAAGGATATAAAAGCACTAATTCACCATGATATACCCTAAAACCCTAATTGATAATATAATGCTTATATTTTGCCAAATCATTAGTAAAAGCATTAGTAAAAGCTTAGAGATGACCCTCATTCATGCTTATATGATTCGAATCCTCAAGTAATCCATTAGAAACTAAGATAATGAGTCATAGAATATATTTATCCCTTAAGTATGTGATTAGGATAGTCTCACTTAGAGTTAGGGTTATAGTTGAAAATTAGATTATATGTAGTGAACTTTAATACTCAAATTAGTACTTTTTGCACTTGTTATCCAAAGTGGTTTATCAAATGAGATATATAAGTTATAAAAACCTAAAGTAAGATCTCATTAACTATGTTTATTAATCAATTCATCAAATACCTCATTTCCTTCATTTTTCCCTTAATTTCCCTTAATTACTACATTATGTGTACAAAATTACATAAGTTTAAGGAGAGTTGACCAAGTCAACACATGTTAACCAAGGTCAAAATGTTGACCAAGTCAACACTTTGAAAAGTCAAAGATCTTAAGAGATAAGAAAAAATATCTCTTCCTTAATGATGGCTTTTCTTTTCTTCCTTTTTGATTTTTTTTCTCCTCCTTCTCTCTTCAATTGCCATCCACAATTTCTCCCCTCTAGGTCCCACCATTTGCCTTCTTCCATAATGAAAACAAAACAAAAGAAAAAAACCAAAATTCCTCATTCCATGCCGTGAGCTTTCCCCTTCCCTTTCACTTTCATTTCTTCACTTTTGCCTCCTTAAATCCAACACATCTAAAGGTATGTACTTAGCTTACTTTATGTTATTCATTAGTTAGTTAATTAGGTAGATTAGATAAGTAGTTAGATGTTTAATGATGTTTAATGATGTCTCGAAGAAAAGGAAACAAAGTTTCCATCTTTAAGTATAGAAAGTGAAGAATTATGAAGGAAATGGAAGAAATACATGTGTACGTACTCTTAGATATGTGTACGTACTCTTAGATATGTGTACATAAAGAGATACCAAAGGAATACAAGTATATGAACCTTTATACATAAGTATGTATCATGTACATAACCTAACTCAAGACCATATCTAATTATATATGTATATACTATACCAAAAACATACATAGAAATGCAAAAGAATAAAATTGAGAGGATTTTCTTAAGGAAAAATTTGACATACGAATTTTTAGTATAAAAATACGTATTCAACCGTATAGGTATATGAGTAGGAATACATGTATAAATACGGTATAAATATAGGTAGATGTATAAGTATATGTATGTATGAGGTATATGTACATAAGTATAAAGTAAGGAGCAAATGTACATAAGACATGTACATATGACATAAGCATAAGGTAATGCTTATGTAATTAAATGATGAGGTGAGTGATGAGATAAGCACATGATGACATAAGCAAAAGATGACATAAGCAAATGATGATGTAAGCATGACATAAGCAAATGATGATGTAAGCATGACATAAGCATAGATTATAAACTAAGAAAAGAAAAAGAGTGTATCATAATTAGGATCCTAAATTAGTAAACCCTAATACACTTTCTAAATTGAATCATACTTAATTAAGTACATAAATTAATAATAGCAAAGTAAAAGCCCCTAAGTGTAAGACTAAATGGCTAATTAAATCATTAACAGCTAAAATGGAACATAAAACTAGCCAATAGGAGTAATTAAACTTCAATAAAATAAAATTTTAATAAATTTAGCCTATATCATAAAACATGGGTCTTAACATCCAAAACGGACATTACCGTGTGAACGTGCGTTCGAAAACGATGAAAAACCACTATAAGTTCGCAAATATTGGAATTAGAAAAAAAAATTACAAAATACATAAAGGAAGCCTCATACCTTACTAATATAAAAAAAAAAAAGAAAAAAAAAATAGTTATTATCAATCTCATAGAGTATGGTAACCCTATACATACTATACTCGGGTTATATTGGAGGAAACTAGACAAACTACAATAGACTTTTAGTTGACTAAGGGGTTTGAATTCTTAGAACACTTATAAGGTTTACCATTTTGATTTAGGCGTTCGATATCGAGTCTTGGAAACCTTAAAGGCTTGGAGAATGAGCGATAATCTAGGTGAAGGAGTTCTGATGACCTGCTACTTGCTTGTGCGTGTTATTTGTATGATGTTTTGTTGTTTGCTATTGCTTGTGTGTTTGAATAACTGTTCTATTTGTATGCCATCATCTGTGTGATCACATTTTTAAATTGATAAATATAAATGTCTGACCCAAATAACCAGTTCTACTCGCCGCATGTCTATGGCTTGGTAAAGGTATGAATGGAGAGTGCTAGCCTTGCAAAAATCTTAAGGAAAGTATTTTTGGCAAAAGCTTTTCTATCCTTAAACAAATTTTTGCATGATCGCTGTAAGGGCTTGTGGAGCCATAAATAGTATTTTCAACGATAAGGCAAAGCTAGCATGGGTTCTCCACTTGATAGCGAGAGGATTCGCTTTATTGTGCCTGAAAGGCCTTGATTATTTTTTGTTGCGAGAGGACTCGCATGTTTGTGCCCGAGGGGCCTTAGAGGGTGGATAGTCCTAGTTCGGACTCTCCCTATTTGGATTGAAATTCTTTTCTCGGCTAGGGTAATAATCGAGTTTTGCCTAGTGGGGTGGTGCCCCTAGGTAGCCTCTGCGGGTAAGCTGAGGTGCCCTGTGCGGGTAAGTACAGGGGATAATCGAACTGTGGACGACGTAATTCTACACCTTCCATAGTTCTGGACTCCTATGGATGTGTTGCTTGCATTCATCACGCCTACATTCATTATGTATGTTGATAGCTTGCTTGCATGTGTGATAATAATGTGTGAAAACTTGCTTGACCGGTAGTGGTGAGGAACAAACTCACTGAGCTGTTTTATGCTCATTCCCCCTTAGTTTCTTTTGCTGGTTTATATACGATGGGATTGGGATATGTCTCGTGTGCTGAGTGTGAGATGAAGATATGTACATTAGTATTAAAAGTGGCTGAGTACTTTTTAGATGATACATAGACATCCTTTGTAGAAAATATTCATTTATTAAATCTTACTATAATGCTAGTATATCCTGTCTTATTATTTGGTAGGGGATACCGATTCTCTGCGGTTCTAAGGAACTGTGGGATATCGGACATCCATAGTTATTTATAATTATATATATTATGTCATGTTATAATAAATTAATTACTTGAAAATCATTAACCTTAGTGATTAATTATTTAGAGTCTTGCAAGCTTTGACTTGCAAGGCGGTTTTCATATCATGGGTGTACACATGTTATGAAAATTTTAGGTAATCCTACTAAGCCCCCTTTAGGGTCCTGACAGAAGTTATGTCATTATAGGGAGTATGACAACTCAAGTGGTATGGATGTAAATGGATTTAATGGAACTTAAAGATGACGAATCTTTTAAGGCGGAATAATAATTGGTACTTAGATAATGGATACTATATATTTATGATGGGAGATATTTCTAAGTTTATAATTTTGACCTTGAAAAAAGAAGGGAGCATTGCATTTAAAAACAATCGGAAAGCAAAAGTCTTGGATGAAGGTATCATTCTTATAAATAATGAATTTACAATTAAGAATGTAGCACTAGTTGATAATTTGAACTATAATGAACTTATATTAGTCAATTATGCAATGTTGGATATAAGGTCATATTCTTAGCTTCTAAGTATTTTATTGAAAGAATTGATAATGATCAAAATTATTTCAAAAGGTTTGATAAGGAAGTGTTTATAAAACTAATTTGAACAAATTCTTTCAATCAAACACTTAAGACATACTGGTACGGAATCAATTTTATAACTATATAAAAAAGATCATACCAAGGATTTACCAAAAAATTAGTTTTTAGAAGGATAGGATTTGTCAAGCATGTTAATAAAGGAAACAAACAAAAACCTCTACTAAAACCAAAATACCTATTAAGCCTTTTAGAAAAGTTTTGATAATAACATGCCACTTTTATTTATTTATTTATTGGCTAAATAACATGCCACCTTTATGAGTTTACTAGTAAGTTATTTGAGTGTTCAAAAATACTAATAAAGGAAGAAAAAAACTAAAGGAGATATTTTGAACAAAAGCAGAATCTAAGCGGATATACTCAAAATATAGAAGTATAACCAAGGAAAAAAGAGGTAGAACCTATAAAAAGGGATAAGAATAGTCAATAAAGGAAGAAGTAAAAGAATGATGGGAGAAGAAAGAGTACAAAGATGGCACCATAAGTTAAAATTAAATAATAAGTAAGAAGCAAAAGTCAAAGAGAAAAGTCGGAGGAATGCATATCAAATAAAAAATTAGAAACTAAAATATCAAGTTAAATCAAATGAGTCAACATATGTAACTTCCAAACATTGGCCACAAGCAGTTAATGGAATGTCTTCTTTGATATCTTCGAGATACTCTTTCACTAGGACTTTTCATTGTATGCACATCCAGTACATAAATGACTATCTTTGCTTATGCAAACTAGACCAATTGTCTAGACATCCACTTATCTACCATAGGACATGCCCTTTCCCTTGGTTATACCGTTATTTTTAGGGGCTCTAAGGAATAACCTAGTATATCTAAGAGCTCTATAGAAGTTGAATATAGGGCTCTAGCATATGTAACTACAAAGTCTTACTTAGATTTATCATCTCATCCATGAACTGGGAGTTCTTATTCAATGCCCTATTATCTTGTGCTATGACAATTTTGATGTTGACTATACGATTGGCAACCTTATTTAGCATAATTGCACAAAATACATTGATATTGATTATTATTTTGTATGTGAACAGGTTGCCATTTGTCAAGTTTAAATTATACATGTTTCAACTCTTCTTTAGCTTGTAGATATACTCATTAATAACCTATCAATTGCTACATTTTTGGATTAATAGTTTAATCTCACACTAACACTTGCATTTGAGATTGAGTAGATATATTACTATCAAGTTAATGTTATAAATGGTACTTAAACTTTACTAAAATGTTCAATTTACTATGTATACTTTGAAAAAATCAACTTACTATATAATTAAAGTTTTCTTGATCATTTTTACTACCTAAACTAACTCAATTATATCCATTTGTTGACATGGACATAAGCACTAATAAGGAATTGAACGATCTAGCCACCTTAAGGCTAAGGTATGGTTAGTGGTCACATGTAAGGAGTTCTACAACCTTCTACCGAGTAGTTGCCAACTATCCCTCGACCCTAAGATAGCTAGAGCGGTTGCTTGAGGTAAAGTTTGTTGTTTGACCTACTGCCAAGTATAGGACAATTCTTAGTTCATTCTTATATCCCTATCAACTAACGAACTTACTAAAAATAGTTTAAGTAGCAAAAATAACTATCAAAATTTCAATTAGGTATCAAATCAATCTTTTTAAAATATGTAGTAAATTGCATATTTTAATAAATTTTAGGTGTCATTTGTGACTTTAACTCTATTACTATCTATATTATTTTGTAGATTTCTTATTCTAAGCATATAATAGTCATTATTCACGTCTCAAAGTTACAGATCTTAATCACTTGTATATATACGGTTTTATAATATGTATGTATGTGTGTGTATTTGTTGTTTAACAATCAATTCACAAAGAAAAAAGTTCAATTAAGGATTATTCATTATAATTATTAATAAAAGATGCATGGTTATGTTATATAAATCAAATTGATTGCAGTTCTTGGCAAAGGGGGGGAAAAATAAAATAATTGATTGCTTCTAGTTCCTCAGGCGTCAGGTGCTTGCTTGCTACTATGAGGCCTGGGCCTTGGGGTCCTATCATTTTTTCCTTTTTCCCTTTCATTAGATCTATTAACAAGAATGAAGAAGTCGAACCTCCTGAATCCAAATAGGAAAGCAATGATTAACCGATTCGACTATGAAGTCTCAGCATTCAAGATCCTATGTATTAGTGAATCTTTAAGAAAGGAACCATACTTCTTTTCTCCTGCAGAATCACAGGAAGTTAAAAGAGTCCTAATCGACCAAACTAAGATTCTTTTTCCGAAGCCAACTTTCAAGAACCAGGTGTGTCCAACTATACCGTGTGGTGGTTGCTGATGATCTCTTTAAGCAGTTTGCGGCAAGGAATCTAATGTAACACTCATTATATCGACAAATCATGACATTTTTCAGTTGCAGTCTTTCTTTATAGATTCATAGCCTGCTGTAAGATCATGATGCAACAATTATAATGCACTTCAAAGGACTCTTGCGATTAACGTGAAAGTTTGTCATAGGTACCTTACCTATATAATATAGTAAGTGCCAGTCACTCTTAAGATTCCTGTAAAAATACACTCCAAAGGGCTTGCGCAGACAATGGAAGTACTGTCAAGTAATAAATTGGTTGTGGTGCTTATTTAACATACTATCAAAGGAAGAGGTCCTGAATTTGAATACTTCGTTCAGATGCTGATCTGAATTAGTTGGTTGTGATGCTGATCTTTCACTAAAAAACTCACTTGTGGGGTTAGCAGAAGAAATCAATGTCTCAATTAATTAGGGAGTTAAGAGCTATGTCTTTAAATATCGGAACATGAAGTTGAATTACAATACGATTTTCTTATTTGACTTTCCTTTATACCCTGTATGTTTCCTGCAATTTTTCCTGGAATTTAAAATTGAATTTTTGCTGGAACTTTTGTTCTGATAAACGAACTTCATTCAGATTATGGCTCAATCCCAGAGCTAAGAACTTAGTATGAGCGGCCAATTTATGAACGTAATACACTGTACGTGAGCCATATATGATCAGGAGGAGGTGGCCAGAAAAGAGAAAGGATGAAGAAAGAAAAAAAGAAAAGCAAAGTGGTAAGATAATAGATAGTAGATACAAGTGACCAGGTTACTTCCAGCAAGGAGGAAACTCACTGCTTCTCATGCTTGTCTCTGGACGAGAGGAAATGTCATGGTCTTCAGACCTCTCCACAGATTGCACATCCCACCCTGCATCTGTCCAGTAGCCCTAATAAAGTTCTGGAATATGCGCAACATTCTGATACTCTTCATTTTGATCATCCTGCTTAAGTTTGTTGACCAATTCATCAGGCATGTCAAAAAACTCAAGGGCTTTTAGCTTGGTTAGATGCTGAATGCCTAATGGCAAATCCTGCAACATTCTGCATCTCTGGATCATCAGCTTCTCAAGATAAGGTATTGCTCCTTTCTCCAGCTCGATACACCTGAGCTCATCAAATTGATCAAGCCCCAAAATCTTAAGCTTCTTAAAACTCCCATCCTTAAATCGCGACATCTTCCAGTCATAAACCTGATGTAACTCAAGATGAACAAGATTGGGCAAATGTTGGAGTAATTCAACTGGATCATCCTTCATCCTGCTGCACATGAGGTGTATGTGGATGAGGCTATGGAGTCCGGAAATCCAGTGGGGCAATGCTTCCAGACGGCCAGTCAAGTAGATCCGTTGAAGCAATGGAGGAGGACAAGAAAGGTGGTTCAGATCAAGGACTTCATCATCTGATGAAGAAACATTCAAAGAGAGAAGGCTATTTAGGTTTGAAATTGATGAACAGAGTTTCTTTCCATCTTCTGCTTTCAACTTTCGAATGCATAGCCTTCTTAACTGAGTCAGTTTCCCAATTTGCATTATCATGACACTGCTTCTTTCGCCATCTGCCTCTACATAGCAAAGCTTTTGCAAAGATGTCAGAGCACCAATTCCAGCACAAGTCTTATATCCGTATTTAAAATGCGTGTAAGACATAATTTCGTAGCGATACACAAGCAGATGCTGCAGTCGCTGGAGCTTTACTATCTCAGTTGGCAATTTAGTGACGTAGGTATGCTTAAGATCCAAAGTCTCCAGATTCTGAAGTCTTCCTCTTGAACTTGGTATCATGTTTACTTCAGTGTATCTTAAACTCAAATACCTCAGCAACAGCATGTCAAAAACCTGAGATGGAAACTGCCTCAAAGGAGCAGCCTGCATATCTAGAATATGGAGCAATTTTACATCCCGGTGCAGCGCCTTATACATGGATTCTTTGTCTACTCCAAACATGAACAAGGAGCGGAGTTGAGAAAGTGACCAAAAATCTGGAAGATCATGCAGTTTGCCACGCATTGATAACCTTTGAACTCTACCAGCCACTGTTGTGTATTGTTCACCCGCTGCGGCTGCGAAATTTGCGTCCCTTGACTTGGAACTGATTAATTCGGGCAAAACGTTGTGGATACGGCATATTTTGACTCTTCCATCACTAGTTGTATCCACGACTTGCACAAGATTTTTGTCTAAAAGTGCATTAAGGTATTCATTTGCAACTTCTTCCATCGTCTTTCCTTCTTTTGTTTCAACAAACCCTTCTGCTATCCACAATCGGATCAACTTCATTCGTTCTATTTCAAAACCCTCAGGAAACACAGTCATGTGCAAAAAACATGACTTCAGGTGGTATGGCAAATCACTATAACTAAGGGAAAGCACTTCCTTCGGATTCTTGAAACTGTCATTGCTTTTTATTTCAGAGCGAATACTCTGTTAAACTAGATGCCATTCATCTGTTTGGTCCTTGTCTTTTGTTGCCAAAACTCCACTGACAGCCACAATGGAAAGGGGCAAGCCCTCGCACTTCTCCAAAATAGACTTGCATATCTCCTCAAGATGAGGGGGGCATGAATTCCCTTGAAATGTTTTCTTACAGAAAAGCTTCCAAGAACTCTCTGCAGGAAGAGGCTGCGGGACGTAAATAGTTCCAAAGAATTCCGAGCAAGTTGCTGCAGATGCCGGACTACCAATTCTCGTGGTAAGAATTACTCTACTACCTAATTTGTTGTTGGGTAATGCATACTTGACAGCATCCCATCTGTCAATATGCCATATGTCATCGAGAACAATTAGGCAACGGTTGCCCTGGAGCAAGCCCTTGATAGTGATTTTCAACTGGTAACTATTTAGGCTATCTATATATCTGGGGAACAATTGGATATGGCTTGTCCTGCAGGCAATTTGCCGGATTATATCCTTGAGTGACTCTTCTGCCTTCAAAGATGGAGAAAGGGTGACCCATGCTCGTACCTGGAAATTCTTCATCACTACTGGATCATCATAGACTCTCTTTACCAGGGTGGTCTTCCCCAAGCCTCCCATCCCCACCACAGGTAGTACTTCCTGCTCATGAGATCCCTTGAGCACCAACTCCATCACCTTCTTTTTCAGCTCTTCAATTCCCACCAAATCAACTTCATCCAAAAGGAGGGTATTGCCACGATTATCCTCCCATCCTTTTTCTGCAAAGTGCTGGATCAGAATTCTTTCTACTTTGTTGAACTTGTGATGCAACTTGCTATGCCTTTCGCAGATGTTTCTGATTCTGGCACCAATGCTTTTGATGTCAGACATGATTCTGTAATGAGCTTTCAAGTCCTTAACACAGCAAGACATCTTGGTAAATATACTACTAAAACCACCATTCTCATGGTGCACTGGGACTTGAAACTCATCAGGCATATCGTGCAATCTCTCTACAAATTTAACTTCCCAACCTTTCTCTGTCCAGTAAGAACAACGGAGTACTGGAATGTGTGCCACTCTTTGATAATCATCATGTTCTTTCTGTTCCATGAGCTTCCTGACCAGTTCATCAGACATGTCAAAAAACTCCAGCACTTTGAGCATGGTCAAATATTCGATGCCTGATGGGACATTGTGTAACTGCTTGCATCTCCAAATTATTAAAACCTCAAGAGAAGGCATTGCTTCTTTCTCCACCTCTATCAAATTTAATTTGTCAAATAAATCAAGACCTAAGGTCTTAAGCTTCCTATATCCTCTGGCTTGAAACCGTAGATTCTTCCAAGCATAAACAAAAGATAGCTCAAGATGCACGAGATTTGGCAAATTTTCAAGTAAGACGATTGGATCATCATTCAGGCGGCACCATCTTAGATGTAATCTAGTGAGTCCATGGAGATTGGATATCCAATTTGGTAGTGTCTCCATACGGCCTGACAAGTACAAACGTTGAAGCTATGGAGGTGGAGAAGAAAGGTGTTGGATATAAATGACTTCATCCTCATCTATTGAACTAACAATTATTGAGCGCAAGTTAATCAATTTCTCGATGGATGTGCACAACCTCTTTCGATCTTTGTTCTTCAACTTTAGAATGCTCAATCTTCTTAACTGTATCAGCTTTGCGATATCTGACAGTATAAGGCCATTTTCTATTGCAATGTGGCTGAGACTTTGTAAGCACTGCAAGGTACCGACTTCTGCTAGGGTCTTGAAACCATATTTCAAGTGGACATAACCTACTGTTTGGTAATGATATACAAGAAGATGGCAAAGTCGTTGGAGCTTCACGATTTCAATCGGAAGTTCAGTGACATTAGTATATCTAAGATCCAATGTCTCCAAGTTTTGAAGGTTCCCTATTGAACTTGGAACAGTGTCGATCTTGATGGACTCGAAGCTTAAAAATCTCAGAGAGGAGATATCAGTGATCTGTTCGGGGACACCTTTTAGAGGAGCATCTTCCAAGTCCAAGACATAGAGAGATGTAAAACCACAAAGTAGCACCGTATTTATGGATGCATTATCTATGCCGAACATAAACAAGGAGTACAGCTCAGAAAGTGACCTATTTTCCTGAATAATTTGGAAGTTTCCATGCATAGATAAGCGTCCTACACTTTCTGGCCATTGTGATTGTCCATCAGCTATTGCTGCAAAGTTTTGATCTCTTGATATGGAAGTAATCATTTCTCTCAAGAGGTTATGGGTGCAGCACATTGGGATCCTTCCATCAGGAGTCATCGGTCCTACTTGCATGAGGTTTCTATCGAAAAGTTGATTTAGATAGTCTTCTGCAACTTCTTCCAGTGTGTTCCCTTCTTTTGAGTCAACAAATCCTTCTGCTATCCAGAGTCTGAGCAACCTAGTCTTTTTTAGTTCATAAACTTGAGGGAACACACTCAAGTATAAGAAACAAGATTTGAGGTGGTCAGGCAAATCATCAAAACTGAATACAAGTATATTCTTCAAGCTTTGGAGCCGGTCATGGGCATTGTCTTGGTGAGAAAGGCTACGGTGGACCTGATTCCATTGGTCTAACCTGTTCTTGTCTTTCGTGGCCAAAACACCACTGATGGCAAGAATTGCAAGGGGCGACCCCTCACACTTTCTTACAATATGTTTGCATATTTCTTCGAGGTGAGGGGGACACGAGTTGCCCTGAAACATCTTCTTGCAGAATAGCTTCCAGGATGACTCTTTACACAGAGGCTGCATTTCATAGACCATTCCTGCGGACTCCACATCACAGGGTATAGATACTAAATTTACATTGCTTGTGATCAGCATCACTCGACTGCCACAGTGATTTATTGGTAAAACCTGTCTCACAGCATGCCACATGTCTGGATGCTGCACATCATCAAGAACAATCAGGTATCTCCTATCGCGAAGGATGTGTTTGATCATCATTTTCAGCCAACCGGTGTTGCTCCCACTGCCAAGAACTACTTTCCTGATCTGTCTAGAAATTTTTTTGGAGCAACTCTTCGAGGATTTCCTCTATCATTGAAGATGGAGAAAGAGTTATCCAAGCACGAATTGTAAATTGCTTCACCACATCAGTATCATTGTATACGTGATTCACCAAGGTGGTTTTCCCCAATCCTGCCATACCAACAACTGAGATTACTTCCTGCTCAGGAAGACCTCTAAGCAGCCAACTTGCCAGCTTCTCTTTCTGTTCGTCAATCCCAAGGAAGTGATTATAATCGGATTCTTCATGTGAGCCTTGCCGTGTACCTCTTAAATAGGAAGAGCTTGGACCCCCTTCCGATGCACTCTTCTTGGACCACGGTCTCCAGTGACCTTCAGAGACGCGGATTCGAGACCAGATGTCTCTTATACGAGCTTTCATGTTTCCAACATAGGAAGACATTGTCTCGAGAACACTATCACAGCCCATACTCTTACCATGTACTAGAAGTTTATACTCATCAAGAACAGATTCTATAACATATGCAGCCTCTCTTAGTTGTTTAACCCATACACCGACTTCCTCATCTCGCTCCTCCAGTGAATCTGGTACCCTCAGGAAGGCACTTATGCGCTCCAATTCACCTCTAATAAGAATCAGTTCTTCCTTACCATCTCTTATGAATTGCATCTCGATCTCAAGAAAGTTTGCAATCTTGTTCAGCACGTAGGTGACTGCACTCTCTGCCATCTCTGTTTCTTAGAGTCGATGCTTGTTTTGGTGGTAGTATTATTTACAGCAGAATACCCAAAGCTTATACATGATTTTCTACCTTAATAAATCACATATTTAATAGGATAATGATATATGTTGGTTGCGTCTAGTACAGTTGTTATCAAGGAAATTTCGCACTTTCTTCTTCTTATTTATTTATGTACTTATTTTTATTTTTTTGCAATGAATCTTGAAATTTATGATAAGTTTCTAATTTTTTGGGTCTTCAACAGGTGGATCTATATTTATATACTAGATGTAAGTCATTTCACTAGAGTTCAAGGTAAACAAGTTTAACAGGTGATACTTCTAAAATATAAAGTTGCTACTGTTGGTTTTAAATTCCAACTCTTTCCATTTGACTCAGTACATCTGACAATTTGTCTGTTTTAGTTTCTCTCTAGGTATTGATTAATCCACTAGTTGATTGACTCTCTTTGATTTTAAGTATGGTAGCCTTGAACTAGCACCAGAATCGGAGAAAATTTCGATTATTTTATCCATATATTAATATGGGTTTCCCATGTGTGTCCTTTTTCAATTAGGAGATGAGCTTAATTTTCATCAAAAATCTTAGTTTGCAGTGAAAGCCTTTATCTCTTATTACATGAATAAATTTATCTAGATTTAAAGTTCTAACTTTGGATTAGATGACTCACTAATATGCAATATGTTAGCCAATTAAGCTAACACCCGTTAATTACAGATGAAATAAAGATACTTTCTAATGTAAATGCGAGGTATGCAATAACCAAATGTTTTCTACGATATAATATAAACGGAGTGCCTTGTCTACTAGTTATTGAACATCGAAAGACATTAGATTTGGCTATTTATTGTGTTTTCTAGGATTACGTTGTTAATTCTGACGTCTAATCTCAAAAATTTATTAGTGGTTTTAGATTACATTCTCTTTTAAGCGGTTTTTCCAGCTTACAAGATTATAGATAACGCATGGAATTTGTACGATTCACGTAGGTACTAGGTTGTCGGTCTACGTACGTTTATATATATGCCCTCCATTATCCTGTCTTTAGGGGAGGGACGGAGAATTGGTCTCAGTCGAGCTGACGTGTAGGTAAGAAGGAAATACAAGGACGACGTTCTCCTTTCTATCGTTTGGTTGAAAAATTAAAAAAAAAAAAAAGAATAAATAAAAAAGGAACGTTGAGAAATAAAAGATTCGTAGATCAAAATATTCCTTTATTTATTTATTTATTTTTAATTTCTAAACATAAGTTATAGGGCACTTTGATGACTTTACAATCATTTATATAAAATTTATATTATTGTTTCTCTAAATTTAGGGACAAACCTTTGAAATTTAAAATGGAAAACCTTTCATAAATTTTCCTCCATTTCCTTATACTTTTTTCTGTATATAGACAATTCAAATATTAAATTTCATATGGAAATAGAAAATTCTTGAAGGGATAAAATATAACAAATGTTTGCACGTCTTTAATTTCTTAAGAAGATAGTGCACAGATAACCATCTCCCACGCGGAAGCGACTAAGACTGCATGCATTCAGAGGCAACGTGAAAACAACATGGATCTCTCTCTCTCTCTCTCTCTCGTGAAACTCTCGTACTTTTATATATTATCATTAAAGGAAATATTAGCCACACCGTATTTAGCGTATGTAAACAGCTTGGTACTATAATAAACTTTTATTAAATTGGACTAATAATAAAATAGATTGATTATTTGGATTAACGAGAAGGTCTAATGACTAAACCCACATCTTAGACGACTTAAGAAGTTTTGGTTTCAGTAAGCTCCAAATATCAATCGTTAAAACTAGTTGATTAGTCATATCCTTTCTCAACATATTTATGCACCCAGTATGACTATATACAGACCATGAGACTTGGTTGGATGTATAACCTTCAAAAGCTCATGAAAGGATCTGAAGCACCTTAAGAAGCTTGTCCATCATCCATCAAGATGATTTAAGTATGAAATATACCTCTAAGAAGAAACAAGTGAAACCAGTTTCAAGCTTCTGAGTCAGTAAATCAAGTGTCACTTGCATTGCATTCCAATTGTTCCTATTGCACAAACCCATTGGACCATCATATGAGTGCGTGAATTTACTAAGATCATCCGTTTTTCTTGCTAATCCTTCTTTGCTTCATCCTAATTGAGGTACCATCTTAAGTTTCCTCTCTAATCACCTAAAGCTCATGAATCATTTTGTAAAAGTATGACAGACGGATGATTTCCTCCATTTGTAACTATTCCTTAGATATGAGATTTGTATTTATTAATAGATTACTTAAAACGTTCAATGCTAAATCAAACATTTCATAGTAGTTGGGGCTTTTAATGCATTTATCTATAGCTATTATATTCATTTTATTATAATAATGATGACTCTTGATAAAATTTTATAGCCATCTGTGACCTTTAATGGTAAGAAACCATTTCCTACTAGTTGTACCTTAACTTCCCTCACCTGGTGTTTGGCAATTTCATTTGATTTGTGAAAATATAATAAATTTTTAGCGTAAATTTTTTAGTACCAATCTTCTTTTCAGACTTATTATAGATACTTTAATACTATAGATATATATAGGTAGATAATGTAAATTATATTGTAAATTGACATCAATCCACTTGGCCTAAAAACTTAATTATTAATGTTTTGTCAAATTGACAATGGTGATAATGGATATCACATGTAGTGGTCTTCCGATGGTCTTTTGATGGTTCAATGGTTGTGTGTGGTAGTAGACTTATAAGAAAGTCCCTTATGGTAGTGCTAGTGAGAAACCTCTGATGCTAAAATTAGTAAGAAGGGAAAGAAAGGTTGTCTTGAAAGTGTTTAACAAGGTATAAGGAGTGTTGAGAGTTCAATCCTTATATCTATAGATTCATGCCCTATCTATATGGCATGAAGCTTACCTGCTTGGGATATGTAGTGAATGAGGATTGACTCGTACGTAGTTAACTCAAGGAGGCATGCTTAGTATGAGAAAGGATAGTACCTTTTTGCTGGTTAGTGACTCTAGGAAATGGTGCTTATCACATTAGTATGGACACCCATCATGGCTAGACGGCTAAGCATCTAGGCAATACGATAGGTGGTCAAGCAACATTTAATGAAGAGATAGAAGGGAGATGAGTAGAGTAGCAATGGCTACGAGTTCTTTAGGTTGTAAGCCAACCACCTAATTTGTGCTCCGGACTTAGGTTGTCATAGGTTTATAGAATCTTGGATTTGGTTGCCCTAAGGACCATGGAGTCCTTAGGGTCTTAGGTGCTGAGTAGTCGAGCCACCAAGGGCATTGATTGAAGCTTCCAAGGTCATGAGGAGATTGGGGTTAAAGGAGTACTTGGGGATGACTTAAACAACTTATGCTAGTGCTTGATATATCGACCATGTGGTTACAATTAGGCTAGGACGAGTTTGGAGGGAGGCCAAGCTAGTCAACTTATTGGAAGAGATTGAGTTATTTACTCAAAGAAGTACTTGAGGGAACTCAAACATACTGAAACACAGGCTTAGGTTAGCTATCCGCATGATAGGTGAATTTAAGCTATTGATCCTTAGATGATGACACATGGATGGCAATGGTTAAGTATTGTGAAGCGATGATCCGTGTGCCCTTTATCCATTTATATAAGGTTATTAGGGAATGACTCATTTCTCTACTTTTCATTCTACCCTTATCGAAACTCTAATGAACTTTCTCTACAAAACTCTCTCACTTTTCTTAAACTTTGAGCACTTAAAACCCTTGTCAAACTGAGCATCAATGATGGGCAATCAAAGAAGATTTCAAGGTAGTGAGTCCTTGGAGTCTAATTTTGCAATGGTAGATAGATCCCAAAAGGAGATCATATCCAATCTTACTCCCTTCCCTCGCTGCCTACAAAATGCAATGGCGGTGGAGTGTGATCATAGGATATGTGGAGGATTGCTCTGGAATTGAGATTATGGAAGAAATATGCAACGGATAATGTTAAGAGAGATCCCATAGAGAGGTTAGTCCGAATGAGCACAAAGGATCAGATCGTGACTAAGGTACCGTATAAGCAACACAAGGACTATTAGATTTAGGTGTGCATTAAAGTTCAAGACAACATAGACTGTTGGGAAGTAAAGATGCCTAATCTAAGCAAGAGAGCATGTGACTTTAGGGGCTTGAGATGTTCTATTTGTATTAGAAGGCCATCAACATGGGGCTTTGATTACATTTCTCAAAGTTTCAAATTGAGGTCTTTAACTACTTTAAGGTATGCCTACGTTTATCTACTCGAACATATAGCAGCAATTGATCAGGTTTGAGGTAGTATTCATCTACAACCTGAATAGACCGATTGCCTAACTATCTAAACATTTTTTCCAAATGAAGCTAAGCCTGGATGGTTGGGTGTATTACTTGAGCTACAATGGTCATGTATAGCTCTTTGGATACGAACTAAGGTAAAGACTAACAAGGTCGATCGTAAAGGGGGTAAGTCTAACCTTATAGAAAGCTCGAAAACAGGGGTGGAAATGCATGAGAAATAAAAAAAAACAATAAGCAAACCTCGATCCACTCAAAGGATATTACATACTAAGGAACTACCGAGGACTTATGGCCTGACTTGATATGATATACAAGATGGCCCGGTGAAAGTACTTGCTACCTAGCCTTACTCAAGGGTTAGGATAAGAGTGAAGTAAATAAGCAAACAGAGAGCAATGCTTATGAAATGAGAAATATACTCAATATCAGGTTGTATTGTAGCCATTTACAATGGGTATTAATACTAAAAAAGTTAGAGCATCTTATCTAAAATGGAAAAGACTAAAAAGAGTAATGTCTAAAATAAGCATTATACAAGGAATATCCGAATGGTATAAATGAAAATTTAGAAAAAATGGGTATCATGTACAAAAGATTCTATCACAGGGGTACTCGGACACATGGTGGATGATCAATTGTTGTGTGCTTAGCAAAAATGGATAAATTGTATGGCTAACCTACGTATTGCTACGTAATGGTGCTGAGTCGAATTGATAGTTTAACAATGCCAAGCTAAGCAAGTGGCTCTTTTGAGGTGAACTCAGCTTAGACATATTAGGTATAGCATAGATTCAAGTTAATTAAGTAGATGGTAAAATGGGTTGAGCTGTTGTTTGAGTGTGTCTTTGTTCAACAATTGGAGACTATCGATAAGTATAAGAGGGTTCGGTTCAGCTAAGGCATTAGGTTAGTAGATTACAACAACTTAGATTCCTCGTTTGTAAGGTGTAAAGAGAGAACTCATTTAGCCATGCTCTCTAGTCCTTAAGCTTAGGCTTAGGCTTAGGCTTAGGCTTGGGCTTGGGCTTGGGCTTAGGCTTAGGTTAGGGGTTTGATAGTCTAATTCATATCATCCCCACCCGATTGATTAGGATTTGGGATCAAATTTCAACTGATCCTCATTCAAGTTCTCTTTGGATCAGTAAGGGCTAAAGTTGGCAACATTAAATAAGTTAGACACTTTGAAGTCTTCTGGCAACTTTAGCCGGTATGCATTGTTATTTATCTTCAAAGTATCTTGAATGGTCCTTTAGTTCGAGTAGACAGCTTGTTCTTCCTCTTATAGGAAACCTCTCCTTGCTCAAGTATAACCACACTTTGTCACCGGGCTAAAAGTATTTGGTCTTTCTTCCTTTGCCTTTGTCTTTTAGCTTTCTAGCAACTTGGTCAATGTATTGAGTGACTCATTAATAGATCTATTGAATGGATTGAGCTCTGATTCTTACTTCTAGATCTTCTTGGTCAGTAGGCGGCATCAAGGTATGGTTAAGGGGTAGCTTAGGGTTGAAGCTATAGACGACCTCAAATAAGGCATGCTTAGTAGTGGCATATATTGTTCTATTGTAAGCAAATTTTACCATAGCTAGGTAAACAAACATCCTAATTAGTTAAGTTCTTCCTTACCATAGCTTAGAGTAGTGATCCAAAGGTATGGTTAACAACCTTTATATGGCCGTCAGTTTAGGGATGGCAAGAGGTGTTGAACAATAGTTTGGTTCTCATTTGACGCCATAGAGTTCTCAAAAAATGGCTTAAGAATTTTGGGACTATTCAACAACATACTCCTCGATATTCTGTGCAAGTAAACTATTTCTTGTAAAAACAAATAAGCAATAGTAGAAGCATCATTAGTTTTGATACAAGGCACAAAATTTGCCATTTTGCTGAACTTATCCACGACAACCATCACAGAATCTTTGCTTTAGGTAGTTTGGGGTAACCTAAGGACAAAATCCATACTTAGGTTAGCCTATGGTTTGGTCAGGATTGCTAGAAGCATTGCCTTCCTTTGCTCTGCTCAACTTTTTGCCTTATAAATGGTACATCCTTCAATCACACAATGCACATTACGTTTCATTTTAGGATAGAAGAACCTGTCATTCAGCAGCTCTTACATCCTTTGTTCTCCAAAATGTCCAAAGAGTCCTCTATTGTAGGTTTCTCTTACTAGCAGCTTTTTCATTGAATAAGTCGACATAGATAATTTACTACCTCAGAGTAGATAACCATATTTCACATGGTATTCATCCACTGTTCTTCCTTCTTCACATCATTGATATATAGGACCAAAATGAAAATAATGTTGACATTATTCTTTAATGCTTGTAAACCCTAACAGTCTAGTTTGCAACTCAGTGAGAAGAACATGTCTCATTGATAGAGTATCGACAACTACATTATTCTTGCCTTGCTTGTATTTGATGATGAATGTAAATCCTTCTAGAAATTAGAATCCATTGAGCTTGGGGTTTAGAAGGTTTTGATTAGCCCCCCAAATACATTAAGGACTTATGATTCGTGTATATGATAAATTCCTTTGACTGAAGATAATGTTGTCATACGCGAAGAGCTTATATTAAAGCTAAGAGTTCTTTGTCATACATAGAATAGTTTATTTGTGCTTCCTTAAGCTTTTCACTATGATATGTGATAAGTTAACCTTACATCAATACAACTCTGATGCCAACACCTAACTTGTTGCATTCGAGCTCGAACACTTTATCAAAGTCTAGTAGAGCCAAGATCGGGGTAGAGGTTAACCTCACTTTCACCTCGACAAAACTCCTTTCTTCTTTTTCTCCCCACTTGACTCTACATTCTTCTT
This sequence comes from Lumnitzera littorea, assembly GCA_024138015.1. Lineage (NCBI taxonomy): Eukaryota > Viridiplantae > Streptophyta > Magnoliopsida > Myrtales > Combretaceae > Lumnitzera > Lumnitzera littorea. The sequence goes on along the minus strand of JAMXBB010000012.1, from coordinate 58,670,293 downwards.
TGTTAGCTTAGTCAGATGTGCTACTATAGTATTGAATCCTTAGATAAAGCATTAGTAGAATGATGCCATTTAATAGAAACTCTTCACTTCAATACATGAAGTCGAGGTCAACTACTCAACAATAGCTCAAACCTTCTCTTCATCAGCTCTTAATTCTCCTCAATTAACCATATAGGCTAGGAAGATCACCTCTTTTTGATATAAACAACATTTCTTCATGTTTCTAAACAATTTCTCTAAATGGAGAACATGAAAAACAACTCGGAGATGGTTAATAACTTGCCAGGTTGGCACTATAGACATAGATGTTGTCAAAATAGACAATGACAAACTTCCTAATCAGATCTCTTAAAATGTGGTTCATCAATCTCATAAAAGTGCTTGGGGCATTTGATAACCCAAATGGCATGACCATCTATTTGTATAGGCCATATCGAGTCTTAAAAGTAGTTTTCCATTCATCCCCTTGCCTCATTCGAATTTGGTTGTAGCTTGACTTCAATTGGTCTTACTAAACACTCTTGTATCACTTAGTTTGTCTAACATATTGTCTAGCCTTAGAATGGGGTATATTTACTTAAATTGTAATCTTATTGATAGCTTTGCTGTCCATACATATATGCTAAGTGTCATCCTCCTTCAACACTACCAATGTAGGTACAATACAGGGGCTAAGACTCTCTCTCACATATCTCTTCTCTAATAACTTTTTGACTTGCTTTTGGAAGTCTATAGCTTTCTCGAGATTCATTCTATAAGTGGGCTTGTTTGGCAATGCAGCATTAAGTATTAAGTTAATGCAATGTTTAATACCTTGAAATAGGGGTAATCCTTCGAGCAGCTGCTTAGGAAATAGGTTGGAATATTCATCAAGCAACTTCTCGACTTTATTTAGTAGCTTTACTTGCTCCTTCAATTCCAGTAGTCTCCTTACTGATAAGAAGGTCAACAAGTCAGACTTGAAGGCTACTTAGAGTTTGACTTTACTTAATACCAAAGCCTTCTTTGATCCTTTAGCCAATTTGGTTTGTAGTTCACTTACTTAACTTAAGGTCATGGGGTTTAGGGTAATTTTCCTTTCATCTTTGTCAAACACATACGTGTTCTTAAAACCATCATGACTAACCCTTCGATTAAAAAGCTAAGGTTGGCCTAGCAACACATTTGATGTACATATGAGTAATACATCACAAAGAATTTCATCAAAGTAATTGCCAATAAAGATCAGTAGTAATACTTACTGAGTGACATGTAGTGCTCCCTTTTTATTTAGCCAATTTATATAGCTTCGGGTGTAAGATAGTTAGTAACTTAAGGTTCTTAATCGGGTCGATAGACGCTACATTAGTGCAGATTCCACTATCTACTATGAGTGCATATACTTGCTCATTCACCTTACATGTAATGTGGAATAGATTCTCTCTTTGCTCCTCTTTATAGTGGGTTCTATAATCATTGCATATTGGACAACCAAAGTTAGTTTATCCAAATCTTTAGCAAACACATCCTCTTCAACAAGCTCATCTTCCTAGTTGGTATCCTTCTCAGGAACAATCTCCTATGCGCTCATCATTAGTATTGTCCATGTCAAGTTTCGTAATGTCTCCTTTGATAATCATAGTTCGCTTGTTCAGACATTAGGTGGCCATGTGTCTAAACCCTTGACACTTGAAAGACTTGATCTAGCTTGTCTTCTTCCCAAATCCTTGTCCCTTCTCATAAGTTCTTAGCAGTACTTCACCTTTAACTGGTTGGTTCTTCTGTTCGGCTTTGACATCCATTCATCTGCTTGGCTCAGTGCTTTGCTGAGCTTAGTAACCTCCTTAATCGAGTCGGCCTGATTGAATAGGTCAGCTTATTAGAAGTTAGCTTGGCTTATTCCTCCTCTATCTTTCCACTCATTGGGCTATTCTTATAGCTCCATCTAATGTAGTAAACTGTTAGAGCTCCACAATATCTTAGATATCATCTCTTAATCTAGTTAGGAATCTAGATACCATGTGAGCTGAGGGTTCTTCCACTTCACATCGAATCATGAGTATTTGGAACTCCTAAACATATTCATTAATAGTTTAACTACCTTGTCTCAGCTCTTGAAGCCTAGGAAAAGTATCCTATAGGTAGGTATTTGGTACGAATTTATTTCTAAGGATTCTTTTCATCTTTAGCCAAGTGCTTACTTCTCTATATCCTTCTTGTCTCCTCCTAACTTAGAAGTTCTTTCACCATTTTATAGTATACCTTAAGAGCTCTATAATAGTGGTCCTCACTTTCTCACGATCCTTATACTGATAATAATAAAAAATATGCTCTACCTTCTCTTCTCCATCTAGATAATCATCAATACTCTCGATTCGCTCATCTATACTTCTAAAAGTGTTTGGGGTTGTCATCCATGGTGAAAGACATCGCTATTGTCATCTCCAATACTAGTGTTGACACTAGGATCCATCATTCTCTTCAATAGAACTTAGTAACAAACTCAAAATCTAAGAAACAATAAACACTGTTCCTTTAAGCCAAACAATTTACATACACTTCTCCACACAGATGTTCAACTAATCTATGAACACAATAACTACTTTGAAGAATACTAAACCCAGTTGAAGTTTGCTTTGTTTTCACATGCATGAAACAAAGTATAATAAAGTACACAAAAGTAGTAAACTACTATGCCTTTTACTTATTTAAACACTCATAGCTAGCCTCTACGCAACTACAACACACTATCATAATGAACACTACTTTGCAAAAAAGCTTAAACATAACTTACCTAAATGAACCTCCACTCTAATACCAAGATGATATGAATTGAACCAAGGATTGACAAGGTTGGTCGTAAGGGGGGTGAGTCCAAGCTTGTTGAAAGCTTGAAAACAGGGGTGGAAATGTACGAGAAATAAAGAAACTAATAAGCAAACCTCAATCTACTCCATTGATATTATGCACCAAGGAACTGTCAAGGACTCACGACTCAACTTGATATGATATACGAGCTGGTCTGATGAGGGTGCTCACTACATAGCCTTGTTTAAGGGTTAAGATAAGAGTGAAGTAAACAGGTAAATAGAGAGCAATGCTTATGAAATGAGAAGTATATTCAATATTAGGTTATATTGCGGCTACATTTAGAATGGATATATATACCTAAAAAGTTAGGACATCTTACCTAAAATGGAAAAGATTAAGAAGAGTAATGTCTAAAATAAGCATAATACAAGGAGAGTCTGAAGGGTATAAATGAAAATTTAGCAAAAATGGGTATCCTATACAAAAGATTCTCTCATAGGGTTACTCAGACACGTGGCAGATGATAAGTGGTTATGCCCTTGGAAAAAATGGACAAATAGTACGATTAGCTTGGGTGTTGCTATGTAATGGTACTAAGCCAAGCTGATAGTTTAGTAATGCTAAGCTTAGTAGGTAGCTCTTCCAAGGTGAATTTAGCTTGGACGTATTGGGTACAACATGGATTCAGGTGGGCTAAGTAGATGATTAGATAGGTCGGGCTATTATCCTAGTGTACCTCTAGTCGGCAATTGGAGATTATCGATAAGTACAAGATGGTTCAACTGGGCTAGGGCATCAGGTTGGCAAACTGTAACAACTTAGATTCTTCTGTTGTAGGGTTAAAGAAAGAACTCATTTGGCTATGCTCTTTAGTCCTCAGGCTTGAGCTCAAGTCAAGGGTCTAATAATTTGATTCCTATCATCTTCTATAGGTTTAAGTCAAAGATCAGGGGGTAGAAGGACAGGTTTGTCCAAGTTAAGTTAAAGTATGACTTGCTTATCCCCATTGGTTGGAACAAGCTAATTAGGACGTCCTCAATCAAGTTTATGACCTACGAAGATGACAACGTAAGGGAAGAGCTCATCAACATAGCTAATTGGCATGGGGTCGAGTTCCACATTGGGAATATAGTGAGCCAATACCTCTGTAAAAGGATGTTGTTCGGTTAAGAGATAGGCATTAATCAAGTGTGTAGTCGAGAAGGGTGGCCAAGAGTTCGCCACTACATATTGTCTATGGGAGGGTAGCTTGAGGCTACTTGTACTCAGCAGGTTTGATTTTTCATGTCGCTTGTTTTGATTTTGTTTCTAATTGTATTTATATGTTTGTAGCTCACCAGCTCTGTGATGACAACTTTAAGCATGCGCTTGCAATGGCTAATGAGAGAAGGCTCTACGAAAAGGTTGAAAAGGGCAAGAAGAAGGCTTGAGGGTAGGAGACCTTGGCTACAACCTAAGGTGGTGACAATTCTTCATTAAGGAAGAGGAGCATAAAGGATGATGGTGGCTCCTCGAGTGGAAGGAAAGGCAAGAATGTCCACCCGACTACCAAGGAGGCAAATGATGTAACGACAGGGATCATAATGTTGATAATTGCAACATAGGCTCGTGAAGGGGGCTTAGGGAGACCGATCCTTAAACATGACACTTGTGATGAGTCTTCCAATGATGGGGATCGAGACAAGCAACAACTGTGATAGTAGAGGGTGGAAAACTTGGAGGAAATCGAGCAAAACTATGGGGTCGACATGGTTGGGGTCGATGATGAGTCAAAGAGTGCTCTTACTCATTGTATGGGAAAGGAAGTGGCTTTAACACTTGTGGACCTTAATCTCACAAGAAAATATGTGGGAAGGACCACTTGGAGATTATGTTAACAACGATAGTCGAGCTATAGAGGGTTATACTAGTTTATGTGATAGGAATCAACCCTTCAAACCTATTATCCAAAGTTGAGCTAAAGGACTGTAAGGTCTTGCCTTACATCTACTAGCCAAGTACCCTTCAAGGGTGAGGATTCCATCACCAACTTAGGACTACTTCATCTTACCAAACTCGAGTGCCGAGCTCTAATGGTGATCAAGGCCATTCTCAAGATGATGAGCAATAGACTTCCTTTTGAGTTGAGCTATCTAGTCACTCGACTTAAAGAGGCCTTTGATGATACCTAATGTCCAAGCTCCGACTCAACCCATATCAGGTTGGGCTAGTCTTCTACTCTCTTTCTAACCCTTCTGAGTTAACCTTAACTAATGTCGAACCATCAAAGATCTTACAACTGTAGGAGCAATCGAACAAATGTACATTTAGCTTGCCAACCATTATTTAACACATGTCCACTAACATGACATTCCGAAAGGATTCTTTTACCTTACATTGAACTGTATTTTGTCAGTTTTTTCCCTTTTAGCATGTACTAGGAATCTTTTAATATTTTACCCATTTTGGTCTTTTCTTTGTACATGTAACCTTAGAGGGGCTAGTATAAAACCCCATTTATTTTGTATGCAAATAATCAAATCACTTCATTGTTGAATACAGAAATTTAACCTTTTGAGAGTATCTAGTCATGTCTTTTCTTACCTTAACTCTTATCTATTCCCTTTAATAAAGAATAAAGGTGAGTGACCCTAATCCTCACTTATATGTCATATTAAGTGGAGGTTAGTTCAAGTAGGATCGGTTGGTGCGTCATATCTAGTTTGTAGCTACTTGGGTTTTGCTAAAACCCTTTTGTTTTCCCTTGTTTTTAGTTTATTATGTTGCCTTTCTATGAATACGAACCTGGAGTTGCATTAGCTTCATTGGTATCAGAGCATAGTTCCATGAGGGAGTGTGTGAAGTTGTAGTGAAATTTTATTCGTGTTGCTATTAGTAGTAGTTGTATTCTACCATAGCAATTACAGTGCTATCTTTAAGTGTATTGGAATTATGGTTAAGTTGTAGAAGTGGGTTTTGAAGTTGTGAGCTATAGAGTAATGGTTTATAAGAGGTAAGTGTAGTAACTCATGTTTCTCTATTTTACTCTATTTTCCTACTATGAAAATAGAGTAAGTTTAATTTATATACTACATTGTGTTATGTTGAATATCAAAGTGCTTAGAGCATGTTAGTGTGATTTTGGGTAGTGAGTAGTTATTGGTTGGACAAGTAATGGTTCTAAAGTGTTGTTAAGTAGTAGTGGGTAGTAGAGTTTTGTTGAATGAGTATTACTAGAGTTGTTCTTACTGAAGAAAGTCATGACAAAAAGTGTTGCACAATGTTAGATTCGAGTGTATGAAATACTATTCATGACCAAGATAGTGGTGCTTATATTAGCTGTGGTCAACATGGAAGTAACATACTTGGGTTAGTAAATGAAAAACTTGATAGAATCATTGATCTTATTAAGAGTCTAGTTATGGCAATGCAAGCTAATAAGCAACAACCCCATAGTATGCTTAATCATGGCTTAGTAGAAGAAGTACGAGAAAGGAGATATGGCCTTATTGGCTAAGCTAATAACTCAACCTGACCTTATCAAGCTAGAAGAGTGGTAAATTGACCTACTTGATGAAGACTTGAGATAGAGGAGATTAATGAAGACAACAAAGACGTCAAAGAAGAGGTTGATGGAGATGAAGAAGAGGACAGAGGATATGATGAAGTACAGGAATGATGATATGGACCTCCTCAAGGACTTGATGTTAAAGTCTAGATTCTAACCTTCACTAAAAGTGGTAATGCAGATGAATACTTGGAGTAGGAAGAGAAGGTGTTTGATTGTTATAGGTATACTAACGTGGTGAAGATCTGACTTGTTGCTTTAGAGTTCTCTTGATATTGTACCATGTGGTGCAAAAACTTAAATGTAGCTAGAGCAAGAGATAGATGAAAAGGAGTATGCACATGGAATAATATGAAGAGGTTGTTGAGAAGAAGATTTATACCAGAGACCTATTTACGAGATACCTTTGCAAAGTTGAAAGAACTTCGTTAGGGAAGCCGAGTTGTTGATGACTATGCTAAGGAATTTCAAATACTGATGATCCTAGCTGACGTAGATTAGCATGAAGCTTATATTGTATCGACGTTTATTTTAAGGCTTCGATATGAGATTTGGAATATTGTTGAAGTGCAAAGGTTTCATACCCTAGAGGAAGCCATTAAAATAGCACAAAGGGTTGAGAAGTAGAGGAGAAATACCCCAATTTGACCTGATCTAAGCCCTTCATGAGCTCCTCTTTCATGCTAACCTATCCACATTGAGTTGAGACGGCTTATCCAAACAGAAGAGAAGAATGACCAACTTAATGAATAGCCCAGCTAAATTAAAGAATCGAGCTGATGATAGAGCAACTCTAAAGACATACGAAGAGGACAAACTTCAAGTTACTACATAAGTGAAATAAAATGTTTCAAGTACTTAGGTTATTTACATGTAGCTGTTGAGTGTCCTAACCAATGTGTTATGGTCCTCTAAGATGATGACATGGACATTATAGATGATAGTAAGCTTGAGAAGGAAGAGAAAAATGTTGGAGGAGTTAAAGTGGAGAGTGGGAGGAGGCCTATGTTTATGCTAACCAAGAATAAGTGATGACTTTAGTATTGAGATGAGTATTGTACTTAATGCTGAGCTATAAGGAAAAATAATTATAGATGAGTATTGTACTTATGCTAACCTGTTCTAAGTGATGACTGCATTGACCTATAGCCAAGTGTAGCTTTATTGATCAGACCTACTTATAGAATGAACCTTGAGTAAGCTGCCTAGCTGAAAAGACAAGTAGACGAGGTTATTGAGCTAGGCTATGTGGGAGAGAGCATGAGCCCTTGTACTATGCTTGCTCTACTCGTCCCAAAGAAAGATGGTTCTTTGTGCATGTGCATCAATAGCTAAGCTATCGACCAAATTACTAAAAAATATAAATACCCCATACTAAGGATCGATGACATGTTAGATAAGCTCCATGGTGCCAAAATAGTTTTCAAAGATTGACTTGTGAAGTGGCTACCATTAGATTCACATAGGACTTGATGATGAATGGAAGATTACATTTAAGACAAGGCATGGTCTCTATGAATGGTTGGTTATGCCATTTAGACTTACCAATGAGTTGAGCACTTTCATGAGGCTCATGAATCATGTAATGCACCCTTTGATCGAAACATGTATAGTATGTACGTTGATGCTATCCTAATTTATAGCGGTGATTAGGTTGATCACTTGAAACATCTCCAAGCTGTTTTTGACATACTTCATGATGAGAAATTGTTTAGAAACTTGAAGAAATGTACATTTTACCAGAGTGAAGTTGTCTTTCTTAGATATGTGGTGTCTAGAGAAGGAATCTGAGATGATGAAGAGAGGGTATAAGCTATCTTGAAGTAGCCTACACCTAAGAATGTTACTGAAGTTAGGAGTTTTCGTGAACTTGCTTCATTCCACAGGAGATTCATCAAGAACTTTAATACCATTATAGCTCTTTAATTGAGTTGATAAAGAAGTGTAATGGATTCTAGTAAATTAGCCAAGCTAAGAAGAGTTTTAAGGAGATCAAGGAGAAACTTAACCATCGTACTTGTCGTAGCTCTGCTTGACTTTGATAAGCCATTTAAGTTAGAGTGTAATGCATTAGGTATTGGAATTGGAGTAGTCTTAAAGTAAGAATGCCAACCTATAGCTTACCATAGCGAGAAACTTAATGGTGTCGACTTAAATTATTCCATATATGAGAAGGAATTGTATTCTCTTTTCTAAGCTCTTATGGTATGGTAGCATTATTTACTACCTCAAGAGTTTGTCATTTACATAGATCATGAGTCCTTAAAACATCTAGGGAGTCAAAACAAACTTTTGAAAAGGTAAGCCAAATGATTGGAATTCATGGAAAGATTCTCCTATGTGATTAAGCATAAGAAAGGTAAAGCTAATGTGGTTGCTGATGCTCTATCATGTTGACATGTCTTTTTGACCACACTGCAAACAAAGTTATTGGGATTTTCCCTTATTTTATAGCAGCATGCTTAGGACCTATCGGTCCTATACTTGAGAAGTGTCGAGATCAAGTTGTTGTTGTTGGATACTACTTAAAGGATTGATATCTATTTAAGGAGATTGTATATAACTAATTGATCCATATATGAGCTATTGGTTCGAGAAGCTCATAGTGGTGGTTTATTTGGGCATTTTGGTGAGACTAAAATTGCCGATTTGTTGAGAGAAAATTTTTACTAACCTAGTATGGTCAAGGATGAGTTGTGATGTGTACAAAAGGGCAAAAGGGAAAAAGGAGACACATAGAGAATATATGCCTTTACCCACGCCAACCTTACCTTGGGTCAACCTCATTATGGATTTTGTTCGAAGGTTACCCTAGACATCTAAAGGGAAGGACTTGATCCTCATAGTTGTGGATTGATTTAGAAAAATGGCATACTTCATTTTGTGCCACCAAACTAGCGATACTTTATATATTGCTAATTTGTTTTTGTAAGAAATCATTCGCTTACATAAAGTTTCAAAATCCATTGTTTCAAATCAAGATACTAAGTTTTTGAGCTTCTTTTAGAAGACATTATGAAGGAGACTTGGTACCATACTTGTGTTTAGTTTGAGTAGCCACCCTCAGACCAATGGCCAAACTAAAGTAGTGAATAGGACACTAGGTACTTTGCTTGAAGATGTAGTTAGGAAGAATTTAAAGGATTAAGATATGTGCTTACCTATTGCGGAGTTCACTTACAACTAAACTATTTATAGTACTACTGAAAAGACTCCCTTTGAGGTCATCTATGACCTTAACCCAATCATCACACTAGACATGATTGGCATCCATACAGGTCTCGAAGAAATCCAATCAAGAGTTGACCAAGCTCATGAACTGCACAAATTGCACCAGCAGATGACCAAGAAAATCACCAAGTTCAATGAACAACAGCATGAGATCAATAGTTGAGGCCATTGAGCTATTTCTTTTAATCTAAGTGACTTAGTTTGGATCCACCTCGGCTAAGAGAGATTTCCCCATCTTAGGAAGAGCAAGATATCACCCTAAGCTAATGATCCATTCAAGGTCTTGAAGAAGCTCAATTGCAATATGTCTACCAAATTGAGCTACTTAAGGACTATGGTATCTCTTTCACTATCAACGTATTCGACTTGATTCCCCACCATCTAGATGATATCGAAGCAAGATCAACTAGTAAACCAAATCTCTTAAACCACTAGGAAGATGATAGGAATCAACTTCTCAAGCCCATTGCCTAAAGTCAAACTAGAGGACTATAAGGACTTGCTTGGTATATGTTAGCTTGAATACCCTTCAAGGGTGAGGATACTATCACCAACTTGGGATTACTTCATCTTACCAAACTTGAGTGCTGAGCTCTAGCTATAATCAAGAAAATTCTCGAATTAATGAGCACCAAACTTCCTTTTAAGTAGAGTTACCCATTCACTCAACTTGAAGAGGCCTTTAATAACACCTAGCGTCTAAGCTCTAACCCAACCTAAATTAGGTTAGCCCAGTTTTCTATTCTCTTTCTAACTAGTTTTGAACCATCAAAGATCTTACAATTGCAAGAATAGTCAAACATATGTACATTCAACTTACTAAACCACTATTTGACACGTGTCCACTAACACTACATTTCAAAAGGATTCTTCTTCTTCTTCTTCTTCTTCTTTGTACATGGTTATATTTTGTCATTTTTTCCCCTTTTAGCATATACTAGGAATCTTTAAGTATTTTAGCCATTTTGGTCTTTTCTTTGTACATGTAACCCTAAAGGGGCTACTATAAAACCCCCCTACATTTTATACTCAAACAATCAAATCACTTCATTATTGAATACATAAATTTGCCCTTTTGAGAGCACCTAGTCGTGTCATCTCTTGCCTTAACTCTTATCTATTCTCTTTAGTAAAGAATAGTGGTGAGTGACTCTAATCCTCACTTATATGTTATATTAAGTGGAGGTTAAGTTGAGTAGGATTGATTGGTGTGTCATATTTAGTTGGTATTTGCTCAGGTTTTACTAAAACCCTTTAGTTTTCCCTTATTTCGGTTTGTTGTGGTGCTTGTCCATTTGTACAACCCTCAAGATGCATCAAGTAGGAAGGAGCTTGAGGAAGCTCAAGTTAGGTTCAAGGCTTAAGAGATCGAGCTTAGGGATAGTTGGGATCCTACACCAGAGGCAATGGAGACGATCTTTAAGGAGATCATCATGGGGCCAAACTTCATGGAGGCAGCTTTCAAGGCTAGTTTGGAGGAAGGAAGGTAGGTGAAGGCTAAGATTAAGGAGAAACACTTGCCCATCTACCTGAGCTACCTCTTTTGGTTAAATGAGAAGGATAACTCTAGTGATGACACTTAGGAATTTATGGCCAAACATAGTGAGATAAGGACTATGCTAAGAACTAATGGAATCCTCTTACTCATTTTTCTTTGCTTTTTTCCCATTCTTATGTAAATTTTTCTTTTGTTTTCTTTTCTCCTCTTTTTGTACTTAGGGTTGGGATGATAGTCCCTAGGCCTTGTTCTTAATTACATGAATGAATGAAAATGAAGTTTCTTCAAGTGTTATCATCTCCTCATGCTTTACCTTGCTTCATGTTTTTTTCCATACTTGTTGCTTCTAAGAATTAGTATTGGCTCGATTGTTCGAGCACACATGAGAGTATAAGGGTTGAGCTAGGTTGTGTGGGATACTAGACGTTGTGAGTTGCACCTAACGCTTGGCATAATAGTACCTCAACTAGGTTGTCATTAACTCTTACATTGGCCCAACCTCATGTATTCCAATTAGCATTTTCTTTCTAAGTGTTTAAGTGATCTCGGCGGAGTCATTCAATCGAAGAGTACTGCTTATAGGCTTATAGGTCCCTTAACTAAGTTGTGATTTGTTTGGGGCACTAAGCCCTCGAGGGTTGACAAGTGGGCATAGACTTAGTGTATTGAATGGGTTGATGTACTTGGTTTGAAGTGCTAAACCTCTAGGCATAAGTGCCTCTAGGGTGCTTAATGTCAAGAACGTGTATCGACTTATATGCTTGAGGCTTAAGGCTCTCGAGTGTAGTAACTGGCGAGAGTTCTTAAGCTTCGACGATGTGCATCAACTCGATTATGCCCGGAGCCTTTCTTCCCTTAAGTGTTACTTTCAATGAGGAGTTGAGCTTGATGATGATCGAACCACAGTGAAGTGTTTGATGTAGATTAGGAGATAAGAGTAGATAAGTGTAGGAACTCATCTTTTGTTAATGTGATAAATATTTACAAGCACATCGGACTCTTCATAGAACTTTTACAAAAAGTAGGGCTTTAGGTTGTTAGCGTTCCACATCTTGGGGGTAAGTTGTTCATCAAGGGTTTTTAATTTGTAAGCTCCATTGCCTATGTCCTCTTTTATATGCATGGATTCCTCCTAGTTTTGTGCGAGTTTACGTTATCCTTCTTGTGGTCCCGTAGCCTCCAGTTTACGGCATATTAGTTCTTTAGGCTGAAAAATCTAGTGCTTAATCTTCTTGTCTTAGTACTTAGCCACTTGTTGTTGGTAGTTGGCTACATAAGCCCTAATAACATCGCGCACATTGTTGATGGTGCCAAAGCTTGCTTGCAAGGTCATTTGGTTGGTGTTGGCATTGAAGTTCTAGACCTTACTCATCAAGAGCTCTACCTTAATGGGTAGCATGGCTTTAAGCCAAAGGTAAGGCAAAATGAGGTTTGTCCAGTCGATGTATTGTAAGTTATTCGATACCCCCAAAGGATGGTTCAGAGCTCATTAGCCCACTTTCCCTCTGTTTGCTCCATTATCTTCTTTAAGTTACCTAGAGTAATCTTGTTGATGGCTTCGACTTGGTCGTTGGTTTAGTCGTTGGTTTAAGGGTAGACTATTAACCTATAGTGCAGTGTAATGTGATGCTTCTCACAAAACTCTCTAAACTTGGCACTATCAAGTTGCTTGCCATCATTTGTGATTTGGGCATAAGGAAACTCGAATTTGGTGAGGATAAAGCTTTCAACTACCTTGGCTATTATACTCGTGATTGCCCGAGCATCAACTTGCTTTGTAAAGTAGTCCATGACCACTAAGATGAATTGACAGTTTCCAAATGCTTTAGGAAAGGATTCGAAGACGTTGAGCCCTGACTAGGCAAATAGCCATAACTTCATCATGGGTGAAGGTCGGTGCTCAAGGCATAACTAATGGGTACGTGCTTTTGACACTTATGGCATCTTTACACCATAATCTTCACATCATTCTTCATCGTTAGTCAGTAGTAATCGAGGAGAATGACTCAGATGTAAAGCACTTAGACTTGAATGTAGTTACTACAAACCCTAACATGTAACTCCTTGAGGGTGTAGGTGCCCTCATTGTGTTTGAGACACCAAAGAAGTGATACGTTGTGCCCACAGTGATAGAGGACATCATCAATGATTATATAATTGGTTATGTTGTAAGCCAAGAGGTTCACCTATAACTTATAATCATTTGTGTAGGGTGATGGACGATTGTAGTTATGAGCTTTAGTAGTCTATCCACCTTTAAGTTCTCTACCTAAGCTTAGGTGATATTCCATGAGATGAATCTAGAGGCGACCTCCTGTACCACTCAGAGATACTTTGTCAAGGCCTCCCCCTTAGCCTTATACTCCCCCTTGACTTGTTGTATCACCAACATAAAGTCTAAGAGATCTCTAACTTTTCAACCCTAACATTTTTTTTTTGCAATCTTGAAGCTAACCATGAGGTCTCGTTATTGCTTACTAGGAATTCGAACTTAAGTGCATATAGGACCTTAGTACTATAAGGCCCTTGCAAAACTATGCTTGCTCTACTTCCCCTCACCCCCTTGAGTGGAGGTTCCATTGACATGGATAGTCCATGTTAGTATATTAATCTAAGTTGGTGCTCATTCCTCTTTAGTATACTAGGTGACAAAGTTGGTGAGGACTTGAGCCTTAATAGCTTACCTCAAGTGGAATTTAACTCCATAGGCACTAAGCTCCAATGCATATTTGACCATATAGCCCAAGGCATCAAGCTTTTGTAAGATGGTTTGTAATGGCTAATCAGTAAGGATGACAATAGGGTGTGCTTCAAAGTAGGGCCTTAACTTCCTTGCAATGATCATTATGGCTAAAGCGAACTTCTTTACCTATATATACCTAGTCTCCAAGCCTCATAGCATGTGGCTATCATATAGATAGGATTGTGCTCTCGTTCATTTGCTTAGATGAGCACAATAGATAGTGTTTGGTCACTAATGACCAGGTACAAGTAGAGCTCTTCCTTTGGAACTAGCTTAGAAAGGACAGGTAGGCTCTTTAGGAATTGCTTAAGCTTTTGTAATGTAGCCTAGCGTTCTTTGGTCCAGTTGACCTCCAATGGATTCTTTAGTAGCTTGAAGAACTTGAAACACTTGTTAGCACTTCTAAGCACAAAGCAATCAAGTGTAGGTAGGCTTCCTTGATGTTTCAAGGGGCTTACATATCACAAACTACTTATATCTTGTCTTAATTAGCCTTAATGTGTGCTTTATAACGATGAATTCAAGGAAATTACTTAAGCCTACCCCAAAGATGCACTTTTGGGGGTTGAGCTTCAACTAATACTTGCATAAAGTTTCAAAAGTCTTATCTAAGTCCTCGATGTGGTCAACTTTCTACGTACTCTTAATGATCATGTCTTCCAAGTAAACCTTGGCATTTCATCCAAGTTGTAGCTTAACAATGGTTGTTACCAATTTCTAGTATGTTGCCCCGACATTCTTAAGGCCGAAGGGCATGACCTAGTAGGATGTGTCAAAGTTGACAACGAACAACATGTGCACTTAGTCCTCTAAGGCCATGAATATTTAATTATAACTTGAGTGGGTATCCATGAAGCTAGGCATTCCATGGTTCGGCTTCGAATTAATGAGCTAGTCGTTCTTAAGAAGAGGAAAGCAATCCTTTAGGTAGGCTTTATTCAGGTTGGTGTAATCTGCATACATGCGCGACTTCTTATTGGACTTCTTCACTAGCACTATGTTCATTAACCAAGTTGAATAACGCTCCTCTCTTATAAATCTAGCTTGAAGCAACTATTGCACCTCCTGCTCAATAGCAACCTATTTCTCTAATGCGAAATGTCTTCTCTTTTATTTGATAGCCATTACATTAGGGTTTACTCCAAGATAGTGCCTCACCTTAGGGATATCAATGATACTAGGGATCTCCTTAGAAGATGATGTAAAGAAGTTGGCATTGGATTGGAGGAAGGTGACAAGTTGGTTTTTATGCTTGGCGAATAGCGATGCCACTATTCATATGGTTTGTTCAAGGCAGCTCTCGATCTCTATAGCTTCAATCTTCTTTATAGGCTCTCCTTATAAACCATGCACTTCCTTTGGCCCTAACTCAATGTATATAACTTGGTTGTGGGTAGTGTCCTTTAAGTAAAGTGATCTGGAAAGCTTCTTGTCATCACAGTCCAAGCTAACTACTATGGGTGTTGGGATCTTCACCTTCAGGTGATATGGGTGTTGGCATCGCCAACTAATACACATGTCAAACTTGTTTAGGCTTAGTCTCCTAAGTATGGTGCTATATGGGGAACATTGATTAACAACAACAAAGTTGATTAGTTGTGAAGCAACGTACTCATCTTTGCCCAGTTGAATAAGGAGTGTAATAAGACCCTTGGCTAGCATAGACTTGCTCTAAAGCTAAACAAACTTTGTATACAAGGTCGTAGGGGCTTTTCCCATTGATCCTTTATTTGCTCATAAGCATGGTAAAACAGGATGTCTATAGAGCTTCCATCATCAATAAATGCCTTTGGGATGTCGAAGTATGTAACAACTTGGTCGAAAACCCCTCTTATTGAGGTATTGTCTGCTTTGGCATAGAATGCCACATGGTTTTGTCTCCTGATGTAGTAGCTTCCCAAGAGATCACTTATCTTGAGATTACTCCAGCCCAAGCATGCTTAACTTTGGAGTTTCGATGTACTCCGAGCTATTACACCAAAAGATGCCTTAATGATTTAGAATTCCATCACCTAGCATATAAGGGGGATTACAATCCACCCTTGTTATAGAATTGATGTCCTCGTTAGTTTTGTGACATAGGTCCAAGATAACTACTAGGTAAGGCTTCGCTCTTTCGACTAATAGATTGCTCTGATACCATCTATAATGACTCGATCAGAAATCTTTTCACTAAAGTATTGTCCGCTTTAGTGTAAAACACTATACAGTTTTATCCTTTAGTATAGCAACTTCCTATGAAGTCACTCATCCTAGGATTGCTCTAACCTGAGCACACTTAACTTTACAGTTTCGATGTACTCTAAGCCACTACACCAAAAGATGCCTTGATGATTTAGAATTCTTTCACCTGGCATGTAAGGGTATTACAAAGTAGCCAATCTTGGCATTGATCACCAAAGGATTAATGTATGGGTACTCTATACCTTCTTTATCTTTGGTAGAGAAGTAGATGGTGGTGCCAATCCTTGGTTTCTTTATTGGAAGAGAGCACCTTGTACTATGCTTTAGAAGGGGATGTGATGTCCCTTAACCTTGATCCTCCAATTATGGTCTAGAACTATCCTCTTTTACCTCAATGTTGTTGGTCATCAAGTTTCACTATTGTTGTTGTCATTGTTGCTCTTTATTAGTTTAGCGGCGTTAAGATGGCTGTTGAACTTGATTTCTCTCATTGATGGTGAGGTGATTGATGCAACCTTTGTGCAAAAGCCTTCGATGGTGTTCTTAAGGTGGTAGCATTCGTTGATGTAATGTCTACATACATTGTAGTAGTCATAGAACTTACTCAATCTTGTGGCTTCTAGGGTCTCTCAAACCTGAGGAGGTCTAGGAGGTTGCCTCCTAACCTCATAGAGCACTTCGTTGAGAGGGCGATTCAATGGTGTATAGCTCGCATAGTTTGTAAACTTTTGCTTTTGCCTCTATTGGCATTCCTTGGAGGAAAATGTCCTATCATCTTAGAGACTAAGGTGGTCCTTCACCAAGGAACTTCTATGGTGGCTATCACTCTCTAGCCTTGCTTAGATGGCATCCTCTTAGGCAATGTACTTCTTAGCCATTCACATGAACTCATAGAAAGTGTCTATATGATTGAAGGTGATGGTTTTGAAGAACTTTCTATTAGGGTTTAGGCCATTGATGATGGCTTGGAGGGTAACCTTAATGTCAAGCCTTGGAACTTAGAGTTTTGCTCGATTAAAGTGCTTTAAGAAGGCCCTAAGTGTCACATTAGGCCTTTGCTTAGCATTGTAGAAGCTTAAGGAGTCCTTGCATGACACCTTACTACCAAAGATATGTTGTTGGAACCCGATCGCAAGTTCATTAATGGAGTTGATCAAATTGTCCTGTAATTGGTTGAACCATAACAACGCTACATATGTTAATGTTCTAGGGAATGCCTTAAATATTATGGCATCAAAGAAGTTGTATAGGCTCATCATGGTACGAAAGTGCACCAAGTGGTCATTAGGGTTGCTTAAGCTAATGTAGGTATTCAGATGTGGGAGTCAAACACCTTGTAGAAGGGTCTCTTTGAAGATGATCAACGTAAAGGGGCTCTTATTCATACCTAGCCTTAATAGTTGAGCTAAGGACTTGGCTCATTTTTGCTTGCACATGCTCAAACCACAACAAATGTGCTTACCCAATTCTTACACATTCATCTCCTAGAGTGGCTTAAGAGAATGGCTTTGGAAGAGTTCCTTCAGCATCATATTGGTGCTTGATAGTTCACCCAGCATATGCACCTTGCCACAAATAGTGTTCAATTGATTGTAAAGGTCTTTAAGAGGATAATGATCAGGGTTAACACACATATATGGGTATACTGGGTTTGCTGGGGGTATTGGAGAGCACTTGGTAGGCCTATTGGACGAGTTGTTAGAGAGGTCATTGTGGTAAGCCTTGCTTTCGACCTTTTACAAGGCTACAACTTCTCTACATAATGTAGTGTTTTGTTTAAGGTTTTTTCATATTTACTATAATCATCTGATGAAACATCATCTTGAGTTAGTTTAACTCTGATGGTTGTGCAATTGTTTGCAATGGTGGTGTTGGTGATTGACTACTGTTACCGTGATGGGATACTTAAGGGTTTGTATTCTTGCTCCTAACCATGATTAGTGCGTTTATAGAAATGGTGGGCACCAAATGGTGCTAGTAGATATCACAAGTAGTGGTCTTCTTCTAGTCTTCTAATGGTTTGGTAATTGTATGTAACAGTAGACCTACAAGAAAGCCCCTTATGGTAGTGCTAGTAAGGGCCCTCTAATGCAAAAGTTAGAAAGAAGGGAAAGAAAGAGTGTCTTAAGAATGTTTAAGAAGGTATAAGGAGTGTTCAAGTTCAATCCTTATCTTGTGGCTTCATGCACTATTTATATGGCATGAAGCTTACTTATAAGGGACATGTACTAGACGAAGATTGGCTCATATGTAGTTGGTGTAAGGAGGTATGCTCAGTACGAGAAAGGATAACACTTTTTTGTTGGTTGGTGGCTTTAAGAAAGGGTGCTTATTACAATAGCATAGGTAGCCATCATAGCTAAGGCACCTAGGTATCTAGGTTGTATGACAGGCAGCATTTAATGAATAGAAAGAAGGGTGATAAGTAGAGTAACCATAGCACTAAGTTCTTCAGTTAGTAGGTCGAGCACTTAGTGTGTACTTGGAACTTAAGCCAATGTGGCTCTACGGAATCTCATATTTGGTTTCCTCGAGGACTATAGAGCCCTCAACGTTTTGGGTACCGAGGAGTTGGACCCCTAAGGACATTGATTGATGCTTCCAAAGTCATGAGGAGTTTGGGTCAAAGGAGAATTTGGGGATAACCCGAGTAGGTATCTCTAGTGCTAGATATGTTGACCATGTGGTTGCACTTAGGTTAAGGCAAGTCTACGAGTGAGGTTGAGTTGGTCAGCTTGCTAGAGGGGACTAAGTTGTTAATCCAAAAGGAGTGTTCAAGGAGACCTAAGTATATTGATATATGAGTTTGGGCCTCTAGAACTTAGATCTAAAAAGGCTTACCAATAGACAAAATAAGTATAATTGACTAATAATCTTAATTAACAATGGCTTTAGTTTTTTCTTTTTGTCGTAATACAATTGACTGACTTTGACATTCAATCTTATAGGTATGCTTTTTAATGATATATTTTAATTGTTAGAAGGTCAAAAGGTTTTATCGTGTAGCAAATTGGCTATAAATCTACCAATAAAATAGGCTAACTCGATGAACAAAAACAACACTAGAGCATTCTTAGTATTCTTTGTAGAGGGTTAGGCTTTTCTTTGTTGAAAGTGTTTTCTAGAATCTTTATTCAAAATTTATTTTAATAAAAAATTTTAAATCGTCTAATCTACTCTATGGTAATAGTTTGTAGCTATTAGTGACTTCTTATGATAAGTTATGGTAGAAGATAAAAGTATCAATTATTAATGATGATAGACATTAACCATCTAAAAAATTCATACATAATAAAGTAAATTATTATCTTTACTTAAAAGGAGAGAATCATTTTTCTGGTTTTTCATTAGTGTTTTTTTACTACTACTAACCACCCTTTTTCCAATATTTTCCCTTCATTAAAAACAAATACATAAGTTCCACATGCAACAAAGTAATACCCTGCTAGCCATAAAAGACAACCACAATTGAGATGACAAGTTAATCGGTCTTAAATAACAAAGGAGGTTCCTTTAAGTACCATCCAAAAGGTCTTTAAATAAACAACTATTTAAGTTCACAAGCAAACTAGGAAACAATAACAATTCTTCACTCATATCTATCATAGTTTTGGCAAAGCTATCTACAACACCATTTCTTTCATGAAAGATCCCATGCAACTTGATTTTCATACATAAAACAATTATAGAAGGTATAAGTGTTTTGTCAACATCACTAGCCTCCTACATGGAGTTAACTAAGATTGCATGCACCCAAACATAAAGTGAAATGATATGGATTTCATTGCTCTCTTTCTCTATCTTCCTGTCTTGAAATTGTGATAGTTTATGTATAGACATGTAATATAAAGTGTATATATGTATATATATTTATATATGTATGTTTTATTGAAGAAAATATTATTGTGGAAACTGTTTGGTATAATACACTAATACTAAATTGAGCTAAGGACAATAATAACTTGGATTAATTATTTGAATTAGTGATAAGGTTTAAATAATCAAGCCTATATCTTGGGATAGTATAGGGAGTTTTGTTTTAGGAAGCATGAAACAAAGACCATTAAAGTTATGTTACTAGTCTAAACCTTTTTTAATAGACTTATGCATTCAGCAAGACCATCTATAGGCTATTGGGCTTGGACAAATCCTTGATAAACCCACAAAAGAATCCAAAAAAAAAAAAAAACATAGGAACCTATGGTTAATCAATTATTGTCCATCATTCGTCAATATGATCTATTTGTGATTTGACTAGCAAACAACCCTTTAGCTCTTCACTTTCCAGAGAGAAGATAGAATCATAGCCAACTTCAAGCTTTAGAGCTTAGAGATCAAAAGATCAAGAGTCACTTGCATTCCAGCTATTTGTGCACCACAAACTCTTGCACAAGTACATGAATTTGCTAAGATTATATGTTCCTCCTTCCTAATCACTCTCCATTTCATCCTAATTGAAATATCACATCAAGTTGCATTACTCCTTTCTTTTTCCTTTCCTTTTCGGTTAATAACTGCCATTATATTATGAAATACAGATAAAGTCCTGTACAGAAATTCAACCTCCATCAGCAGAAGTAAAAACATGACTACTGCACATCATAGTTTCATTTGTACCCATTGTTTACTTACATTTGTACATACCATACCCTTGTATGTCCTCCTGAAAAATTGGGTAAAGAACAGCATGAGGATCTTCCAAAGACAAAACTTCTTCTTCCCTGTCATGCATCAGTCTAGCTAACCCATCAGCCACTTTGTCCGTCTCCCTTGGTACAGCTTCAATCAACCAGTCGTGTAGTCTAGAGATGATTTCCCTGCAAGCCATTAAAACATTGTAATATTTATAATTTATATTTTTTCCACGAGTGAGAAATAGCGCTGCAGTTGCTGAATCTATAGCTATTTCAATGTTTAAGTGTCCATGTTCTATGCAATGTAGCAACCCAAAGTAATATTGCCCTTAAAATTCACAAGAAGTGCATAATCCATATTGTACAAACATGATACACGTGGTGGATCTCTCCATTTATAGCTATTACTTAGATATAAGATTTATATTAATTAATAGATACGCTAAAAGGTCCAATGCTAGATGAAACATTTCACATAGTAGTTGGGGGCTTTTTGATGTATTTATCTATAACTATTATATATATTTTATTGTAATAGTAATGATGAATGCTTATAAATTTTTATGGCCACCAATGACCCTTAGTGGTAAAAATCTATTTCATA
This sequence comes from Lumnitzera littorea, assembly GCA_024138015.1. Taxonomy (NCBI): domain Eukaryota; kingdom Viridiplantae; phylum Streptophyta; class Magnoliopsida; order Myrtales; family Combretaceae; genus Lumnitzera; species Lumnitzera littorea. Next base: position 58,649,062 of record JAMXBB010000012.1, on the reverse strand, counting down.
CTAATTATCTTTTCAACTTTTTTCCGGTTATTGTCATTTCATTTGATTCGTGAAACTTTATTAAAGTCTTGGTGTAATTTTTCTAACACCACTCTTCTTTTTACACATATCATCAAAATATATACTTTAGTTATATATAGGTAGATAATGTAAATTTTATTGCAAATTGACGTCAATCGACCAAACACAAAAGCTAAAATTTTAATGTTTTGTTAAATGGATTAGTACAATTGACTAATAATCTTAATTAACAATACATCTATGATTTCGGAAGTATGCTTTTGAAGTTTTCTTTTAACTGTTAGTCACTAAAAAGGTTCCGTTGTGTAACGAATTCTAATTGGCTCCACATCCATTATTAAAAATGGGCTTAGCTTGATGAGCAAAAACAACGTCAGATGGTACTTAGCGTTCTTTGTAGATGAACTTTTAACCACCACTTTGGAAGATTACCATTATCTCTACCAATAAGAACTACTTGCTTGATATTACCGTGACAATATTTAACGAATTTCAGAGTTTTAATTTAGAATAAATTAAAAAATATATTTCTCCAGAAAACAAATGCAACGTGATACCGTGTCTGATCTTCTTTTGTGAGTTGGGCTTGGGCAACAGCCAAAGTTAACTTCCCGAATCTATCTTCAGGGTTTGATTGCGTATCTTTTGTTTATAATTTGGTTAATCCTTTATTATATTTTCATAAAATATTTGCATTTGAAAAAATACTTGGATAATCAAGACCTTTAAAATTTAGTGATATTAATCCTTTATATATTTTTTCATCGGATTTTTATTATACTCTTATGATTTTTTGTCCTTTTTTATATGGAAAAGGTGCATTTGGAGTCTATAGATTTTGAAAAGATAATGGCCTTGAATAAATGCTGTATTGCATCCTGAGTTACTAAAGCGAAAATCATTTGATCCTGTATGTATGTTATTTTCCCCCCTAAGTCAACGCTACATACCATTCCATATATATTAGTTAAAATAATGATGATTTAATAGTAATTCAACCACAAGTTCCGAATTGACAAATCATTCAATTCGTCCTCTTCTGCCTTCTTCCAAATCAACCCAACTGACCCAATATGCTTGGCAACATTATAAGATTATAAGAAGCATTGATAATAGATAGAAGTGAAAATGAAATGAAAGAAAAGGAAAGCTGATGGTAGGAAATTTTTTTTTTTTTGTTTTTCTTTCTTTTAACTTTTTGTTTGGATACAATGATGGTATTTGAAGAAAATAAAAGTAAACGTTTCCTTTTAGTTGTTTTATTGACATAACGTAAGAGAAATAAAAGAAAATAAATTATTCCTGATACTAAAATAACCCTATGTATTCTTACTTGATTTGGAATTTTATACTTCTTTTTTCAACTCATTTCTATCCATTTTTTAAGATGAACCAGCAAAAATGTTCCCACCACTTTATCTTTGTTTCCATCAAGTTTTACTTCTTCTTTAAATATCTAAATACAATATTTTCACTGATTTCCTTCCATTTTCCATTTCTCTATTCTATATAAACCACTATATGATGATGAAGTTTCATACTTAAATGAGGCCCTTTTTAATATTAGTAATTAGAAAAGGGCCCGGGTAAAAGTCATTCACGGGATGGTCTAGGGAAAGGCACATACTATGATATCATATAAAGTATGCGCCTTTAGTATGTGTGCCTTTTCAGATTTTAAATAAAACTCGTAACGAGTCTATGCAATATATGAATAAAAGTTTGAATAATGATTATGATTTTTTAAATAAAAATTGTAAAATATAATCTACTTTTTTATGCATCATATATATACATATATATAAAGAAAACATGTCAAAAATTATTTAAGCTAGCATTTGATTGCTAAAATTAGATAGTAAAAAGAGAATTAGATATCACAAATATAAGGAGTATAAAACAGTATAACTTTATTATACTACGTTTGATTTATATGGTACTGGATATAGATTTTTATCATGTCTCTTGTTTAGTACATATAAGTACTTGACTTAATCTTATACATTGAAATTTACACCCTCACTATTGTCTAATATTTGTTTAATTATATTATTATATTATTTGAAGAATATAAATTTCAAATATTGTCTCATATTTATACCCTTTATATTATATGATATTTATTTAATTATATTTACACTCTTAATACTTGTATTTTTGTCTATTGAAGCGAACTTTTATATCTTATTTTAAAGGGTGCAAATTTTAAACATTTTTTCTAGTTTTCTTATCTCTTTTTATCTTGTAACCAAATTTAAATTGTAAACTCAAGCAATGGACAAAAATTTTTATCTAGTCTAGTCCTATAAATTTTGCGCATAAAGATATGAGATATAAAAAATAAAGAACTTCTAAAATTATATATTATAATATGATATAAGGCATTTACATGGAGACACCTTTATCTTGAATAAAAATGACAAAGGAGCATTCTATGTATGTGCCTTCCATGGCACCCCTTTTAAAATAGAACAAAAAGAACATAATGCATCTTTCTATTAAGACAACTCACACACACTCTTAAGGTCTCTCAACCTGACCACTCTAAGACACACTCTCCCACTCAAATCTCTCTATTATTTCAACAAATCTTCATTGAAAACCACAAGGTATGTAATTTTTAATACTTAAACTCTACTAACCTTCATGGAATTCTATAGATTTAAATGATTTAGTAGACCATAGAATTAGGAATGTGATATATGTCGTGCATGAATTTTCAGTTTTGTATTAAGTCCTATGCCCATTCAATATAGGTCATTGACTAAGGATAAAGGAAAACTTGGTTTTCTTTTAATTTTTAAAAGATTTTAGAGTTAGCACTTAATTAGAGTCAGGAAAAAGGGTTAAGTCATAACTAATTGGATAGATTAGTTATAACTTAGTCACTAATCTATGAAAAAAACCAATTTTAAAAATGATTTTTGAAAATCAAAGTTTTTAGATTGGGAGTAATCTTATTAAACATTAATAGGTATCACTTTAACTCTTCGAATTTAACATTATATTTCAAAATGCTCATTTATTCTAAAGATAGGATAATTTACATGCATAACTAAAAAGAAAGATAAATAAGTTGATTTATTTATAATGAAGGGAAAAAAAGAAGAGAACCATATTTTAAGTTGCCCTATAATTACCTATAGGTGTATACGTACCCACGATTTTGGATCGAACTTTCTATAGTTCATTTTGAAAACTTAGGTGGGTTGGTTTATTTTATTTTGAAAATTGGTCAGGTTTACCTTTTCTTTTCTTTTTTTACATATTTATTTTAATTCAAGAAAATTCTAAAAAAAAAAATCCTTAATTTGAAGCCATTGTTTTTTTTTTTTGAAATTTCTAAAAATTCTAACTTTCGAAAAGGGATTCATTAACTTTAGAAAATTGAATTTTCTAAATGAGAAAAAAATATATATTCTTTTGGAGAATAAGATTTCTTTTTAATAAAATGAGAAAAAGGAAGAGAAGTTTTCATTATTTTTTTTTTGTTTTAGAAAATAAAAAGAGAAAGAGGAGAAGAAGGAAAAAAATTTTGTTAAGGAAAGGAGAACCATAACTTAAATAAAAGGATTTTTTTGGTTTAGCTTTTTTTTTTCTTTTTTCTTTTTTGGTATGAGAAACATTTTATTTTTCAAAAGAAAAGAAAAATGAAAAATTAAGATTAAAATAATAATAAATGGATTTTAAAAAAGGGTTTAGAATATTTAATGCAAGAACAGTTTTTTTTTTTTTAATTTTTTTAGAAGGAATCTAATGGAAGAAAAAAGTGTCCTTGAAGAAGAAATTTATAGAAAATTTACTATTTTCGTTTAGCTCTTTCTTCTTTAATAAGTTTTATTTTTTCTTTTTACATAGGTAATTGAGAAAAAGAAGAAGAAAAAAAGATAAAATAAAATAAAATAAAACAAAAAAGAACCGCGACCAACCTTGTACGGATCAAGAGGGAGGAGTTAGGTATGGAATAGAGTTAGATCACGTTGAGTAGGATTGGGTTTTAATCAAGTTGGACTTTGGTTTGCAAGTCACACTAAATAGAAGAAGTAGTCGTGATCAAATTAACGATTTATTGTACTTAGATTTAATGCTAAAAATTAAATGACTTTCTCTAAGTAAATTAAAAACCCTAAAAATGGCCCTTAATGTTTATTTTTCTAAAAGATCCTATTTTTCCTAAATTTTATATTTTTGCAGTCTTTCAATTTTTTTTTTAGGTCTCTTTTCCTTTATTCTAAGAAGTTCTAAAATTACAGGAGAGGCAAAAGTATACGCTTATAATATACTTTTATTAAGGTTTTTGTCCAAATAAATGATTTTTTTTTTTTTACTAGTTTGCTTCATGTTGTATGATAGGTGGAAAATGGTTGGATATGTAAAATTTATTATTTATGCAAAACTAGGATGCAAAGCATGATAGGGACCTAATTAAGAAGTTGAAAATGTGACAAATGCTAACTATGCTGAATTTGCGTAAAAGATGTGTAAGAGTGTTGGAATTATCCTAGTATAGTTAGGGATGAGATACTACATAAGTACCCCAATGCTCACAAGGGAGCTATTTCGCACTCTTTGTGGCTATAAGGGATGATGACAATGTAAAGAATAATGCAGCTACATAAGTGAACCTGTAGAGACCGGTAGTCCCACGTATGAACAAAGGTAGGTGCGATTATGAGATGGATAGAGAGTTAAATGTAAGTCGATGGTAAGCTAACTATATACTAACCTTCAAATATTATGCACCAAGAGCCATACATGGAATTGAGAGGCTAGCTAATATGATGTAAGGGAAGCAACTTAGGGTTCATTCACCACTATCCTTGCTTAAGGGACAAATAAAAGTATACTATGATAGGGATCATGGACTGATCACTCACTTCCAAGATCGAGGACTTGCTAGCTTAGCTCGCTGAGCTGTTTTAGGGGAGTTTAGCTCTAAAGAGCAATGCCTTCTCGACCCTAACCAACCAAGCTGTTCCATTCCAATCTCTCTCTATCTGATCATAGAGTCTTCTAAAGTGGCCAACTTGTTGTCAAGCCAATCTCTTGTTGCCAAGCAAGCCTAAGGATCAATAATAAGCCTACTTACTACTAAGCTAATAGACAACCAAGGCCGAGCTACCTTACTTCTAAGTAAATTGGCTATTGCTAAGCAGAAGATTGACCAATTGCCGAACCAGGATTTCCTCGACTCCACTCTACTGAGTTGTCGATCTGCTAAGCTAACAACCTAACTAGCTCTATTCGACATGAAGCACCATTTAGGCCACTACACTAAGAACTGGGTACATATATTGCTCTTGTATATGGATATTTTCTTTATGTTGATTATCGAATTGCCTTCATATGCCTTATATATTTCCTTTTCTAGTAAGAATCTTTTTGGACATTTGTAGTAACCTAGGACTTACAGTAATCGGGCCATATAAATACTTTACACATGTAGCCACATCATTAGTGAATATCAATTTGGGATTTTTCTCTAAGAGCTAAGTGTTTTGCTTACTCTAACCTACTCTTATCTAGTCCATTGTGAACATGGATAAGTGACGAGTAACCTTCAGCCATACATGTATGTAATATCAATTGTGACTTAATCTCGTATGAGGCATTAGTGCATCATATCTAGCGTTGGTGCATCATATTTAGCATTGATGCACGAGAAAACCCCTTACTCAACCTTTGACTATCATTTACCATTTGAGCCATCTTGAGGTTCAGACCTACCTTCGATTTATGTGATATCAATCGTCGTGTGTACCCTTCTCGATTATCCGTTTTATCTTGATATCAAAGCTTAGTTATGTTTAAGTAAGTTTTTAGTACTTTGTGCTTTAAGTAACTTGCTATAGTATGTTGTAGTAAGTGTTAGAGAAGTGTTATATGTTGAAGAAGTTAAGTGCTATGTTTTCCCCTATTTTGTGTTTGCAAAATAGAGTATGTGTATTCAGTTGGTTTATTGTTATGCTAGTTGTTATTGTTGTCGTTGTAGTAGTTGTTGGTGTATAAGTGTTGTGTTGATTATTCGAAGTGAGGCTCAGTTATTAGTATATTAAAATAATTGATGATGTTGGATTCTAGTATTTAAGGCACCCTAGGTAACTAAGAGAGTAATGCACAAAATGGCCATTGTCAATAAGGGAGTTTCACCCTCCAATCTGCAGACAAACAACTGGATAAGCTTACTGACCTAGTGATTGCCATAAATGAGGATAGGTGGCGAGCTAGAAATGATTCGTATCGAGGCTAAGTAAATGAACTACTTAAGAGAGGTAATGGCCTACTTGGCCAAGCTAGTTTCCCAGTTCGACTTCCCCGAGTTGGAGGAGTGGATAGAGTTGCTCGACGAAGACTTATGTTGGAATAGATAAAAGAAGAGGGTGAAGAGACAAGTAACAAGGAAGAGTAGTACTATGAACCTAATGAGATGAACATTCGAGCTCCTAGAATAGAGGACTGAGGTTATAGATTCCAAGTTTTACTAGTAGTAGTGACACTAAGGATTATCTTGACTTGGTAGATAAGATAGAAAAGCAATTTAAGTATCATGAAGTCCTTGATAACGTTAAGGTGAGGCTTGTTGTCTTAGAATATTTAGAGTATGCCACCTTATGGTGGAAAAATTTGCAAGCTACACGAAGGAGGGATGGACAGAGAGAAATTAGAGATTGGGAAGAAATGAAGGGAGTAATGAAGAGAAGTTTCATTTTGAGCTACTATCTACAGTATGCCTTCAAAAGGTTGTAAGAGCTTAGGTAAGGAATTGAGTGTTGATGCCTATGTGAAGGATTCCAAAAGTTGATGATTCATTGTAAAGTTATTGAACCAAAAGATAAGTTTATCTCTAGGTTTATTAGTGGATAAAAGTATGAGATTAGAGATATCTTGGAAATAAGGGACATCAAGTCATTAGATGAGGCAATCCGAGCTATTTAAAGAATTGAATGACATCAAATGAGTAGATTCTAAGCTTTAGGGAGTTGAACTACCCCTAGTTGACCTGTTTTGAGGTAACTTGTGCGATTGGAATCAACTAAGGTTAGTGACATCAAACCAGTTCTAGCTATTAGAGCTGAAGAGAAGGAGCCCTCAAGGAAATTTGAGAAAGGGTAGAGCTTAGGAAGGAAGACCAGTGAGATTAGGTGCTTTAAGTGGCAAGGATTTAGTCACATGACATCACAATGTCCAAACGAATGAATGATGGTGATAAAGGGTGAAATGATAACCACTAAAGTCAATAGTACTAATCAAAGGAATCTAGATAAGCTAATCAATCTAAGGAGGAGGAGATTATCTAGAGTGAAGAGGGTAACTTTATGCTCACAACCATGGTATTGAGACGAGTAATGAGCATGAATCCTCTGCCCAAGGACGAACAATGTGAGAACTTATTCCACATTAGATGTAAGGTTAATGGGATGTTATGTGCTCTTATAGTTGATAGTAGAAGCTACACCAACACGGTAACTGCTTTTATGGTCCAACAGTTGAAGTTACCGACCAAACCCCACCCCAAGCCTTACAAACTGTATTGGCTCAATAACACAAGAGCCTTACAAGTGACTAGGCAAGTTACCGTATCAATCTGTATTGGAAACTACCGAGATGAGGTGTTCTATAATGTGTTACTTATGAGTGCCTCTCATACTCTTCTTAGACAACCATAGATGTTTGATAGGAAGGTGATTTACGATGGAAAGAAGAACGTATGTTCAATGGAGCATGAGGATAGGATAGTAAAGTTGAACCCTATGATTGATGTTGCAAACAGTAACCAAGAACAAACAAGGTTGATCACTGGATAGGTCTAAGCTTGTAGAAAGCTCGAAAAGGGATTAATGGAGAAAGGAGCGAAAAGGGAAAATTAAAGAATGAAATAGTAAGCAAAACCTATGAACAACTCTAGAGAATATGATACACCAATGAAACTTCCGAGGACTCATGGCACAATTCGATATGACGCATGAATCGGTCCGTGAGATTACTCGCCACCTAACCTTGCTTAAAGAAAAAGATAAGAGTGATGCCAAGAGTAAACAAGGAAGAAAAGTACTCCAAAGTGTATTAGGAATGATCTGATCTTTTCAGCTATAAGTACAAGGGTATTTATACCCATAAGTTAGAGTAACTTGCCTAAAAAGGAAAAGATAAAAAAGGCATTTCCTAAGGAAATGATGTACAAGATACAAAAGGGTAAAAATAAATATAAAAAAAAAACAATTATTGGTGCAACGAATTCTGCACATGATACTATACATGTAGTGATGCTATATTAGCGAGGTTGTTAGAAGATGCGGACAAAAAGTACGGATAGATGGCTTATCTGAGTAGGGATGACTTAGTCAGTCTGGAGTTTTTCTCTCAGCTCCTTAGTAAGAAAGATGCCAAGTAATTGGTCGGTTCGGCGCTAGTTAGTAATCTTCCATTCGACATACTATAGAAAAATGGGCAGTCAAATGGCTCAATAAAGAAGTACTCGGCTTCGGTAGGGATCGGTTGGAATAGAAGGATTCATTGTATCAGCCCCTTTAGTCCTTGAGCTCGACTATGAGTCAAAGGTTCGGTATCCTGATTCCCATCACCCCTTCTGGGTTGTTTTGGATTTGGGATGAAATCCGAATGGTGTTCGCTCAATTCTTTGTCAGGATGATACAGACCGAGGTCGGCAATATTGAAGGTGTTAGAAACCCCATAGTCCTAGGGCAATTCCAACCTATAGGCATTATCATTGATCTTTTGGAGGATTCTGAAGGGCCCTTTCTGCTCTTGTAGATAATTTGTTTCTCCTCTTGTTCGAGAACCATTCCTTGTTGAGGTGCAGCCACACCAAGTCTCTTGGCTAAAGTTATTTGGCTATCCTACCCTTAGTCTTTTCTTGTATTCTTCTAGCAACTTGATTGATGTGTTGAGTGGCCTTATCATAGATGTACTGAAGGGATTGTGCTCTAACCAATGCATCAGGGTCCTCTTGTGTGGGTACTAATATAGGGGCATGGTCAAGGGGTAACTCAAGATTGAACCCATAGACTACCTTAAAGGGAGTTTACTTGGTAGTATCATGTACCATTCGATTATAGGCATATTCGACCACAGGCAGGCAGATGTCCTAATCAGCCAAGTTCTTACCTCCCATAGCTCGGAGCAGTGACCCTAAATTATGATTAACCACCTCTGTTTGACCGTCACTTTAGGGGTGACATGAGGTACTGAAGAGTAATTTGGTTCCTAGATGACGCTACAGGGTTCTTTGGAAATGGCTCAAGAATTCCGGGTCGTTATCGAAGACTATACTTCTCAACATATCATGTATCCGCATAATCTCCTATAAGAAAAGATAAGCAATAGCCGAAGCGTTGTTAGTTTTTATATAGAGCACAAAGTGTGCCATCTTACTAAACTTATCCACAATGACCATTACAGAATCTTTAGCTTGGGTAATTCACAGTAATCTGAGAACATAGTCCATGCTCAATTCGGTTCATGGTTTCATTGGAATAGGTAGGGGCATTACTCTCCCTTATTCAGCTTGGTACTTGGCCATCTTGAATATGACACAACTTTTGACTACTCGATGCACATCTCTCCTCATTCTCATCCAAAAGAATCTGCCATTTAACAATTCATAGGCCTTTCTTTCTCTAAAGTATCCGGATAGACCTCTACTGTAGGCTTTCCTGATTAATAGCTCCCTTAATGAGCAATTCAGCATGCATAATTTTCGTCATCGAAATAGGTAGCCATCCTCTATATGATACTCATCCACCGTCCTCTTATCAATGCATCACGAAATTATGATCCAAAGTGTCGATTCTCAAAGTATTGTTATTTGATACTTGCAAACCCAAACAATTTAGTTTAGAGTTTTGATAAAAGCACATGTCTCCTCGAAAGAGCATTTGCAATTATGTTGCTCTTTCCCTACTTATACTTTATTACAAAATTGAATCTTTCAAGAAATTCAGCTAATCTCGCCTACCGCTTTGACAACTTGGTCCGACTTCAAAGGTATCTCAGTAATTTATGATTAGTATATATGACAAATTCTCTTAGCAATAAATAATGTTACTATACTTATAATGCTTGGATTAGTGCTAAAAGTTTCTTATCGTACATGAAGTAGTTCAACTACGATCCTCAAAGCTTCTTACTATGGAAGGCAATTAATTAGCCTTCCTACATTAGGACAGCGCCTATTCTAATGCTCAATGCGTCGCATTCCAGCTCAAAAATTTTATCAAAGTTAGGTAATACTAACATTAGGGTAGAGGTCAATTTCTCTTTTATCTCAATGAAACTCTTCTCCTCCCTTTCTCCCCATCGAAAGTCGATGTTCTTCTTTGTTAACTCTGTAAGTGGTGTCATGAGGGTGCTGAAATTCTTGATAAATCTTCTATAAAACAAAGCCAATCCATGGAAACTTCTCACATCGACACAACTAATAGAACTTGGCCACTCGACAATTGCTCGAATCTTTTTATCATCAACTCATAAGCCTCCTCTACTGACCACATAACCTAAGAATACCACTTCCTCTTAACAAAAGCAACATTTCTTTAAATTATCGAATAGTCTCTCGGTATGGAGGATATCTAAAACTGCTTTGAGATGTTTATAGTGACTCAGCATATCAGCACTGTAAATTAGAATGTCATCAAAGTACACTATAACACACTTCCCCATAAGATGTCTTAGCACATGGTTCATTAATCTCATGAAAGTGCTTGGGGCATTCGACAAGCCGAAAGGCATGACCATCCATTCATAGAGTCCATGTCGAGTCTTGAACGTAGTCTTCCACTCAGCTCCTAGCCTCATGCAGATTTGATGGTAGCTAGATTTGAGATCGATCTTGCTAAAAATCTTGGCTCCACTAAGCTCATCCAACATATCTTTTAGCCTTGGGATCAGATACCTGTATTTGATTGTGATCTTATTTATAGTTCAATTATCTATACACATTCACCAGGTTCCATCCTTCTTCGGTACTAAAAGTACAGGCACAGCATAAGGGCTAACCTCTCTCTGACATACCCTCTCTCCAGTAACTCATTGACTTAATGTTGGAGCTTAGAAGCCTACTTAGGATTCATCCAATAAGCTGGCTTATTCAACAGTGCAGCGTTGGGTACTAAGTCAATGTAATGCTCTATGCTTCGAGTTGGGGGCAACCCCTCAAGTAATTGTTCGGAGAATAGGTTGGCATATTCATCTTATAACTCCTTGATCTCGTACGGTAACTCACCCTGCTCCTTTATTTCCAATAGCCGCCTGACCAACAAAAGGGTTGGCTCATTAACATTGATGGCATCGCAAAGCTTGGCTTTACTCTTCACTAGAGCCTTCTTCAATCTGCGGGCAACTTTCATCTATAACTTATTAACTTCTTTTGGTGGCATCAGATTCAATGTGATCTTTTGGTCATCATTATCGAACATATACGTGTTCCTGTAGCCAATATGTATAACTCTTCTATCAAACAACATGTAGGAAGCGCACATAGGCAGTACGTCATAGAGCGTACATAGGCAGTACGCCATAGAGAATCTAGTCAGAGTAATTCCCTATAGTGATCGGCAGTAGTATTTGCCAAGTGACATGTAATTCTTCTTTCTCACTTAACCAATACAACTTATATGATCTCAAATGTGCAACAGTCAGTAACTTTAATTTTGAAACAAGATTGGCTGATGCCACATTGGTGTAGCTTCTACTATCTATGATGAGGGCGCACATCTAATCATTCACCTTATAGGTGGTATGGAACAAATTCTCTCTCTGTTCCTCTTTTCCTAAGGGTTCCATGATCATAGTGCATCTGACAATCATGAGTAATTGATCTAAGTCCTCAAGAAACATGTCCTCCTCAATCAGCTCTTTCTAGACAAAAACCTCCTCCTCCTTGGGTTCCTCACCCATACTCTCCACTTCTAGCTTCATGATGTCTCTCTTGATGACCATCGTCATTCAATTCGAGTACTAAGCAGCCATGTGTCCGAACCTTTAGCACTTGAAGCACTTGATCTAGTTGGTCTTCCTGCCAAACCCTTACCTTTCTCATATGTTTGGGTTAGTACTTCATCATCAAGTCGGCCTTTCTACTCTAGTCTGACATCAACCTTCCTTCTCGACTCAATACTCAGTAGAGTTCGGTGACTTACTTGTTCGGGTTAGCTAGTCGGCATCCTCACCAGTACTCGGCTCCTTCTTTGCCTCTCTACTCACTAGGCAATCCTAAGAGCTTCATCCATGGTGTCAAATCGTTGGAGCTCCATGATGTCTCGAATGTCTCCTCTCAACCAAGTAATGAACCTTGAGACTATTTAAGCTAGTAGTTCCTCCACTTCGTAACAGATCATAAGCATTTGGAACTCTTGAACATATTCGTCAATAGTTCGGCCTCCTTGTCTCAACTTCTAAAGCTGTATGAAAGTATCTTGAAGAGAGGTCTCTGGTACGAACCTATTTCTGAGCACTCTCTTCATCTCAAGCCAAGTATTAATCTCTTGGTATCCCTCTCATCTTCTCATAACTTGAAAATTCTTCCACCACATGGTGGCGTATCTGAAGAACTCAATAGCAGTAGTTCTCACCTTCTCATAATCCTCATACTGATAGTAATCAAACACATGCTCCATCTTCTCTTCCTAATCTAGATATTCATCAGTCTTTCCAGATCCAGTGAAACTTAAAATCTGGAGCTTCACATGTTCAGATGCTCTGAGGATTCATACATGCTCCTCTTCAAAATACTCTTCTTCCTCTTCATCAAGCTCTCTCAAGTCTATTCTTCACCTCACTCGTCCGCCAACTCCTCGACCTTGAATGGTTTGAGTTGGGTTTTGACCTCTAACAGGTTGAGCAACTTATGGAGTGTTTTGCATAGCTTCAGTAGGTCAGCAAGACAGTGCATGAATAGCTTAAGTCAAATCTATTAAGATGTTAGCTACCTCATTAAGCCTCTCGTAGTGCTTTTGGGAGTTCCTTGAGACTGTTGTCCATGGTGGACAACTCTATTGTCATCACCAATACCAACATTTATATTTAGGTCTGTCATTTTTTCTTTACAGATTCAAAACTCAAACAAACACTTCAAGAAATTAACAGTAAACAACACAGCAGTCAAATGAATATAGTAATGTGCTCTGTTTCACATATACAAAACAGAGTATAATAGAACTTCAAGAAGAACTACTATAGTTCACACAAAACCTTTACTTTGATACTAAGATGTTGCGAACCGTAACCAAGAACAGACAAGGCCGATCTCTGGATGAGTCCAAGCTTACAAAAAGCTTGAAAAGAGATTAATGGGGAAAGGAGTGAAAAGGGTAAATTAAAGAATGAAATAGTAAGCAAAACCTACGAATAGCTCCAGAGAATATGACACACCAATAGAACTTCTGAGAACTCAAGGCACAATTTGATATGACGTACGAATCAGTCCATGAGGTTACTCGCCACCTAACCTTACTTAAGGAAAACGATAAGAGTGATGCTGAGAGTAAACAAACAGTGTTTACGTAAAGAAGAAAAGTACTCCAAAGTGTATTAGGAATGATCTAATCTTTTTAGCTATAAGTACAAGAGTATTTATACCCATAAGTTAGGGCAACTTGCCTAAAAAGGAAAAGATAAAAAAAAGGCATTTCCTAAGGAAGTAATGTATAAGATACAAAAGGGTAAAAATGAATATACAAGAAAAACAATTATTAGTGCAACAGATTTTGCACTTGATACTGTACACATAGCGATGCTACATTAGTGAGGTCGTTAGAAAATGTTGATAAAAAGTACTAACAAATGACTTGTCCGAGAAGGGACGATTTAGTCAATCTGGAGTCTCTCTCTTAGCTTCTTGATGAGAAAGAAGCCGAGTAATTGGTCCGCTTGAAGCCAGTAAGTATTCCTCCATTCAACATACTATAGAAAAATAGGAAGTCATACAGCTTGAAGGGTGACTCAGTAAGGAAGTACTCGACTTCGGTAGAGGTTAGTTAGAATAGAAGGATTTGTCGTGACAGCCCCTTTAGTCCTCAGGCTCGATTGCGGGTCAAAGGTCCGATATCCTGATTCTCATCAACTACCAAGTAGGTTAAAAACATGGAGGCTCATCTTAGTCGAGTTTTGAAGAAGGAGGCTTTAGTGATGGCCTAAGTCGAGCTAAAGAGAGAGATGTAGCTTGATGAACCAACTTATCTACTAATCAAAAGGTTTCTTAAAATGAGGGAACTGAATGTTGAACTGCTTGCTAAGGTGAAAGCCTTACTAGATGAGTTTGTAGACCTATTCCCTAGCGAACTGCTAAAACGACTACCCCTAATTCGAGGGATTGAACATGCTATAGATCTATAGCTAGGAGTCGTACTACCAAATAAGCCGGGGTATAGGTTGAACCTTGAATAGGCTATTAAACTACAAAGGTAAGTTGATGAATTGATGAAAAGAGGTTATCTCCGAGAATCCTTAAGCTCTTATGTTATGCCCACTCTTTTGGTATTGAAGAAGGATGGCCTTAGAGAATGTGCATAGACAGCCAAATTATTAACCACATCACCATTAAGTATAGGTATCCCATACCTAAACTTGATGACATGCTTAATGAGCTACATGGAGCAAGGATATTCATGAAGATTGATCTCAAGTTAAGATACCATCATAATAGAATGTGGGAAGGTGACGAGTAAAAGACCGCATTCAAGACTCGACATAGATTGTACTAATTGCTTGTGATACTATTCAGATTATTAAATGCATTGAGTACATTCATGAGGTTGATGAATCATGTGCTTCAAGAACTAATTGAGAAGTTTGTTGTTATATATTTTGATGATATTCTTGTCCATAGTCCAAACTTGGAGACTCATTATGAGCATCTCTGAGCTGTTTTTTCAAAACTTTGAGCTAAAAAATTGTATGCTAATATAAAGAAGTGTTACTTTTGTCGACTTAAACTAATCTTCTTAGAATTTGTTATAAGTGGTGGAGGGACACGATTTGATGAGGAAAAAGTGAGGGTGATTACTAAGTGGCCTGTATCGACCTGTTTTGCCGATGTGCGAAGCTTCTACAGCTTGGTGTCATTCTATTGTTGTTTCATAAGGAGCTTTAGTACTATTGTAGCCCTACTTACTAAGTCATCAAAAAAGAATGTTAAGTTTAAATGGGGAAAGAAGTAGTAGTAGAGTTTTGAGGTGGTGAAGAAGAAGCTAACTATTACCCTTTTCTTAACTCTTCCGAGCTTTGACAAAGTGCTTGAAGTGGAGTGTGATGCATATGAACTAAGCATGAGTTTCACGCTAATGCAGGAGGGCCGACTTATTGCCTACTTCAGTAAAAGGCTTCAAGGAGCTACACTCAACTATTCAATATATGATAAGAAGTTCTACTCCTTAATCCAAGTTCTTACTATGTGGCAACTTCATTTGTTACTTAGAGAATTTGTGATCTATATTGACTACAAGTCATTGAGGTATTTGAAGAGTTAGCCCAAACTATCTAAAAGACAGGCTAAGTGGATTGAGTTCATGGAAGGATTCTCATATATCATCAAATACAAAAATGGCAAAAACAATGTAGAGGTCAATGCCCTATTACAACAACATAGTCTCTTGATCGAACTACAGACCAGATTGCTTGGGTTTTTTATGATCAAGAACTTATATACCAAGGATCATCATTTCAGTTCGATCCATGCAAGGTGTAAAAATGGTCGAACCATTGATGATTATCATAGGGAGGATAGGTACCTATTTAAGAAGAGGAGGTTGTATATCTTAACCTACTCAATGCAAGAATTACTTGTGTTAGGGCGTAAAGAGGAAGATTATCTAAACACTTCGGCAAACACTGAACTTATAAACTATTAGCTTCAATATTCTTTGGGCCGAGGATGATGAAGGATGTCTAAGCTGTATTGGAGAGGTATGTTACCTATAGAAGGGTTAAGAATAGAGCCGAACTGAGCGAAGAAAGTATATACCATTGCCAATCCTGACCAACCTATGGTTCGAGCTGAGTATGGATTTTGTATTGAGTTTACCAAGACATCCCAAGGGAAGGACTCCATCATGGTGGTCATGGACTGATTTAGTAAGATGGTACAGTTCGTGCCATGTTCTTGAACTAACTATGCTTCGGCTATCTCTTTTCTTTTCTTACAGTAAGTCATCAAGCTCCATGGAGTGCCCAAAACCATCATATTTGATTGAGACCCAAAGCTCATGAGCTACTTTTGGAGAACATTGTAGACGCAAATGAACCAAGTTATTACCCAATACATCTTACCATCCTTAGATGGACAAATAAACTAAGGCTATCAACATAATAGTGGGTACTTTACTTCAAGTTGTTGTTGGTCGGAACCTAACTGATTGGGATCTATATTTTTTCCCATAATTGAGTTTTCCTACAATAAGACTGCATATAGTATCACAAGCATGTCACTATTTAAGGTTGCCTATGGTTTCAACCTTGAGCCCATTCCGAGTCACAATGAAGATCAATCAGTTGTTAAGAGATTAGAGGTCGTCAAGGTAATGTACCAAAAAGTCGTGGAGCATCATAGTTGAGCTGCTTCCAAGCTCCAGAAACAAGGATAGGGATGGAAGGTTGAAGAATTCCAACTGGGAGATTTGGTTTGGATCCATCTAAGGAAATATCGATTTCTAAGTTTGAGGAAGAGTAAGTTGTCTCCATGGGCTAATGGTCCATTCGAAGTGCTAGAGAAGATCAATATTAATGCCTACAGAATTGAACTATTAGAAGAATATCTCTAACACCTTCAATGTTGCCAAACTTCATCTGTATGTCCCCAATGACAAGTAACAAGGAGCCAAGCTAAATTTGATCCTAAATCTTAAATAGCTCAAGGGGAATGATAAGGATCATGGATCAACCACTCACTCTTAAGCTTAAGGACTCACTAGCTTGATTTGCCGAGCTGTCTTATAGAAGTTCAACCTTAAAGAATAATGCCTTCTCTACCCCAACGAGCTAAGTTGTTCCATTTTGATATCTTTCTATCTTATTGCAGAGTCCCCTAAAGCGACCGACCTATTGCCGAGCTGATCTCTTATTGCCTAGTAAGCCCCAAGCCAAACAATGAGCCCACTTGCTACCGAGCTGATAGACAATCGAAGCCAAGCTACCTTACTTCTAAGGCAATCAACTGTTGTTGAGTAGAAGGTGACCACTTACCAAGCTAACATTTCCTTGACCTTACTTTATCCACTTATCAATTAGCATACAATACTATTTAGACCGCTACACTAAGAAGTGGGTGCATATCCTATTCCTTGACATCTGTATTATCTTTACAAACGGATATTCCGATTATGTTGATTATTAAATTACCCTTGTATGCCTTGTATATTTCCTTTTCTAGTAGGAATCTTTTTGGTCATTTTCAATAACTTAAGACTTGCCTTAATTGAGCCATATAAATACTTTACACATGTAATAGCAGCATCATTAGTGAATATCAATTTGGGATTTTTCTTTAAGAGCTAAGTGTTTTGTTTACTCCAACCTACTTTATCTAGTCCATTGTGAGCATGGATTAATGACAAGTGACATCTGGCCATACTTGTACATAATATCAAGTGTTACCTGACCTTGTATGAGGCGTTGGTTAATCATATCCTTCATCAGTACATGAGAAAACACCTGCTCAACCTTTGACTCTCATTTACCTTTTGAGCTTTCCTGAGGTTCAAACCTACCCCCAATTTACATGATATCTATCGTTGTATATACCCTTCCTGGTGATCCATATCAGCGCTCTCTCTCTCTCTCTCTCCCCATCTTAACTATATCGCTGTAAAGCTTAAGCACATGACAAGAAGAAGAAGTGCATAGTAATAATAGAATGAATATTCATTCAATTATCATTATAGCTAGTGTACAAATGCACTATTTATAGTTGCCATTTCGAATAACTTACAATGTTTACGTAATTTCTAAAAAGGAGGTAATACTAAAAAATGGATTGTATATAATGTTACAAGGCCAATTTAGACTTTTGATGGTGGTTTATGCATGTATATACCATACTATTAAAGAAAAAGGTAGTAACACATGTCAGACTGTAATTAGCAATCTTCTAATGGAGGCATTCGCCTTCAAGTCGAGGGTATATTGAATTCTAGGTAAGTGGATCAGCTAAAAGTCGAGTTGATAGTTTTGTTGGAGGTGAACGAACCGACTGAGAGGCTTGGGGGTTAGTTGGCTAAGTTGATGGTGGAGTTGGCTGAACTGTCCATCTTTTTATGAGTTAAATCTAGATAGATTAGTATTTAGCCATGCTAGTCTTAGGTTAGGTTAGTATGTAGATTGGCTTCCTTTACTGGAGAGATATTAAACTAGTGTAGGCTAGGAAACTAATAGGAATCTAGTTCCTAGACCCTTCACTTGAGCAATAGCAAGAGCCTTGAATAACTTATCCTTTCAAATCCTCAATTGCCAAGCTAGTTGTATCCACACCAACTTGAACAACTATGCCAACTTGCAAGACCTTTTGAGGTCTAGAGCTGTTTGGTGTATAACTTTGATTGATTTTTATCTTTCCAAGGTAAATCAAGAGCTAACCCTTCCGACTTGTTTGAAAGACCAACCCTCATCAACAACTCTCCTTATTAAGCTACATGAGTGCCTAACAAGTGCTGGCTACATCTTTGAGTGTTTGTTATTGGAATACATCCCAGCATCTCCCATGGCAACATATGTCTTACTCCCTATAGGCATAGCTTAATAGCATCACATTCTCTTTATAGAAGGATTACATAATTGTCCTTCTACATTTGCATTTGTACTTTTATAATTTCTTGCCCTTTTTAGTAATTTAGTTGTGATATTGTAACCCTAGCATACTAAGTACAAATATCCTATTTAGATAATTGTTGTATTAAAACTTTTACCTTATTTTGTTAATGAATTTCCTCTAAGTTTGCCTCTCATTTTCTCATGAAGTTGAGAATCTTGATAGTTTAGCTTATAATAAACCTTGAGCAAGGTTATGCTAATAAGTAGCCTTGTACATCGGACTATTGAGTCACATCCAATGATGAATTAGTTCGTAAGTGCTTGAGCAATGAATCACATTTACAAGTAGCTTACAAGGCTTAACTTTCTTTTCCTTTATGTATTGTTCCATCCAAACTCTACTTTTCCTTTCTCGAGTGGCTTTCTCTGGAGGTCCCATCCATGCATTTGGTAAGACCTCTCTCCATTAGGCATATCATCTTAGTATTAGAGCTTATGGTTTTGGACAAGGTTGAGAGTTTGAGTTTAATTCAAGTGTTGGTTATAACAGTAGATGAGTAGTTATGCCAATTACTGGTTATAGTAGGTATTTTGTGTTTTGTTATTCTTATCGACAGTTTCTATGCTATTGATGAATTGAGTGAGTTATAGGTCATGAAGAAGGTGCAGTACTCTATATTTAAGAGTCATGGAGGTTGTAGCTTTGGGTATTTTGCTTGACCACACATTAAGCGTATTAGTAGAGATCTATCATACTCTACTTTCAATTTGTGAAGCATAGTTAGTGGAGTCCAATTGTGATTTGGACCAGTTGTGTTTTTAGGTAGTAATTATTGGTCATCAAGTTGTAGTGGTACAATGGTTATTGAGGTTAATGAAATGACTGACCCTAATGTGAATGTAGTTGTTGGTGATAACAATAGTAACACTATGAGAAGAAGCCATTGTATGGAGCAGACATCTCGATCTACAAACGAATGGCTAGATTGTGCTGTAGAAATGATGGAGAATACAATGTTGTTGATGCAAGGGGTAGTAGCCACTAGAGTGGATAAGGCCTACCAAGCCAACGACTAAGCTGTAGAAATCACTCTAGCTAAAAATTAAGCTAATTAAAGAGCTTACTGAGCTTATGGCACTCTACATTAAGGAATAGATCACCTAGCTCATTGTCTACGAGTTAGAGTTGAGCAACGAGTTAACTGGACATTAGAGCCAATGGAAGAGGACAAAAGTGATATGGAAGAGCTTTATGAGGATGAGGAAAGAATGGGCTAAGCTCTTAAAGTTACATGACATTATAATTGACCTAATCGAGTACCTTACCCTACTCAACACTTTCGAAGAAGAGCTGAACGGCTAACTCACTAGAGAATGAACTATGAAGAAAACATAGAAGAAAGAGAGCTTAAGGAAGAATATTTTGAGGAGGAACAAAATATTCGAGCTCCTAAGGGTTTAGAAAATGTGAAAATCCAAATTCCGAGCTTTTCAAAAAGTGGAAATGCCAATGAATATTTAGACTTGAAGGAGCGAGTTGAGAAGCAATTTGATTGTTATCATTACACTAAAAGTGATAAGGTTAGACTTACTACCCTAGAATTCGTTAGTTATGCCCATATGTAGCGGAAGAAGCTACATACAACGAGAGAGAGAGAGAGAGAGAGAGAGAAGTAGATGAGGAGTAAGAATTGGGAAGAGATGAAAAGAGTCATACGTAGCAGATTTGTTCTCGAATCATTCTATCCAAATACCTTTGTAAAGTTATAGGAGCTTAGTCAAATGTTGTTTTTGTTGCTTTGCAGGACTTGTAAAGAGGCTATTGAATGTTCAAGTGGTTGTTTAGAGAAGAGATAAACATCTTACCATAGGATTGTATTGGGTTGGGATTGTTGAAATCCTTTGTATTTAGCCCCTTAGGATTATCCTTCTGTTAAAATTTTGAAGTGTCTATTGTTTTATGCTAAGAAGATGAATTGCTAATTTTGAACTATTATTTGATCTTGAAGTTGATAGAACATTTCATAGATGACTATGAGAAAGAAGAAAATTTCTTAAGATGGAGAATTTGAATGAAGGAAATGGACATGGTGTTATTGTAGGAATTGGTGTGAATATGGATTATATGAATAGAAAAGAATATCATAATGGATTCAATAGATAAAATGGTAATATGAATGTTAATGGTAATGGGAATGGAAACTACAAAGCTTTATGGGAATACACTATATTAACTATGGACAGTTTTGCACCAGTAGTAACATAGCTTGCTATCCAAGCTAACAATTTTAAGCTTAAACCAGCATTGATACAAATGGTACAAACGAACTAGTTTGGTGGAAGTGTTTTAGAAGATCCAAATGAACACCTATAGAGGTTTCTTTAGTTGTGTGCAACCTTAAAAAGTAATAGTGTTTTTGAGGATGTTATTCGATTGAGGATATTCTCATTCTCCTTGAGAGATGAAGCTTAAAGCCAATTGTACTCTCTACTACCTCATTCTATCACTACTTAGGTGCAATTAGCCAAAAGAAAAAAAAATTTCAAGGTTTTTTCCCTTCATGTAAAATAATGATGATGAGGAATGACATCACCATGTTTTGTAAATATGATCGACAGCCTTTGTATGAAGCATGGGAGCTGATGCGTGAATGAGTGAAAATGAATGAAAAGTAAGCAAACCTATGAATAGCTCTAAAGGATATGGCATATTAATAGAACTTCTAAGGACTTAGGAGATAGTTAGATATGACGTACAAGTTAGTCTGGTGAGATTACTCGCACCTAGCCTTACTTAAGGGTTAAGATAAGAGTAAAATGAGAGTAAACAAACATTATTTATGAGAAGAAGATATCTAGCATATTAATGATGAATCTAATCATTTGCAGCTACATGTACAAGGGGTATTTATACCCAAGAATTTAGGGTAACCTGCCTAAAATGGAAAAAAGAAAAAAAGGGTATTATCCTAAAGAAGTAATGTACAAAGTATACAAAGGGTGAAAATGAATATTCATGAAATAAAAAAGCAATGATTAGAGTAATAGATTCTATAAGTGATCCTGGACACATGGCAACAATGTATTGGTGGCGTTGTTAAAGGATTTAGATAAAGCAGTATAAGATAGTTAAGTAGCTAAGTAGGGGTTCTAAGTAAGCATAGGCTCGTCTGAACAAGAGTGTTTAAGAATTAGTGTAGGGCATCTCTCTTGGCCTTATAGCAAGAATGATGCCGAGTAAGTGATCGGCTTGAACAGGATCGAGTAGACGTGCAAGGTTTGGTTGCTGTTAGGGCATTCTTCAAGTTGGCATACAATTTTCGAGAGATGGGCAGTCATTTGGCTTCATACATAGAATCGATCGACAACAAGGAGTAACTTGGCTTTGTTAGAAGTCGGTTGGAGTATGAGGATTTACTTTGCCAGTCCTTTTAATTCCCTTTAGGTTGATTTGGATTTAGGATCAAATTCGACTAGTCTTCACTCAACTCTCCATTAAGGTGATATGGACTAAGGTCGGCAATGTTGAAGGTGTCTGAAACCTCATAATCTTCGAGTAGCTCCAACTTATAGGCATTGTCATTAATTTTCTAGAGGATTCTAAAGGGTACCTTAGCCTTTGGGGATAGTTTGTTTCTTCTCTTGCTTAGAAACCTTTCCTTGCTCAGGTGTAGCCACACCAAGTCTTTCGACTATAACTGTTTTGTCGTCCTACCTTTGGTCTTCTCACACATTCATTTAGCAACTTGGTCGATTTGTCATATGACTTTGCTGTAGATGTGTTGTAGGGACTGTGCTTAACCTCTAGCATCAGGGTCTTCTTGCTCGGATATAGGTACATAGGTGTGATCAAGGGGCAATTCAAGGTTAAAACCATAAACAACCTTGAAGGGGGTCTACTTGATGGTGTCACATATTATTTGGTTGTAAGTGAATTCAACCACTGGTAAGCAAACATCCCAATTAGCCAAGTTCTTGCCTACTATAGGTTGGAGCAACGATCCTAAAGTATGATTAACTACCTCTATTTGGACATTGGTTTGGAGTTGATAGGAAGTATTAAATAGTCATTTAGTCCCCATCCGCTACTACAGAGTTCTCTAGAAATGGCTTAAGAACTTTAGGTCCTTGTCTGATACTATACTTCTCGACATGCTATGTAACTGAATAATTTCCTATAAGAAAAGAAAAGCAATAGCTAAAGCATCATTAGTCTTGGAGTAAGGCACAAAGTGTACCATTTTACTAAATCTATAAACGACGACCATTATGGAATCTTTGCCTTAGGGAAATTTGTAATAATTTGAGAACAAATTCCATGCTCAACTCAATCCATGGTCTCGTCGAGACTAGTAAAGGCATCGCTTTCCCTTCCTCGACTCGACATTTAGTCTACTTGTATACGACACGGCCTTGAACAACTTGGTGTACATCTCACCTTATTCTCGGTCAGAAGAAATGACCACTCAACAAATCATACATACTTCTTTCCCCATAGTGTCTAAAGAGTCCTCTATTATCCTTCCATCGGCATAGCACCTAAGTATGGGTCTGAAGTATGGATCCTCAGAGTACTGTTCCTTAATACTTGTAAACCTAAACAATCTGGTCTACAGTTCTATCAGGAGTGCATGTCTCCTTGAAAGAGCATCTACAACCACGTTGCTCTTTCTTTACTTGTACTTAATGAAAAAAATGAATCCCTTAAGGAATTCAACTGACATCACTTGCCACTTCGACAACTTAGTCAAACTTCGAAGATACCTCAGAGACTTATGGTTAGTATAGATGACAAATCCTCTTGACAGTAAATAATGATGCTATACTTGGAATGCTTGGATACATACTAAGAGTTCTTTGTCATACACTGATGAACTACCAACCATCGGTCCCATTACTCGTATACGGCTACGAGGACTCTAATCCTTTACTCAAAGAATCCTCTCTCGGTAACCTGTTGATGACGAGAAACTTTACATCGAAGGAATGTGGCTAAACTCCTTGAGCTCCCTACATTGTTATACATTGATCTATACCCTCGGTAGTGATGTTGCTGACCATTCCCTTACCAAGGACCTTGTGTTGAGTAATTCGATCAATTGTTGCTGAAAGGTTCTTGCCGAGTGATGAGAGACTCACTTATAGGTCGAGTAGTTTTCTCTTGACATGCTACCATATCTCTCATCCCGGCCCCTTTATTGCTACAACATCTTGATTCCTCTAACTTGTTGTGTTCAGAAAATCTTCGTATGCGACCAATGTTGTGCTGCTACCTATCTACCTCATTTGACATTGTACTATCTTTCTATTTTTTTCTTTTGTCCAAATTACCCTTTTTCATATGTACTAAGAATTCCCTTTTTGTATATACTTTCTTGTAATTTCATTATTTATAATGTTACCCTAGGGACTTATAGTCCTTTCCCTTAGAAGCGTAGACAACTTACAATTAAGATTGAATATTTTGTTCTTGTGAGATAACTTTCTCTAGGTCCATCTTATCTAATCTTGCCGAGTAGCTTAGGATTAGTGCCAGGTGGACCTTGACATCAATTTGTGCATCATATCAAGTGAGGTGTCAAGTCGTATTATGTTCATTGGTGAGTCACTTCTTCCGAGCAGCTTCACATCAACTACTCTTGTTCGCTTATGAACCATTTCCCTCTAATTTCTTTGATATTTTGGATGACCCATTTTAGTTCGAATTTGCTATGGTAAGTCCTAGTGATAACTAAGCTCCTACGTACACCATATAATTTTGATATCAGAGATTGAGGTTGAGACCAAGAGCTATGTAGTGATAGTCAATCTACTATTGGAGATACTTATGTGTGTTGAAGGCATCCGTGTGAAGTGTATTTACTGTAGCTTTAGGTTGAGAATGTCTAACCCTAGTGTACAGGGAGAGATTAACAATGCTGAGAGTGACGCTCATGGTCATGGTCAAGTTACAAAACAAACACTACATACTACTAATGAGCAGATACAAGATCTTGCTGCTATTGTAGCTAACTTAGCTATCTAAGTAAACAGAGTACTAGAGGCTCGATCACGTAAGAGAGTTGCTGGGCAGGGTCAAGAGATGAGAGATAGGCCAAGAAGGTAGATGAATGAGTAAGCTTCAGAAGCCTTTCTAGTAAACCAAGCACCATCACGACATGCTAATAGAGTTGCAAGAAGGAGGTTGGAGTTGGACGAAGTGGAAGAGTACAAAGCAGAAGAAGACCAATATGTTAGGATTGATGAGCATGAGTTTAGAGCGCTAAGGCATGCTGAACATCTTAAGGTATAGATTTTGAGCTTCAACAGGTCTGGTAGTGCTGATGACTACCTAGATTGGGAAGAGAAGATTAAAAAGATATTCAACTTCTACGATTATGAAGATGCTATCTGCATTCAAGTGGCTGTGTTAGAATTTTGTAGATATGCAACAATGTGGTGAAAGCAACTACAGAATGTTCGCCTAAGGGCCTGACATGAAGTTCGAACATGGAACGAGATAAAGAAAGTTCTTAGAAGTAGGTTTGTTCTCGAACACTATGAACAAAACACTTTCCGATGACTCCAAGACTTGAGGCAAGGTAACAGATCCGTAGATGATTATGTCCAAGAGTTTCAATTGCTCATGATACGATGCGATGTTGATGAACCTAAGACCTGAATTATAGCATGATTCATCTCTAGACTACAGGCTAATATTGGTAACATCGTAGAACTATAGAACCTTACAACTCTAGATGAAACCATCTGTATAGCCCAGAGAGTTGAAAGGCAACAACGAAACCAAGTTAATCAAATGTCGAGTAGCCGAACACTAGTGTCGAATAAGAGTGGCCTATCAAACTGACTAGTGAATGACAGAGCATCAAACAATTATGAAGTGGAATGCCGAGGTCAAATGCTAAGCCGACTAGAAGAAGGCCGAGGCAAGAGCAAAATAGTGGAGACTGAGATCTGAAGAGATCTAGGTCAGAGTTTAGGAAGGAAAACCCAAGAAATCAAATGTTTTAAATGCCTTGGCTATGGACACATGCCTAGTCAATGTTTTAACTGTTGAGTCATGACCGTAAAGGGAGACAAGCCCCTGTTTAAAGTAGAAAGTACAAGTGAAGGAGAGGAAGAAGTGGCGACTAATCAGACGCTGGAAGAATTATAGGAAGACCTTAATGCCGAGACACCTCTTAATGGTGAAGCCGAGTATTACTTTGTTGTTTGATGATCTCTCAATGCTTTTGTGGCTAACGAGAATGAGCAAAGAGAGAACCACTTCCATATGAATTGCCGGGTGAATGGCAAGCTATGCGCCATGATCATTGACGGAAGGAGCTATACCAATGTCATCATACAAATGGTAGTTAAGGCCATGAAATTACCAAACCTTCCACACCTCAAGTTGTATAAGATTCACTAGCTAAACAAGAAAAGAGGACTACACATTACTGAACATGTTAAAGTGCTGATTACCATTAGTGATAGGCATAGGGATAAGGTGCTGTGTGATGTCTTTCCCATGTATGCATCTCACATATTACTCAACCGACCATGGCTATTTAACTTGAGAGTATTACATAAGGGTATAGAAATACCTACATGTTCCAGAAGGATGGGAAGAAAATTATATTGACACTTATGAGTCCTAAGGAAATGCAAGAAGCCTAAGAAAAGGTTACTAAATCTCTACAGTGGAAGTCCCTAGTGATTTCACAAGCTCAATTTGCCCGAGAACTCAAGGCTGAGGACTATGTGCTCCTTTCAGTCAAGGTATTCTTAGAGGGTAAAGAGACCAAGAACTTACCTACTGAAGTACAACAGTTACTTTAGGAATTTGCTAACCTATTCCCTACTAAGATGCCGAAAGGTTTACCATCCTTAAGAGATATCAAGCATTGCATCGACCTCCAACCAGGGGCTGCCTTACCAAATTAACCCGCTTACAGGCTCAATCTAAAGCAAGTAGCTAAATTGAAGAAATAAGTGGATGAGTTGATGGATCACGGATATGTCCATAAGAGTATGAGTCCTTGTGCTGTACTTGTAGTGCTTATGCCGAAAAAGGATGGAATGTGGCGAATGTGCATTGACAGCCAAGCTATCAATAAGATCACTATCAAATATCGATACCCAATTCTGCAACTCAATGATATGCTTGACGAATTACATGGTACCTGCATCTTTTCTAGGATTGACTTAAAAAGTGGTTACCACCAGATACGAATGAAACTTAGGGATGAATGGAAGATGGCCTTCAAGACAAGGGATGGTCTATTCAAATGGTTGGTGATGTTGTTTAGTCTAACTAATGCACTAATACGTTTATGCGGCTGATGAATCATGCACTCAGATTGTTGATTGGCAAATGCATTATGGTTTATTTTAACGATATTCTGGTCTACACTATCGACCTCTTCGTTCATGTTGAATATTTAAGATTAGTGTTTAACATACTACATGTCAAGAAATTATTTAGCAACCTAAAGAAATGCATGTTTTGTCAAAGCAAGATTGTATTCCTTGAATATGTCGTTTTAAGGAGGGGAGTTCGAGTTGATGAGGAAAAAGTTAAAGTTGTTAATGAGTGGCCTATGCCAACTAGTGCTGCCGAAGTTAGGAGCTTCTATGGTCTAGCCTTGTTCTATCGAAGATTTATTTGAAACTTCAGTTCCATAACTGCACCATTGACTGAATTAACCAAGAAGAACATTGAGTTTAGATGGATAGAAAAGGCTCATAGGAGTTTTGAAGATGTGAAGTCTAAGCTAACATCTGCTCTAGTATTCACCCTGCCAAATTTAGAAAAGGTTTTTGAGGTTGAATGTGATGCATCTATTGTTGGCATTGGTGCTATCTTCATGTAGGAGCACTGACTCATTGCCTACTTTAGCAAAAAAGTTCAAGGTACTGCCTTGAATTACTCAACCTACGATAAGGAGTTCTATGCCCTTATCCATACACTCCAGAATTAGCAGCATTATCTATTGCCGAGAAAATTCATCATCTATTCAAATCATGAATCTCTCAAGCATCTTCATAGGTAGTAGAAGCTTTCTCAACGTTACGCCAAGTGGGTCAAGTTCTTAGAGACCTTTTGTTATGTCATCAGATATAAGGAGGGAAGCACTAATACAGTAACTGATGCACTTTCTCGTCATCATACCCTCATTACAACATTACAAGCTAAGGTGTTTGAATTCAACACTTTACCTGATCGGTATGAGCATGACCTACATTTTAGGCCTTTAGTAGCTCTATGTAGTGTTAGAGGAGCTATGGAAGGGTTCTACTTGAGTGAGGGGTTCTTGATGAAGGGTAAGCAAATGTACGTGGTGAGTGGTTCTACAAGGGGGCTACTCATTTGAGGAGCTCATGCCAAGGGTCTAGCAGGCCATTTTGGGGAAAAGAGGATGATTAAGATATTGAAGGAGCATTTTCACTGGCCTGGGATGATGAAGGACGTACACTGAATATTTGAGAGGTGCGAGGTATGTAAATATGCAAAAGGGAGGAGAAAGCGCTATGGAGAATATACACTATTACCAATTCCAGAGCGGCCATGGATAGATCTAAGCATGGATTTCATGCTTGGCCTTCCCCACATGCCGAGAAGACACAACTCAATCATGGTGGTGGTCAATCGGTTTAACACGCTGGCCTACTTCATTCCCTGCCACTAAACTAACGATGCTTTATTCATCATTAACCTCTTTTTGCAGGAAATTATGCGACTACATAGAGTGCCAAGAATTATTGTATCCAACCGTGATTCGAAATTCAAGATCTTCTTTTAGAAGACCCTGTGGAGGAAGCTCGGCACTAGGCTCTTGTTCAGTACCTCTTGTCATCCTCAGTCGGATGACTAAACTAAAGTAGTGAATAGAACTGTCGGTAACCTCCTATGCACTACTGTTGGAAAGAACTCTCATGATTGGGATTTATGACTGCCTATTATTGAATTTTCCTACAATAACTCAACTCACAGCTCAACTAAAACATCACCATTTGAGGTTGTTTATGGACTTAACCTGAACCTATCCTTAGATTTAATTAACAATCTGACTACATAAAGGGAAAGTCAATCTGGCCTACAGTGTGCCAAGGAGTTCTAAAGGTTACATCGGAAGATTGCCGAGCAATTAGCCAAAATTGTAGCCTGATAGAAGGAAGTGGGAAACCATAGAAGGAGGCAAGTCGTTTGTACCCTTGGGGACCTTGTCTAAGTCCATCTTAGCAAGGAACACTTCCCTAGCAAAAGGATAAACAAACTATCTCTCAAAACGGATGGACCCTATAAGATCCTGAGGCGCATTAATGATAACACTAATGAGATTGAACTATTCGAAGGTTTCGACATATCTACCATATTCAATGTTATCGATCTGACTCCTTATGTGCCCGATGATGACAAAGACCAAGATTTAAGGGAAAATCTTCAACAACCTCGAGGAACTGATGAACTACCGACCATTGGTCCCATTACTCGCATACAGTTACGAGGACTCTAATCCCTTACCCGAAGAATCCTCTCTTGGTAACCTACTGATGATGAGAAACTTTATACTAAAAGAATGTAGCTAAACTCCTTAAACTCTCTACATTGTTATACTTTGATTTATGCCCTCAATAGTGATGTTAGTGGCCATTCTCTTACTAAGGACCCTGTGCTGAGTAATTTGACCAACTACTGCTGAGAGGTTCTTATCGAGTGACGAGAGACTCACTTATCGACCGAGTAGTTTTCTCTTGACATGCTATCATTTCTCTCGTCTTGGCCCCTTTATTGCTGTAACATCTTGATCCCTCTCACCTGCTGTATTTAGAGAATCTTTATACGGGACCAATGTTATACTACTACCTATCCACCTCATTTAACATTATACTACCTTTCTATTTTTGTCTTTTGTCCTTTTCACCCTTTTTCGTATGTATTAGGAATTCCCATCTTGTATATACTTTCTTATAATTTTTTTATTTGTAATGTTGCACTAAGGACTTACTATAAATAGTCCTTTTCCCTTGTAAGCTACAAATAACTTACAATTAAGATCGAATATTCTGTTCTTATGAGATAACCCTCTCCAAGTCTATCTTTCATACACTCTTATCTAATCTTGCTGAGTAGTTTGGGATTGGTGGTGAGTGGACCTTGACATCAATTTATGCATTATATTAAGTGAGGTGTTAAGTCGTGCTGTGTTCATTAGTGAGTCACATCCTCCAAGCAGCTTCACATCAGCTACTCTTGTTCGCTTATAGACCATTTCCCTATAATTTGTTCGATATTTTGAATGATTTATTTTAGTTTAGATTTGCTACGGTAAGTCCTAATGATAATTAAGCTTCTAGGTACACCATACACAAAGTAGTTCAGTTAAGGTCTTCTGAGCATTTCGTTGTGGTAGGTAATTGGTCAACTTTTCTACATTAGGATAGAGCATATACCAATGCCTAACGCATCACATTCTAACTCAAATATCTTTTCGAAGTCAAGTAAAGCTAATACAAGTACGAAAGTCAGTTTCTCCTTTACTTCGACAAAACTCCTTCCTCCTTTTCTCCCCATTTAAATTTGATATTCCTCTTCATCAACTTGGTAAGGGGTGCAGCTATGGCGTTGAAATTCCTTATAAACCTTCTATAAAAGGATGCTAATCTAAGGAAACTTCTCACCTCGACATAGGTGGTTAGAGTTAGCCACTTAACGATTGCTTAATTCTTCTCATCATCCATTAGTAAGCCTCATCCACTTACTACATAGCCTAGTAATACCATTTCCTCTTAACAAAAGCAACATTTCTTAAGATTGCTAAATAATCTCTCTGCATAGAGGACATCCAACACGGCTCGGAGATGTTTATAATGACTCGACAAGTTAACATTATACACCAAGATGTTGTCAAAGTATACCATAACACACTTTCCTATCAAACCTCTTAGGACATGGTTCATTAGTTGCATGAAAGTGCTTAAGGCATTCGATAAGCCGAATGGCATAACCATCCACTCATAGAGTCCATACCGAGTTTCGAATGCAATCTTCCACTCATCTCCTAGCCTCATGCAAATTTAATGGTAGCCAAACTTCAGATCAATCTTGCTGAAGATCTTAGCTCCACTCAATTCATCCAGCATGTCTTCCAACCTAAGGATAGGGTACCTGTATTTGATTGTGATCTTGTTTACAGCTCAACTATCAACACATATCCTCTAAGTATGATCATTTTTCGGCATTAAGAGTGCCGGAACAGCACAAGGGTTAAGACTCTTCCTTACATACCCTCTTTCCAGTAGTTCATTGACATGTTGTTGGAGCTCAGAAGCTTATTTAGGACTCATCCGATAAGCTAGCTTATTTGGCAGGGCGGTGTCGAGTATCAAGTCATTGTAATGTTCCATGCTTCAAACAGGAGGTAACCCTTCAGGTAACTATTTGGGAAATAGATCGACATATTCATTTAGCAACTCTCTAACTTTCACGAGTAGTTCACGTCGCTCCTTTAACTCTAATAAGCACCTGACCAACATAAAGGTTGGCCTATCAGTTTTAATAGCCTCTCGAAGCTTAGCTTTACTCATCATCAGAGTCTTCTTCGATGCTCAAGCAAGTTTTCCTATAGTTTGTGAACGTGACTTAGTGGCATCGGGTTTAGTGTGATCTTCCCTCCATCCTTCTTGAATACATAGGTGTTCCTATATCCATCATGGATAACTCTCCTACCATAAAGCCATGGCTGGCCTAGTAATATGTATGATGTGCACATAGGCAACATGTTGCAAAGAATCTTGTCAAAGTAATTTCCAATCATGATCAGTAGTAGTACTTGCCAAGTGACATGTAGTACTCCCTTCTCATTTAGCCAATGTAACGTATATGGCCTTAGATGCACGATAGTCAGCAATTTCAACTTCATGACTAGATCGGCTAATGCCACATTGGTATAACTACTACTATCCACAATGACAGCACACAGTGATGGAAGGCAAGGTGTTATAACTTAGGAGGAGATGAAAAGACTGTTGAGAGATAGATTTGTACTTAAGACCTACCTACAAGATACGTTTGCAAAGTTGCAGAAGTTTCACCAAGAAAGCCGATCTATTGATGACTATGTCAAAGAGATGCTTATGATCCAGGCTAATGTAGAAGTACTCGAGGCTTGAATTGTGTTGAGGTTCATTTTTAGACTTTGATTTGAGATTCACAACATTGTGGAAGTGCAAAGGTTTTATACCTTAGAAGAGGAGATAAAGATAGCGTAGAGGGTTGAAAGACACG
This sequence comes from Lumnitzera littorea, assembly GCA_024138015.1. Classification (NCBI taxonomy): domain Eukaryota; kingdom Viridiplantae; phylum Streptophyta; class Magnoliopsida; order Myrtales; family Combretaceae; genus Lumnitzera; species Lumnitzera littorea. The sequence continues at coordinate 58,617,012 of JAMXBB010000012.1, read as the reverse complement.
AGAGAAGTGCTTCAAGCTGACTTGGGCCAACATTTTCCCGACCTCCAATCCTACGCTAACATATTCAAACCGAGCTAAGGAGGCCATACAAGGCCAAGGTTAAGAATGACTAATCTCATGACAGTTGAGCGAGCTAATAAGGTCAAGCCGGTCAGATAAGACGACTCAAGGTTAGGCCAACATCGACGATATATGAGAAAGGGCAAACCTTCGAACGGAAGACTAGTGAGATCAAATGCCTTAAATACTTGGGTTTCGAACATATAGCTGCTAAGTGTATGAACTGATGCATCATGATACTCTGAGGAGATGTAGTAGATAGCACCAACGAGAGCGAGCTTAAGAAAGAAGAAGATGTTGGAAAACCTAAAGCTGAAGAGGAAGAGGAGACCTATATCTATGCCAACCAGGGAGAAGTGATGACTCTAGTCTTGAGACGAGTACTAAGTTCCTTGCCGAACTTTAAGGAGGACCAGAGGGAGAATCTATTCCATACCAAGTGTACGATCAAAGGCCAATTGTGTACGATCATTGTGGCTGGGGGAAGTTGTACTAATGTCCTTATATAGTCCTTTGTAGAGAGGTTGGGTTTGTCGGCCTTAAAGCATCCTTGACCTTATAAGTTGCATTAGCTTCATAATAAGGGTACTTTACATATGACTGAATAAGTGACCATACCGCTCAGTGTCGAGAGTTTGTATAGGGAAAAAGTAATATGTGATGTCATCCCAATGGGAGCTTTACATTTGCTGCTTGGATGACCTTGGTTGTTTAACTGATGTGTTACTCATGATAGGTATAAGAACACCTATGCCTTTGTTAAGGATGGAAAGAAGATTATGTTGTAACCCTTGAATCTGTCTTAAGTAAATGAAACCTACAATCAGGTCACCCAAGCTAATAAGAAGAATGCCTTAGTAATGAGCCAAAGAGAGCTCCGAGCTACTGAAAGGGTTAAAGAATCTATGTTCCTGTTGATCAGAAGATTATTGGAAATGAGAGATTTAGAGGATATTCCTGATGAAATCCAAAGCTTGCTAAATAATTTTTTTGATCTGTTCCCTGAAGAACTGCTTAGAGGATTGCTTCTAGTTTGAGGCATTGAACACTGTGTTGATCTACAGTTAGGCGCCACCCTACTAAACCAACTTGCATACAAAATGAACCTTGAGTAAGCTATTGAGATGAAAAGACAGGTGGACAAACTCATAGAGCGAGGATATGTAAGGGAGAGCATGAGCCCTTATGCTATACCAGCTCTGCTCGTCCCTAAGAATATGGTTCATGGCATATGTGTATCGACAACTGAACAATCAACCGAATTACTGTTAAGTACAAATATTAGATATCGAGGCTCGATAACATGTTAGATGAGCTTCATGGTGCTAAGATATTTTCAAAGATTGATTTGTGAAGTGGCTTCTACCAAATTCACATAAGGCCAGGTGATGAACGGAAAATTGCCTTAAAGACTAGGCATGGACTCTATGAATGGTTGGATATGCCATTCGAACTTACTAATGCACCGAGCACATTCATGAAGTTGATGAACCATGTAATGCACCCTTTAATTAGAAGATGTGTGGTCATATACTTTGATGAAATGTTAGTATACAATGTCAACTTAAACAAACATGTTCAATATCGCCACAAAGTATTTGACATTTTGCAAACTGAGAAGTTTCATGGAAATGTGAAAAAATGTATGTCCTTCTAGAAAGAGGTGATCTTCCTAGCATTTGTGATGTTCGAGGAAGGATTCTGAGCAAATGAGGAGAAGATTCAAGCTATTCTTGAGTGGCTGATGTCGAAGAATGTCACTGAGGTTCAAATTTTTCATGGCCTAGCTTCTTTCTATAGGCAATTTATCAAAAACTTCAGTACCATAGTCGTTCCCTTGACCAAGCTGACAAAGAAGAATGAAGGGTTCAAGTGTCCTTTTACTACCAGATTTTGACAAACCCTGTGAATTGGAATGTGATGCATCGAGAGTAGGAATTAGCACTATCCTGATGTAGGAGCGATGACCTATCACCTACCATAGTGAGAAGCTTAGTAGTCCTGCTCTGAACTATTCTATGTACAAAAAAGAGTTGTATTCTCTTTATTGAGCCCTTACTATTTAACAACACTATTTGCTACTATAAGAGTTTGTTATTTATACAAACCATGAGTCTCTGAAGCATTTAGGGAGTCAAAACAAGCTTTCAAAAAGGCAAGCCAAGTGGTCGGAGTTTATGAAAGGGTTCTTATACATCATTCGGTACAAGAAGGGAAGCACAAATGTGGTTGCCGACACTCTGTTATGACAGCAAACCTTACTAACCACTTTACAAACAAAATTATTGGGATTCTCACTCATTACTGAGCAATACACTCATGATCCTCATTTCAGCCCTATCCTAAAATAATGTAAGGATGGAATTGCTATTAAGGGATATTATCTTAAGAAAGATTATCTGTTCAAGGACCAAAATTTATGCATACTGAATTGTTCCATGCGTGAGCTATTGATCAGGGAAGCTCCTAGCGATGGATTATTAAGTCACTTTGGGGAGACCAGGATAGTCAATCTATTAAAGGAGAACTTTTACTGGCTAGGTTTGGCCAAGGAGAACTCCATGGAGAATACATGCCATTGCCACTGCTAGCACCAAACTTACCTTGAGCCAACCTCAGCATAGACTTTGTCCTAGGGTTGCCCCAGACATCTAGAGGCAAAGATTCTATCTTTATTGTAGTGGATCACTTCAGTAAGATGGTGTACTTCATTTTGTGCCATCAGACTAACAATGCTCTATATATTACTGATTTGTTTTTGTAGGAGCTTGTTAGACTACATAGGGTACCAAAGACTATTATCTCATACTGGAACACAAAATTTTTGAGTTATTTTTGAAAGACTCTTTGGAGAAGACTTGGAACTAAACTTATATTCAGCTCCAGTAGCCATCTTTAGACCGATGGCCAGACTGAAGTGGTAAATAGAACACTAAGCAATCTGCTCAAAGCTGTCATGGGAAAAAACTTAAGAAATTAGGATCTATGCCTACCAGTTGTGGAGTTCGCCTACAACTGAACTGTCCATAGCGCTATTGGGAAGACTCCATTTCAGTTCGTCTATGGCCTTAACCTTACTATTCCCCTGGATATGATCAGAGTACCAACAACTTCTAAAGAGAGTTAATCTGGAGTTGACTAAGCCCAAGAATTACATGAACTACACTAGTCTGTAACTAAGAAGATCTCCAAATTCAATCAGAGATAGCAAGAAATTAGTAGTCACGACCACTGAACTATTTCTTTAGACCTAGGAGACTTAATATGGATACACCTCAATCCAGAATGATTCCCACACCTGAGACAGAATAAACTATCTCCTTAAACTGATGTTCTGTTCAAAATCTTAAAGAAGATCAACCACAATGCTTATCAAATCGAGTTAGCTGATGACTACAATGTTTCTTCTACCTTCAATATGTCCGATCTAATCCCTTACCAACTAGCAGAAGAAGACTCGCATGTGCCCTAGAAGAAGAAGTAGAAACCTCTCCAGATTTGAGGGCAAATCTTTCCAATCCCTAGGTAGATGATAAGAATCAGGCCCTTAAACTAATCACTTATAGCCGAGCTAAAGGACTCTAAGGACTCGTGTAGAGAATACTAGCATGAAACCAAAGCTAAGACAAAGATCCCTATGTCGAACTAATCTCCTACCGACTTGTCTATTAGATCCTTACATGTGTCAGATCTAATCCTTCCCAACAACAATACCTTATTCCAGAAGATAGCCTAAGACTATTTGAGCCATTCTGCTAGACCAACCACAGACATTTGACGCTAATACAACTAACTTCCCTACATAACTAATTGACCCCTGACGTGATCCAGATCAAGTCAGCCCCTAATTGCAATGCTTTCCTGCTTTTGCCTACATTGTAACATATTCCTAATGTCTAGTCATCAAGTGACACGTATCTTTTGATACAATATTCTAGAATGATTCTTTCTTTTTCGTACTGAATATTCTTTGCCCCCTTTTACCCCTTTTAGTATGTTTTATATAACCTAATTGTAGAATACCTTTTGTCTGTTCATATATGTAAAGTAACCCTAGTGGATGGGTATATAAACCCCCACTTTCTTGTATGTAAGCAATTAACTAATCAATACAGAATTATTCACTTTGAGTAACTTTAGTATTCTCATCATCATTTAACTCTTATCTATTTCCTTTAGCAAGGAGTAGTGGCAAGTAACCCTTCAGTTTGGACCAATGTCATATCCAGTAGATTGTAGGTCAATTAGGATTGAGTAGTATGTTATATCCATTTGGTAGCTGCCTAGACTTTTGGTAGCTTTTGTTCCTTCTTTGCCTCTCTACTCGTTGGGCTATCCATATAGCCTCATCCATTGTAGCAAATTGTTGGAGTTCTACGATGTCTCGGATATTACTCCTCAACCTAGTAAGGAATCTAGAGACTGTTCACATTGATGGTTCCTCCACTTCACAGTGAATCATGAGCATTTGGAACTCTTAAATATACTCCTCAATAATCCAGCTTCCTTATCTCAACTCTTGAAATTGAGAGAAAGTGTCTTGTAAGTATGTATTCAATACGAACTTGTTTCGTAGTATTCTCTTCATCTCAAGCCAAGTACTAACCTCTCAGTAGCCTTCTCATCTTCTCATGGCCTAGAATTCTTCCACCACATGACGGTATATCCAGAGAACCCAATAACAGCAGTTCTCACTTTGTCGTAACCTTCATATTGGTAATAATAAAAAAACATACTCCACCTTCTCCTACTAATCTAAGTAATCATCCCACTTCCTAACCTATTAAAGCTTCACATGCTCAAATGCTTAAGGTACTCAAGCTTGTTCTTCTTCTTCTTCTTCTTCTTCTTCATACTCTTCTTCTTCAATGTCATCCATTTCTCCTAAGTCAATTCTTCTTCTCACTCGTCCACTTACTCCTCCACCTCAAACTTATTGAGCTGGGTTCTAACCTCTATCAGGTCGGGCAGCTTGTGGGGTGTTAGGTGCAACTTCTGCAAGTCGATAACCTAATGCGTGGATAGCTCGAGTTAAATCCACTAAGAGGTTAGCTACCTCATCAAGTCTTTCATTCATGCTTCTCGAAGTACCTTGAGATTGTCGACTGTGGTGAACAACACTACTGTTTTCATCCCTAATACCAACGTTAATACTTAGGTCCATCATTTTCTCTAATAGATTCTAAATTTCAAACTCCTCGATTAGGTGTTATAGCTAATACTATATCTCTAAATCACGCAACATACACTCCCTTCAAATAAGAAGTTTAATAATTAGCAAACATGGCAGCTCAATTAACATAAAAGCTTAGTCCATTTCACATGCTTAAAACAAAGTATAGATAAAACTTTGAAACTAACTTCTACAATCCAAATGAAACCCTTGCTCTGATATTAAGATGATGCTTACCACAACCAAGAACAGACAAGGTCGGTCATAGGGTTGGTCCAAGCTTATGGAAAACTTGAAAAGGGGTAATGGGAAATACGCGAATGAGTGAAAATGAATGAAAAATAAGCAAAACCACGAGCGGTTCCAAAGGATATGATGCATTAATGGAACTTCTAAGGACTCATGGCACAGCTCGATATAACGCATAAGTTAGTCTAGTAAGGTTACTCACTAGCTAGCCTTATTTAAGGGTTAGGATAAGAGTGGAATGATAGTAAACAAACAATGTTTATAAGAGGAAAATATCCAGTGTATTAATGATGAATCTGATCATTTGTGGCTACATGTACAAAGGGTATTTATACCCGAGAATTTTGGAGAACCTGCCTAAAAATGAAAGATACAAAAAGGATATTATCCTAAAGAAGTAATGTACAAAGTATACAAAGGATAAAAATAAATATTCACGAAAAGAAAAAAGCAATTATTAGAGTAGCAGATTCTATAAGTGGTTTCGGACACATGGCAACAATTTATTGGTGGTGCTGTTAGAGGATGTAAACAAAGTAGTATGAGTTGGTTAGGTAACCGAGCAGGATTTCTAAGCAACCATAGGCTCGTCCAAACAGGAGTGGCTGAGAATTAGTTCGAGCAACTCTCTCAGCCTCTCAACAAGAATGATGCCGAGTAAGTGATCGACTCAGACATTATCAAGCAGGCGTGCGAGGTTTGGTTGCTATTAGGGCATTCTTCAAGTCGACACATAATTTTCAATAGATAGGCAGTCATTCGGCTTGGCACACAAAATTGATCAGCAACAAGGAGTAACTCGACTTCGGTAGATATTAGTTGGAGCATGAGGATTCGCTTTGCCAATCCCTCTAGTCCTTAGGCTCGGCTGTAGGTTAAAGGCCCAGTTGCTTGATTCTTATTAAGAGTGATACAAGGTGATGTTAAGCAGATATCCACACCATGGATTACCAATCTAGTTACAAGTTTAAACTTTTTATAATAGTCTATCAGGAAGTTTACAATCCATGATTAGTGTCGCATCTAAAGGAAACTTGATGAGAAAAAGTTTTAAGGAAGCATGTGAATTGATGGAAGAGATGGCTTCTAATTCTTTTGGATGGCATGTTGAGAGAACAAATGATAGAAGAGCGGCGAGCATAGATGAGGAAGACAAATTCAATGTGATAACTTAGCAAGTTGTTGCCCTTTCTAACAAACTAAATAAGATGCTTGATGCTAAGGAGAGTACGGGCCAAAATGTTGGATATAAGAAGTGCAGTGGTGTTGATCATGATGAGTTTAATCACTACCAGCTTTTGCATGGACAAAAACAAGGCATTCAGGAAGTCATCTATATGAACAACTTTTAGTAAAGAGGACTACACAATTAGAATGCATATCTGAACAATTTTTTTCAAGGGTAGAAATAAAATTCTAATTTTAAATATGGGAACAACCAATCCAATGGACAAAATTTCCTACCTCTTCCAGCACCACAACAAAGACCTCAGCAAAACTTTCAATCATAAAAGGAGAGGGAGAATAATGATCTGATGAGGAGGTTATCCTCTCAGGAATCAGCTATGAAAAATATTCAAATCCAATTGAACAAAATTTCTGAGATGCTAGGTGCAAGATTGCAAGGCCCATTACCAAGCAATGCTAAAAGAATCCAAGAGAGCAAGTAATGATTAGTGTACCTACAAACACGTAAGTTAATACATCTAGTAGGAAGTTAAAAGATGCAAATGTGGCTGAGAGTGATTGTAATGATTGTAAGAGAGATCAAGAGATTGAAAATTCTAATGAAGAAGGAGTTGATGAGGAATTTGAGATTGTTGAAGAGATTGTATTAGAAGAGGAAGAGTTGAAAATTCCTATTTCAGAAAAGAAGATAAAGGAAGAAGCTGATAGTGTCGAATTGGAAAAGTTGATAACATAAGAAGAATTTGAGAGAATGGTTGAAGAAAAGCAAGTTAAAATGCTAAATGGAGAGGAAGATCCCTCAAAGCATAGCTAGAACATGGAAGTTGATGATCCCCCTCCATTTCAAAGTAATGCTCTTACAGTGAATGAATCAAAAGAGGAATTAGGAGAAAATGATCTAAGTAAGTCAAGCAAGCTAGTTAGGATTAAGCCAATAGTGAAACAACAAAGTAAGAATTTCATTCCACTACCTAAACTTGATGATGAGGAGATCAAGGAGTCAAAAAGGGTATTATACACGAGAAAATATCTATACGTACCACCAAAGAAAGGAGATCCAAGCTAGTTTGTGTTATTCTTGAAAAATACTTTCCGAAAGCCTATTATGACTTAGGGGCTTCTGACAACATTATGTCTAGAGAGTTGATGAGAAAATTGAGGCTAAAAGGATTCCTTAAGGAGGTGAATTTTGTCATGTCCTTCGTTGACAAGTCAAGAAAGAAGTCGTTGGGACTTCTTGTAGATCTTATTGTAGAGGTTGGTCATTTTAACTATCCAGCAGATTTTACTATGATGGAAATGAATGATGGAGCATGACCACTCATTTTAGGTTGATCTTTCTTGGCAATGACTAGGGCATTAATAGATGTCAAAGGAAAAAAGTTGGTTTTGAGATGTAGGCCAGCTAAAATCAAACTGTTTGCAAGAAAGGTTAAGGAGAAGAGGAATGAAAATGAGGATATTCATGTTGATTTCAATGATTTCAAAGATGAATTTGCTAAGGAGTGGAATGGTCCTCCTTATTAAATATTTAGCTAAGTTGAAGATGAAGACATCAAAGAATGGGCTAAGAAATATCTCGACTTCCATCTACCATGATGATTATGAGAAAGGTCTGGCTTAAGGACATAAAACCCAAGCCCTAGGTAGGAGGCAACCTACTAAAGTTTTACTCAATTTCCATGCACTTTCCTTTAAGTTCTTCTAGTTTTGTTTTATGTTTTGAGAAAATGGCTAAATAAGATACTTTGACACGATTTCTATTATTGTGTAAAACTTTAAAGAGGCTCAAATTTAACTCCAAGAGGACCTGAAGAGCAAAAGGAAAACAAAGCAGCTCAACCTAATTCTTAAAGAAATTTCATTCTAACCCTATCTTTCTAATTTACATTTGATAATGAGCTGAGATGATATGACAAACAAAAGTTGGGGGTAAGGAATATATCAAGTGGATTAAAGCTATAGTTATGCTATGTTGAATTGATATTTGTAGACACCTTATTTTTGCCTTTTTTTTTATTGAATTTTTTCGTTAGTTGAGCCAAGTTAATAAATAAAACAAAAAACTAATAAAATAATAAAAAAACGAAATTAAAAAAAAATAAAAAATAAAAAAGAGAGTTGAGTCATATCAAGTTAACTGGACTCATATTGAGTCGACTCATATTGAGTCAAGCATATCGTATCGAGTCGAGTCGAGTCACGTCAATTGAGTTATATTGTATCGAGTTGATTGAGTTGTATTGTATCAAGTCAAATCAATGTATGGAATCGAATCATAGTGAGTCGAACCGAGTTGCGTCGGATCGTTTAAGATTAAAACGGATAACGGTGTGTGTTTAATTTAATAAATCATTTAAGTCATTTGAGAGTTGAGTTTTATTAAAATAATTTTGATCCAGTTCGATATAAAATAGATTTTTTATCTAAATTATATTATGCTAGATTAAATTTATAATTTATTAATTGGGCTAGATTAAATTACTGGATCGAATTGGGCTTGATAAATAAAAAGCCCAAATCGGATTTCTAGAAGTTAGGGTAAATCTTCATCATATCTTTTGTTTGTTAAAGATCAAATCAATAATTAAAATATATGAAAGATTTAGTTATTGGTTTATAAAAAAAGATTTAACGGTAGAGTTAAGTTAATTTTTTTTTTTTATTCCTACAATTCACAAAGTCCTAATGACTTCAATCCAAATTTTCGAATTTCCAATTCATAAAGCCACATCATCACACTTCTACCCGAATCAACAATCTAAATTCAACTTCAAAAGCCTTACATCATCACAATTCAAAGTGCAATTCCAAAATCCTAATGCTCCATTGAGCTAAAGTCCCTATGCAAATTTCCATCGTCCAGCAACCCAACACTAGAAATCCAAAATCCAAAGCCAACCACACATCCAAATCCAAATCCAATGCGAAGTCAGATGATTTCCAATGTCCAAAGCCTAATGAAGACCAATTTCAATGGAAAATCTATGCCTACAATCAAAAACCAATTTCGACGAAAATTCCAAAGTCTACAATCGAAGACTAATGTAACCAAAATCTAAACGGCAACCATCCAATTTTAAACCAATGAAGCTTCACTCAATTTCACGCATAGCCAACATCCAATTCCACAATTGAACGCCATAATAATTGTACGTCCACGATTGCATGATCCACTTCGCGGTCACAAGCACTACGAACACCCCAACAAACACAGCAACGATAGGATCGTACGCGACTCGACACGTAGGTAAATTTTTATTTTTATTTATTTCTTTGTTTTATTAATTAGTTTTATTGTTTTGTTTTAACTAATCTATTTTTTTAAGTGCAGGTCTATTATTATTTTCGTATTGCGTCTTTTTTTTAGATAATCTTAATCTTCCATTAAATTTAGTTAATTGAAAAACCGCATTTTTTTAATAGTAAAATTGTGTTTTTTGAAAATATAAGTATTGTACGGTTGAGAGACGTATCTTACAGTTAAGATTTAGAAAAGATATGTATCAGATACGTATTTAGCAGTTAAGATTTGAAAGAAATACGTATCGAAATATATATCTAACCGTATTTTTAATGTATCTTATAGTTAGGATTTAAAAAAGATATTTTTGATACGTAATGGTTCTAAAAAAAATCTTAATCGAGTTTTTTAAAAAATTTAGTTAGTTAAGGTTTTCTTTGAATTTGAGAAAATTAGATTTCTTAGGTTTTTCTTAAAAAATAATAAATTAATAAATAAACGTAAACCTGGCTCAATTTTCAAAATAAACAGAGTCCACTCACTAAATATTTTATAAAAAGATAACTACGGGTTATTTGATTCCGATTAGTGAGTACGTAAGCACCTTCGAGGCAACCGCATAAAAAAATAAAAATGAAAAACTCTTTTCCCTTTTTTCTTAGAAGTTCATATTAAAAAAATAATTAAAAAAACCACTTTAGTCATCTTTGGTATATTTAGGTATATTTTTTAGTATTATTTAGGAAATTATAAAAAAAATTAAAAGCCATTAATTTTTCCTTAATTTTTACATGATGACTTAGTCCCAATAGGTTAGCTCTCGAACTAGTTTTTTTTTTCTGTTTAATTTTTCTAAAAATCATTTTTAGAATATTCATAGACTAGTAGCTAAATTAGGGTTTTTTCACCCAAAAACCCTAATTTCATTTTTACCAGTTGAACTGGTTGACGACTCTAATTTTAAAATTTTTTTAAAATAATATTTCCTTAATTTAATGTCGAGTAATTTATATTAAGCAGGCTATACATAATATAGGTTAAATTAGGAAACCCATCCTAAGTTCCCAAGGCAGCCTAAGTTCGATCACATCTAAACATACAAATGAACACTGAAAATAAAAGAATTCCCCCTAATTCCCTAATAAGGCCCATTAGGTTAGGCCTTTTCTTAGAGCTTACATCACTAAAAAAATAATTAGTGTAACTATAATATAATACAAAAGGAAAATAATAATACAAAAGTCCATTAATAATTTTTTAATTTTTACATGGCTAGCCCACCAAATGTCCCTAGTGAAGTCACTAATTCTATCGAACCCTATTTTGGCTTTCTTAATTTAACCTATATTAAGTCTAGCTTGCTTAATATAAATTACTCGATATTAAATTAAGGAAATATCTTTTTAAAAAAATTTAAAATTAGAGTTGCCAACCAGTTTAATTGGTAAAAATGAAATTAGGGCTTTTGAGTGGAAAAACCCTAATTTAACTACTAATCTACGAATATTCTAAAAAATGATTTTTAGAAAAATTAAACAAAAATAAAACAAATTCAATGGCTAACCTATTAGGACTAAGTCATCATGTAAAAATTAAGGAAAAATTAATGGCTTTTATTTTTTTTATAATTTCCTAAATAATACTAAAAAATATACCTAAATATACCAAAGATGACTAAAGTGGTTTTTTTTTTTATTATTTTTTAATACGAACTTCTAAGAAAAAAGGGAAAAGAGTTTTTCATTTTTATTTTTTTATGCAATTGCCTCAAAGGTGCCTATACACCCGCTAGTCGGAATCAAATCAACCGTAGTTACCTTATTTTTAAAAAAATATTTCCTTATTTTAGTTCGTTGTATAGGTTAGATTTTATGATTGTTAATAAATTTACAACTTTATTGAACGATAACCTTTATTGATTGCGTAGTTCTTTTACTCATGTTTTTATTTCATGATAGTTTCCTTAAACAAAAAATATAAAATAAAATAAAAAAAGAAAAACAATAAGTAAGAAAAAAACTTCTGTATCAACTTGTAAAATTTTTTAGGCATGTAATTATGGAAATTCACAATAATAAAGATTATTATGAAACTATCATTCTTTCCAATAATTTTCTTTTTTTAAAAAGAGGAAATTTCAAAAGATGCTTTATTATAAAAAAATTAGTTTCATGATGATTATTTACTTAATCAAGTTCTATTGCCATGCCCCACATGTACCACAATATTAGAAACTAACAAAATAAAAAATAAAATGAAAGACAAAAAAGATTTAACTATCAGATTTCTATTGTAAATTATTTCCCATCTCAAAATCATCAATCTCGTAAACGTTTAGGTTCTCGTTCTCCGTATTTATCCATTAAGTTGTCACAGTCCTAATAGAGCTTTATCTACGAGTAGTCACCATTATGTTATTTTTTAATTAGTCCCTCATTGTAAAATTATTTCCACTTTTCTGTATCACCCTTATGTCATCCATGTAATTGGTTGTAGCCTCAATGTTTCCAAGTTTTTTTAGATTCGTCAACGTCAATATTAAGCTATTTGTAACATAAAATAAACATTGATTTTTAGTAAAAGTTTTTTTTTTAAAAAAAGAAAGGAGTTTTTAAAATTAAAAACTTAATTTTTTTTAAAAGAATAAGAATGCAATTTTGCTAATAGGAAGGGATTCTTGCAAGCTTTGAGATATTGCCTTTTAAGTGGTCTAACCTAACCTAAAGCCCATAATCATTTGCTAAAAAAAATCAAAGATGTCTAAAGCTCTTGAACTGAGAATAGTCACAGTAGAAGGGGTTTTGAACAAACACAAGAAACAAGTCAAGGCTATAGCTTATATCTAAGCCTAAGGCCTATTGACACACCATCTCAAGCAAATGAATATAAAGAGTTGTAGATTTAAGGGCCTACTATCAACATCATACAAAGCTTGGAAAAGTTGCCAAAAGTAAATTTAAATGGTCAACCTCGAGAGGCATGTTATTGCTAAAGTCTAGAAGAAGGGGTTGCTACCCTAGAAAAAAAGTTAGTGATATTAAAAGAAAGGCTCACTAGCATGGAAATGGCAATGGGTTACATGCTCAAGCAGCTCTATAACTTACATCCTAATATGAATAAGAAGTTATAGCCCAAGCATGAAGTTGATTCAATGAAAAAGAAATCAGGAGTGAATGTGCCGATTGGGAAAGCCCAAAATCAAGACAAGGTCATCCACAATAAGAGGAGGCGATTTACGCTGTTCAAGATTCCAATAGCCTAAGTGTCCAAGTAATTGAGAGATGTGGGACTACTGACATGTGAAAACCCAACAAAAAAATATAATTCAAGGGATCATGACCCCAACAAATGGTGCGAATATAATGTAGGCTAAGTAGGGCATACTATAGAAGACTACTGGAAACTGAAGCATAAAGTGCAAGATTTGATTGATGCCAAAATTATCCAACCAAATTTTCTAAAGATTGGTGGTTTGATTAGTAGTGGTATTCCTTCCCCAAGTTTTGAAGAAGCATCAAACAGACAACTTCCAGTATTAGGCATTGAGGATTTACTACTAACATCTGACTAAGTGGCTCACCATTTGAACTAGTTGGGTATATCTTCAAGAGATCAATTTAGTTGAATTGGCTATGTTCAAAGAAGTAACAAAAATAGGGGCAAGGAGTAGAAAAGAATTTTAGTTCCTGCATTTTTTTTTTTTTTTTTGGAGCTTATAATAGATACAAGTTATTGAATAAAGTGGCTTTCATGTATATTCTTGTCTTTGTACGTTATGAAGCTAGCTCAATTCAAATAGGATCATTTCGAATGAGCGAAAATAAATAAAGAAAATGTGAACTCGAAAAATAAAACTTTCCACTTAAGGGAATGATAACACATTACTTGAAAGGTTTAGGATGAATAGAGGCAACCGATGTCCTAAACACCAACCCTAGACAGAAATGAGAGAAGAGTACCATTAAGGTGAGTAATTAGGCTCATTTCTTAAAGGAGGCCTGTCTTAAACTTGGTATGTATGTTAAAATGATATTAGGCATTCACTTCATTATCCTTAAACATAATTATCCCTTGTAAACTCATTTAAACCGTTAGGAGATTTTTCTTAAAATTAGCCTTACCAAGAACCATCCCTAAATTGGGGCAACTAGGAGATTAGGGTCATTAATTTGGAGAAAAGGAGTAGACTAACTTATGCTTGCCTTAGTCATGCCAATTCATGAGCAAATATTATCATAAATAATTTAATTTCTTTAGAATGAAGAAGAGCTTCAAATCATATACACCCTACTCAGGCCCATACCTTTTTTCATCATGCCAATTCATGAGCAAATATTATCATAGATAATTCAATTTCTTTAGAATGAAGAAGAGCTTCAAATCATATACACCCTACTCAGGCCCGTACCCTTATCCAGACACATCAAGTCTATAGACTTTTCCCAAACTCTTCAAAGCCATATACACTTCTCCCGAGTTTATACACCTTAAACTTACTTTTTGGTGCTTTAAATCCTATTAAGTGAAAACTCAACAATGAAAGGTGACCATCTTGACCAAAAAAAAAAAAAAAAAGAAGACAAGGAAAAAAAGAAGAAGGAAAAAAAGGAAAGAAGTAAAAAAAGAGATTGAAAATATTAGTAAGGTGATCACCTTCAAAGAATACCTAAATTACCAATAAGCCAAAACTCCAAACTTGTGATGATATCCAAAGGCCAAACACTTTAAATTTCTAAGCCCAAAAGAAAAGCCCTCATTTTATGACCCCACTCACTATACCAATCTTAATGAAACTCTTTTGACTAAAGAAAAACAAATTATCTTAAGCAAAATTTGCTCATGAAATTGGGGCAAGCCCATGTTTATTTTATCTTAGGTTCTTAGCTTGTAAACCTAGGATAGATTATATATAATTTCTTTCAAAATTGGCCAAGTACATTAATATCTATTTTCTTAAACCATTAACCAAAAGCCTTACATTGCAAATCCAGAAAAGTCTTATTGATTTACCAGAATGTACCACTTGCAAGATAGGCTACAATTTTTGTAACTGATGTTGAGAGTAAAAACAAACCTATGAGAGTGCAAGAAAGTCCAGCTTGGCTAAACATTTTAATTAATGATATCTATCGCCTTAGTGGAAAATTGAAGAGTTGAGTACTTTCTCAAAAACAAGAATGGTCATTTATCTCAAGTCAGAAATCAATGCTTCTAAAAAAGTTCAAAGATCATGAATTATGCTCCAGGAAACAAGACCAAGAGAATGAGTGATCAATAGGCAAGGGACAAGTCAACCCCTTATTTGTGATCTTTAGAGTTTTCGAAATTGTCTTACTTGTTAGCAACACAGTTTTCTATTAAAGATTGTTTTTTTTTTTTTTTAATTTCTTGAAAAAAGAAGAAAAAGAAAAAACTTTTCAAAAGAGAAATGAAACTTTTAAAATTATCAACAGAGATTTCTTAAAAGAAAAAAGAAAGTTAAAATTTTCAAGGAATCATTAAAATTCCTTAAACTCAAGTCACAGATCAATTTGTCAAATCTCATGAAAGTTTTCATCCTTCCTAGATCATTTGCTTAATGGAACACAATCTAGTTGTTTCTAAGATTGCTTGCTTAAAGGAGCACAATCCTATTCCTTTCTAGGATCACTTGCTCAAATGAACACTATCCTATCTTAGTTAGATCGTTTGCTCAGAGGAGCATTGTACGTACATTTAAAAGATCGCCTGCTCATAAAAGCGTTGTCTCATTTTGTCTTTAATGAAGTGCCATCTTATCTTGTCTTTGAAAGATCTATCCTTTCAGCAAAACAAGAAATCACGAAGAGATCTATTCTCTTTAGATTATCTATCAAAACAAAGTTTTTATTGAAATCTAGAAGAGATTTATCATCTTCAAATTAATCAAAAGAAATCTCAAAGAGAACTATCCTCTTCGAATTATTCACCAAGTTAAAAGGAAATCTCGAAGGGATCTATCCTCTTTAGATCACCAAAGTGAAACCAGTTCTTGAAATCTCAAAGAGATTTATTCTTTTCAGATCACCAAAACAAAATAAGAAATCTCGAAGAGATCTATCTTCTTTAGATCACCAAGGTAAAACTAGTTTTTGAAATCTCGAAAAGATCTATCTTCTTTGAATTATTCCCTAAATCAAAATAAATCTCAAAGAAAACTATCCTCTTCAGATTCTCCATTAAGTCAAGATAAATCTCAAAGAGATCTATCCTCTTTGAATCACCAAAACAAAACAAGAAATCTCGAAGAGATCTATCCTCTTCAGATCACCAAAACAAAACTAGAATCTCAAAGAAATCTATCCTCTTCGTTCACCAAAACAAAATGAATCTCGAAAAGATCTATCCTTTTCGAATTATTCCCCAAGTCAAAAAGAAATCTCTAAGAGATATATCCTTTTCAGATTATTCACCAAAGGGAGTTTTTTTTTTTAAATCTCAAAGAAACAAAACTAGAATCTCAAAGAGATCTATTCTTTTCGGATTATTCCCTAACTCAAAAAGGGATCTCAAAGAGATCTATCCTCTTCGGATTATTCATCAAAGGGAGTTTTTTTCTAAATCGCGAAGAGATCTATTCTCTTTGGATTATCTACTAGACAAGTTTTTTTGAAATTGTAAAGAGATCTATCCTCTTCGAATTATTAAACCAAGAGCAAGTTTTTTTTTTTAAATCTTGAAGAGATCTATACTCTTCAAGTTATCTACCGAAGCAAGTTTTTTTGAAATCTCAAAAAGATCTATCATCTTCGAATTGTCCATCAAAGGAAGTTTTTTGAAATTTCGAAGAGATTTATCCTCTTTGGATTATCCACCAAAGAAATTCTTTTTTTTTTTTTTAATCTTAAAGAGATCTATTCTCTTCGAATTATCCACAAACCAAAATAACGTTTTTTTTTTTTTTAAATCTCAAAGAGATCTATTCTCTTTACATTACTTACTAAAACGAGTTTTAATCTTGAAGAGATTTATCCTCTTCGGATTATCTAAGTTAGGTCTGGCAAAAAAGAGTATCTCTTTTATCTTTGTAGTAAAAGTTTCAATTGAATTTCATTACAAAGAGAGCTAGCTGTAAACACCTCATTTTTGCTTTCTTTTTTTTTTTTTATTTCTTCATTAGTTGAACCGAGTTACTAAACAAAACAAAAAAAAATAAGAAAATAAAAAAAATAAAAAATAAAAAAGTGAGTCAAGTCGAGTCGAGTTGTATCGAGTTAAGTCAAATCATATCGAGTCAAGTCGTATCGTATGAAGTTATATTGTATCGAGTCGAATCGTATCCAGTCCAATCGTGATGTATCAAATTGAATTATATCAAGTCGAGTCAAGTTGTGTTGGATTGTTTAAGATCAAAATAAATAACGATGTGTGTTTAATTTAATAAATCATTAAGTCATTTATGAGTTGAGTTTTATTAAAATAATTTTGATCATGTCAGATATAAAATAGATTTTTTTTATCTAAATTATATTGTGCCAGATTAAATTTATAATTTATTAATTGAGCTAGATTAAATGATTAGATCGGATCGGGCTCAGTAAATAGAAAACCCAAATGGGATTTCGATGAAAATTCCAAAGTCTACAATCGAAGATCGACACAACCAAAATCCAAGCTGTGACCATCTAATTTTAAACCAATAAAGCTTCACTCAATTTCACGCATAGCTAACATCCAATTCTACAATCGAACGCCACAATACTTGCACATCCTTGATTGTACGATCCACTTCGCGATCACGAGTACGATGAACACCCCAATGAACACAGCAATGATAGGATCGCACGCAACTCAATACGTAGGTAAATTTTTATTTTTATTTATTTCTTTGTTTTATTAGTTAGTTTTATTGTTTTTTTTTAACTAATCTATATTTTTTAAGAACAAGTTTATTATTATTTTCGTATTGCATATTTTTTTTAGATAATCTTAATCTTCCATAAAATTTAATTAATTGAAAAATTGCATTTTTTTAATAAGAAATTTGTTTTTTCTTTTAAAATATACGTATCTTATGGTTAAGATTTAGAAATTATACATATCAAGATATGTATCTAGTAGCTAAGATTTGGAAGAGATATGTCTCGAGATACGTCTCGAGATACGTATTGAGATACATACATATCTTATAGTTAGGGTTTAAAAAAGATATTTTTGATACGTAGTGGTTTTAAAAATAAAAAAAAATCTTAATCGAGTTTTTTAAAAAATTTAGTTAGTTAGGGTTTTCTTTAAATTCAGGAAAATTATATTTCTTAGGTTTTTTTTTTAAATAATAAATTGATAAATAAACATAAACTTGGCTTGATTTTCGAAATAAAAAAGAATCCACTCACTAAATATTTTATAAAAAGAGAACTACAGACAGTTTAATCCTAACTAGTAAGTACATAAGCACCTTCGAAGTAACAGTATAAAAAAAAAAAAAAAAAAACTCTTTTCCCTTTTTTCTTAGAAATTAGTAATAAAAAAAAAACAACTTTAGTCATCTTTGGTATATTTTTAGTATTTTTAAGGAAATTATAAAAAAAATAAAAACCCATCAACTTTTTTTTTATTTTTACATGGTAACTTAGTCTTAATAAGTTATCCCTTGAACTTAGTTTTCTCTAGTTTAATTTTCCTAAAAATCAATTTTTAGAATATCTACAAATTAATGGTTAAATTAGGGTTTTTCCATCAAAAAACCCTAATTTCATTTTTACTAGTTAAACTAGTTGGTGTTTCCAATTTTAAAATTTTTTAAGAAAAGTCTTTCCTTAATTTAATATTGAGTAATTTATATTAAGCGGGTTGTGCTTAATATAGGTTAAATTAAGGAAACCAAAATAGAGCTCGACAATATTACATTTATGTTGAGTATTTGGTTGTTAAGTCTATTTTATTTTCTTGAAATCTCAAAGTTGTGTGAAAGACTGTATGTAACTTTTGTTGTTATTGTGTTCATGAATGAGGAACAAATGGAGTGAACTTATTACATTATTCTAGAATTAATGGACAAAATCTTTGGATTATATTGTTATCCTTTATATTTAACTTTAGATTCATAAGCTGATAATAAGATGGTGACACTAGTTAAAGTTAGGCATTTACTTTCTAGAAAATTGATTTTCATGTATCATGCTCCTTGAATTTCCAAATGGCTAAGTATAGTGTTAGAAAAGATGTTGAAATTGTTTTAGTTATGGAAAGGATTTCCCAATAAAAAATAAAATGAAAATTAGCCAAAATTCAAAAGTTGGGGTAAACCCAATTGAAATCAAAAATAGAAAAGAAAAGAAGAACAAAAAGAAAAAGAAAAGACAGAGAGCATGGGTGAACATTAGGGGTGCCCAATAAGTACTTGGCACATCTTCTGGAATGATAAATTCTTGAATGGGTTTATGAGCCCCTAGTGTTCACTCGGGGAAAAGGTAAGGAATAAAGAGCTCCCTTGAATGAAAGTTCCGGATGTATGAGTGAAAATTGACCATAAGTAAGAAAATTGAAAAATTTTTGGAGATCTGAGTAAAAAACAATCCAATTTTGTCATATTTTCTAAGTTATGGTTGGCTTAAGGGAAGGATTAGGGCTATATACACATTAATCAATCTATAAATTGTATGGGTCTTTCTCTCCCATTATGACAACTTACTTGATCTCGAGTTATCTAATCTTGAGTTAAATAAAAGGCTTAACTTTATAAACCATGGATAAATTCACTTATTCTCTTGGATATGTAATTAAGCACACTCGATCATTTACTTTGCTTTCATGAAAAATTAATTGCTTAGGAAAAGTTGAATTGAAAAATGTACAACTTAGTATGGATAAACTAGAGAATAGACTTAACAATCAAAGAGTAGAGAATCCATCTTTTACTCATTCTTCTACAAGTAGTTTAAGCTTACTTTAAGACAAGCAAGCTATAAAGTTAGAGCTACTAATACGTGTGTAAAACCATACACTTGTCTAAAGAATTTTTCTAATAATTATATATGATTTGATAAATTTTTTAGCAAAAGTGTATGAATTTTCATTAAAATCACATATAATTACTCAACACAATTGTAATTCATATTTTTGTGTTTTGATGCTTAAAAGTAGCATATATTTAAAGAATTTAAGCTCTTTGTGTTTGATCTTACAAGTCTCAAGGCTACCATATAATGGTAGCCCCAATTCAAGAAGTCGAAAATGAAGAAAAAAGTAAAAGAAGGAAAATTGGAGTTGGAATTACTGGCATGATGGTAAGCCTATCTACATAATCGAATCAAGTTACAAAACTAGAAGAGTATACTAGCATGACGATACTTAACTACTATCATGACAGCATACTTGACCCCTGAAGCAAAAATGCATCCTTTCATTAAAAGGAAAAAGGAAAAGTACACGACACGTATCCACCGTCATGCTGGTACCCTTGTTTACCATCATGCCAATACTTTCGCTTACCATCATAGCGGTACCTACTTGATATAACAACTTCTTCTTCATCATTTTCTCAGATTTTGCTTGGTAATTTCTAAGGTTTAAGATTCTAGCTTTCAACATTCTCTTTTCTTTAAGCTATCCTAGGTTACTTTTAGCATAGTTTCATGATCTCCATGGAGTTTTCTTGTATTTTCATGATCATAACGTAAACTTTTAGTGCATTTTAGCTCTTTTTAAGGTTTGAGTTTGTAGATTTCCATTGCATACACAGAGATTATTAGGAAAATCTTGAGGAACTCCATTATTAAGGTTGAGGAGCTTAGTTTTATAATGTTTCTCATACTTTTTTCGTGTTTAATGCAATGATTATTTTCATGTTTTTGTGTATTATGTGTTAAATGTTTATTTTCTATGAATGTGATAAATGGAACTTATTATGCTTATGGGTATTATGTGAATATGATGAAGTAATTGTAGCTATTGATGTTTTTTGTTATGATAGCATAAATTTGGAAATTTACTTAATTTTATGGTGCAATTAGGTATTACTTGAGTGTTACATTAATATCGAGCTAAATAGTGTTTCCCATACATTGGGCCTTTCCCCTTATTATCCTAATAGAGTCTAAATGTCATAATAGGATTCGAAAACCTCGAATAAAACCTAGGATTCCTAATTTGAATGAGTAATTCTTAAGAATTAGGACTTAAATCCTTATATTCACCTAGAGCTAAAAATTGGTTGGAATGGGAAATTAATTCTAATATAGTTATTTAAGTAGCGATAGGACTTGAATAGCTAGTTGATAATATAGATGAGATATTGATAATATAATGCTCTTGTTACATGATAGAATTTACAAAACTAGAGTTGGATAAATTTTGTAAGTGTGAGTATAATCAATGTTTAAACTATCATAAATACTCTAATAGCATGGCTACAACGATTTTAGAGGATTATTTACTTATTACTTGTTACTCATACATCTTTTATAAAGAAACCCATATCCTAATATCAAGAAATTGCTAAAATCCATGCTTAATACCATCGTAGCTTTTACTTCTATTTAGATAACTTACATGTTCTTTCTCTTAAAATTGCTCAATTGGTTGCCTAGATTAGAGTAGAAATAGTAAATTCTAATACCTAGTTATTTTTCTAAACTCTATTGTTTCCTTTACCACAAAATACGACCTTGATTACTCTCCTTGTACTATCAATAAACTGATACGCTTGCCATTTGCTCGCAATTTTCACTAAAATTTATTTATTTCTATCTACAAGCAAGTCCATTAGTAGTATAGCAATCCATCGTTTTTAAAAGGGTAAATTCTTATTTGTGCATAACATTTGTGGAAGTGAGGTCGTGACACTACACATAGCCTCCCAATGCCCTAATCATCGAACTATGGTAATTAAAGGGGAAATACCGACCTTTGAGGTATACAACATAAATGAAGAAGTCAATGAAGCTGTAGAAGAAAGGGATGACAGTGAAAGTGGAAGTTACAAGAGATGAAATCTATCCCGAGAAAGGAGACATGCTACAATAATAGAGGCATGTGTTAGTTTTCCTTTTAAAGAATTAAATGTGTCTAGACATTCTTGTGCAAATATAAAGGAAGCATCATTTTCCAACAACTAAGTTAATGGTCTAGTTGTTTTTGAAAAATCTTTACTATGCCTCCTATAAATCCCAAATTGTCCTAAGAAATTGTGAATGGCTCTAATTGATTGTAATAATGTCAATTTTTGCATTGTCTACTTCATTGTCTTTCCAAGACACCTTATGTCCTAGTACTATGCCCTCTTGTACCATAAAATAATGCTTCTCCTAATTTAAGAATTAATTTGTCTCCTTACATCTTATTAGTACCTTTTGCAAAGTCTCGAGATAATGATCAAAAGAATTCTCAAAAACTAAGAAATCATCCATGAATACTTCCATTATATTCTTAATAAATTCATCAAATATTACCATCATGTACCACAGAAATGTTACAAGTGCATTACAAAGGCCATAGGGCATTCTCTCATAGGCAAAAGCGCTATAGGGACACATGAATGTAGTTTTTTCTTGGTCTTTTAAGGAAATTGGAATTTGAAAATAACCAAAAGACCGTCTAAGAAACAATAATACATATGACCTGATAAATGCTCCAATGTTTGATCAACGAAAGGTAACGAGAAGTGATATTTCCTTACAGCGTTATTAAGCTTTCAATAGTTTATGTAAACTCTCCAACCTGTGATTGCTTACATAGGGATCAGCCCATTCGGCTTGTTAGGGACCATCATTATCCCTCCCTTTTTAGGTACAAACTACATAAGATTAACCTAAGAACTGTTAGAAATAGGATAAATCATACCTGCATTCAAAAGTTTGATTGCTTTAGCTTTAACTACTTTTATGTTCAAGTTTAACTGTCTTTGAGGCGGCACTACTAGTTTGTGACCTTCTTTCATTAACATTTTGTATGTGCAAAAGGATGGATTAATTCCTTTAATATTTAAAATTTTCCAAGTGATCACCCTTTTATGCTTCCTCAAAACAATTAAAAGTTTTTACTCTTGTTTCCCCATTAACTTAGAGCATACTATCATAGGCAATTTTAAATTTTCTTCTAGAAAAGCATACTTCAGATAATCTGGTAGCTACTTTAGTTCTAACTCAGGTGGCTCCTCAATAAAGGGCTTAAGTTTTACTTCTTTGGCCTACTTAATCCTCTCAAAACTCCTTTTCTCTCTTGATGGAGGGTTGGCTTCCTATTGTGCTATTGAGTCTGTGATGATTGGATCATCAAATAACTCTTCCTATTTTCCATATTTTAAGCAAAAATCTAAAAGATCCTTAGTTAGTAATTCCTATAAAATACTAGACTTAGAAGCGTTAGTAACATCAAGAAAAAAATAGGTATCATCTTGTTAGATACATTTTTTCATTGCCTCTTTTATTTTAAACACCATCTTTTCTTCTCCTATCCTTAAATGAGCTTACTGTCACTAACATTAATTATTGCTTTCACTATAGCTAAAAAAGGGTCTACCTAAGATGAGTAATACTTCTATATCTTCATCAATCTCTAAAATCATAGCATCTAGAGGAAAAATAAGTTTATCTATGTTAACCAGTACATCTTCGATTATAACCCTAGGGTATGTTACTAATCTAAGCCAATTATAAACTCATTTGTATTAGCTATGGTTATCATAGGCCTAACTATTTAAATAATTTATATGGCATTAAATTTATACTAACTCCTAGATCAACTAATACTTTTCCGAAAAATAAATCTCTAATTAAACAAATGATAGTAAGACTTCATGGATCCTTCAATTTTGTTGAAAGATTGTTTTAGAAGATTGTCGAATACCCTTCACTTAGTGACATCACTAATAGTTCCTCTAATTTCCTCTTGTTAGAGAGCAGCTCCTTGAAGAATTTCACATACTTTGGCATCTGTGACAAAGCTTCCATAAAGGGTAAATTGATATGCAATTTTTGAAGATCTAAAAACCTATTGCACCGCTCATTTGAGCATTTCTTCCTTAACCTCTCGATCTATGGAATTGTCTATCTATACACTTTAACTGTCTAGGGTTCTAATTCTTGCCTTAGCAATTTTAGGATTTTCATGACTTTGTCCTTTGGTTCTTTTGCTACTGGTTCTGGATTAACTTTGTTCTTTTTAAGTTGCTTAGCAACTTGCAATTCTTTACCACTTTGAAGGGTTATAGCTTCTACTTGAGCTAGTGGAAGAGGTTCTTGTTATTTTTCAATTGCAATTTTTGCAAGCTATTCAATTTGGTTCTCAATACTTGTCAACCTACCATTACTATTCTCCATGTACCTTGTCAACATGTCTTCTAGTCTTGAGTTCTCCTCTTGCTAAGGATAGCCTTGAAATCCCTCAAGAAAATTCATATCCTTAGTTGAGTTGCATATGGATAATCACCTGGATAGGCGAACAAATCCTTACACTATTCTTTACGGTCGTCATTAGGCATATGCTAGAATATCAATTAATTCATGCAATTACCAGTCAGCCTTGAGTAATGTTGTCCCATGTAACCTTTTAGGTTAATTAAGTATAATGTCATCATAGGATATGGTGACGGCATAGAAAAATTTTCTAACTTCCAACTTATCGCATTTGCCTTAGGCATTTTTTAGCAACTGCTAGAAATGCTCCCACACATTATATATAGTCTCAAAATCAAACTAAGTAATTGACAAAATGTCACTACGAAGCTTAGCGATCTTAGTTGGAGGGAAATACTTTTCTAGGAATTTGTTGATGTAATGGAATCCTTTTCAAGAGAAGCTAACCACTATTTTGCTTTTCCTTGTAGTGAGAAAGGAAACAATCTTAGCCTTCTCGCATCATCCATCTCCATTAATTCTAAAGGTGGTACATATCTCTAGAAAACTAGTGATATGAGTGTACGGATTTTCTTTTGAAGAACCTTCAAAACATAATTGCTATTGGATCATTTTAATGATTATAGGTGAGATCACAAATTCACTTACAGTTATAGTTGATTTGCTATGATGGAATCGACTCCACTAATTAAGGGCTTGATATAATTAAATAAAGTCTTCAGCACTCTATTGTTTTTGGCAATAACTCTAGTTTCCTCAAGTGCAAAAAAAAAAAAAAAAAAAAGGAAAACTAAATTAAAATTGAATTAGGTTAGAAAAAAGTTAGAAAAATAACTAAAAAGGTAATAATAGAATAATAAAGGCACGAGCTTCTTAATTCACAGTTCTTAGTAATGGCGTCAAAAACTTGATATGCACTTACTAGGCAATATTAGGTAAGTGCACTTAGTCAAGTAATAATATAATTGACAAATGAGACTAAGGTTGCTGATCCTTCGAGAACTGCATGCTTACTTACTCACACTTAGTTATACTACTAAGAGGAGATATGAAATTCAATAATAAATAGGAGATTTAAATTTAATTAAAAGAAAATAAAATCATTTAACAACTAATAAGAAAACGAAAAAAATTAATAAACTCTAATCAACTATAAGAATATCTAGACTCTATTCACTAAGAAATTAACATGCAATAATCTAAATTTTTCTAATTCATTCCCTATTATTATTAACTAGAGGAATTCAATTAATCAATTAATAAGAATCACTTCTCTACTAATTCGTAATCCTAACTATACTCTATCCAAATTGCTACTATAATAAAATAAGTTAGAACAACATGAAGAATAGAAATTCCTAAAACACTCAATACAATAAATTAATATTGAAAGAAATCCACAGCTTATCGTTGAGACTATAGCAATTCTCCTTAATTGTAGTAGATTTATTCTTGTATTAAGTCTTGTAATCTCAACACACAAAATCAATTAATTAAGTTGAAACACTACAAATAATAATGCAATCAATGTGAAACACACAATTGAATTACTAAGAAATAAGGAATTTTATTGGAATAAATAAGATAAGTACACTACATGTTAATCTAAGGTTCATATGTCTAGATATCTATCGATCTAAGCTAGAAACATAATAAAGATGCGAACTTGCATAAATAAAATGAAAATAAGATCCTAGAAATGCTATTGAGCTCTTGTCTTCTTTTGTCCTTCATCTCCTTGCTCTTTCTTTTGCATATCTAGCTTCTCTTTATATGAATATGATAAAACGGCTAGTAAGAGGTAAGTTTTAAAAATCATAGAATGACCATACCTGAGGATCATGGCTATAGACTTAAGGTGTAGACCTCCCCTTATGCAAATTCTTCAAAAAATCAATGGAATTATTTTATGAAGGGATCATAGTCAGGGAGCACAACCATAGACTTCACCATGGTCTCCTCTAAGCTTTGATTCTTAGCCAAATTTTCTTCTAACTATCACCATCTTTACGTCATTCTTTAAATTCAATGAAATTCTTTGTAAAAAGTGTACAATCTTAATTCTTTTCACAACAAAAGACTTAAATAAGTACTAAAATCATCAAAATTACAATAAAATAAATGAAAATGACCCTAAAAATACAATAAGAAATGTTTGCAAAATCACACTTATCATTCCTATTCTAAGAATTACTATATGAGGGCTTGAAGGGATAAGGTGGCCAATTCACGAGCTTAAGAATGGGTGATTGGGCTGTAATTCTTATAAGAGTATCTCTTTGAAAGTGCTAAAA
This sequence comes from Lumnitzera littorea, assembly GCA_024138015.1. Classification (NCBI taxonomy): domain Eukaryota; kingdom Viridiplantae; phylum Streptophyta; class Magnoliopsida; order Myrtales; family Combretaceae; genus Lumnitzera; species Lumnitzera littorea. The sequence continues at coordinate 58,590,489 of JAMXBB010000012.1, read as the reverse complement.
TTTTAGGCAAGACTCATATACAACTCTTATATGTAAGGATTTGCAAAGAATTTAGGGCTCTATGGTAACACTCATACTAGGCAAATACTTCTGTACATGCAATACCCCATGAGCAATGCATAATAGTTGACCAGCCCGCTTATGAGAAGTTCAATCTATTACCTATGTCTATGCCCATATGTTATGATGAAAATGTAACTGAAGAAATAGTTGCCTCGCTTCTATAAGAAGAGGCACCGCCTAACCTCATGGTTAGATGTTTTAGAATGGGCATAGAAAACAAGGGGAGTTTTGAATAGGATGAGTTTAATGATAAGGATACGGATGAGGTACCAAATGGAAATATTGGAAATGATATGCTTACAGTACATCCGTAAAGCTTAAGCTCAATATAATCAATGCAAGTCCCAGAAGTTTAGATGATTGACAATGTAGTTAGGGATTTCATTTCCTTTTTCAATGCTAGTAGGGATGATGGATACATAACCTTTGAGGAAACTATGAATGCCAAATACAGTAACCTATGCACCAGGGAAGAGTATAGCAAACATATGAGATTTAATATTAAAATAGATCTTATAAGAGTAATTAACATGTACCACATGGAGAATCACTACAACTTTAGTATTGAGGAATCGAAGAAGAGCTCATAATCTATTTTTTCTCCTAAAAAGGTTGATGGTTATAAGTGAAGACTTTATGCCCATAAGAGGATATCGAAGGGCTTATTTGTCATAACTAAGCTAGAAAGACCCTACAAGATGCATAAATTTGATGATAAATCACATTCATCCCTAGTTGGACTACAATACAATGGTGAGTTAATTTTTGGATTAAAAAAAATGACCTTGATATGAAGGTTTCCTAACTCATAATGTCATCAAAGAAATATTTAGCTACACAATTTCCAATAGAAGGGTGTTGTAGGGTAAGATTGGCTACTAAGGTTGTATACAATAATTGAGAGAAATCATATAACGAATCCTAAAGCTCTTTAATGTAACCAAAATAAATAACCTTAGAACACAAGTTTACTAAGGTTAGTGTAGATCTAGAGTGCTAATGGACTTAAATTTAAAGTCGATATTTTGGACATTTAACCCATGTGTGTAGGCGTTCAAGTTTTGCAGGTTTGTGGTTAATATTGATGGTATATTTTTATATGGAAAAAATATTGACAAATTATTGATTGTTTGTAGCATGGATGGAGTCAACCATATAGTCCTATTGGCTTTTATCCTTGTGGATGAGGAGATGGCTAAGACATGGGGATGGTTTCTTAGGAAACTAAGGCAATATGTAGTTAGTGAACCTGAAGGCCAAGAAATCCTTTGTCTAATTTCGAATAGATGCTTTGTATCCAATTTGCACTTGAGAGAGAAGATAAGGGATGATATGTAGCCCGCCCCACCCCCCCAGTGTAGCGGTAGTGCATATGCTAGTAACTTAAATAAGGCCTACAAGAACATATACTACAAGAGATTGTTAACCTATGCTGTGATGTAGGCTCAACTCCAAAAGTTTAGTTGCTTCATGGAGAAGATGGGAAGAATTAAAGGAAAATGCCTATGCTTGGTTCAATGGCTTATGTATCGAACAGTGGAAACTTACCCATGATGGTGGCTACCACTTTGGTTATATGACTTTTAACATTATCAAAATCTATATTTCTATTATAAAGCATGCTTAAGACTTACCAATGACATCCCTTGTAAAGAATGTCTTCTATAACTATGTTCAACACTTCGACGAAAAGCATAGAGACACATTTAAAGCAATAGTTGAGAACAAAATATGGACAAGCTATGTTACCTCATGGTAGGTTGTCCTTTTTATATGCTTTCTACATAATAATAATAATAATAACAATAATAATCATAATATAGAGTAGAATAAAATAAAGTAAAAGGAATAACTACTAGTAGAAGGAATAAGTACTAATAAACAAAGTAGAAGGAATTTATATGTTTCTTGTGCTTGGTTAAGGTTAAATGATATAAGGCTGCTAGTGGTTGGATATGTATTGAATGACTTGAAGTTACGTGTCTTTAGTAGCATAGTATACCAAAATGATGTGGTAGTTATGCATTAACTTATCTAGTAGGTTTTAACTAGAGCGATTATTAAGGTTATTGTTACTACGTTAGGGGAAGCTACATGTGGGTCATACTGATGGTATGAAATGCTTATATAAATAATTGAAGTAGATTGCTATCACTAATGGCTAGTTTAATAATGTCTTAGGATGACATGATTAATATTTTTGGATTTTTTAAGGTATCGGGGAGTACCTATACCCAAACCCTCTTTGTTAGGGGAGTTGTAAGCTATTCTTAGCCCTATGGTACAAAGATTATAGCAATTGCTTTTAGTTGTTCATTACATTAAATTTAAGTTATGTGTAAATTGTATTCTTTGTGACATTTGTATGCATGTTGTGATTATGAGTTAGGCTCTAGCTTACCCCTTTGTGGAACCTCTTTTTAAGTTATAGCCGATAAAAAATTGCTAAAGATTTTAAAAACAAACTTGGTTTAGGATCAACAATAGTACCCTAAAAATTGTATTAGGTTGTATAGTGGTGATTAATGTTTTAGTTGCTATATATTATGGAGTAGTAATTTGTAATATATTGAAATTTTACTTCGAGAATTCAAATCGTGTGATTTTGTATATTTTAAGGATTTTTAAATTAGTTCTAAGCTTTACATGCTTATCTGGTAGTATAAGTATGCAACAAAATATTTATATCCCTTAGTTTTAGGATACAATAAGTAGAAAATTAGAGATATTCTTTGACCACCATAAGGCATACCCTAGATTTGTTTCCTTGTCCATCAGCATAAGAGTCCAACCTCTCACATGATGCTTCTATAGTTGCAACTTGTAAGTAATGCTATAATAAGATGTAATTATAATGAAGAGAATACATGTTTATCTCTAAATATAAATTACTAGAGATACATCTTAAGTTATGTAAGTCAATGACAAATGTAACATTATATGGTGTACATAGAGTATGTCGTAAAATCCCTCTTTTAATCATATTGATTCTATTATATGAGTATGCTTTAGTTGGACTTCAGTGGCAAATGTATGTACTTTATGTGCAAAATGTGCTATTTATCTTCTATTTGTAGATTATTAATTTGGACTTTAAAGCAAATAAATGTCCTTTAAACACACTAAATTATAATATTTATCCTCTATTTATATTTGGAGCGAATATAGAGTATACATTATACATTAATGCCATCATAAAAGTAAGTTACTAATATTCTTTGTATGTAATAAGTGTTATAGCTTGTACATATTTAGTTTGCCCTATTTAATGTGTAAGTCCTTTATTAATACTTCAAAATAAAATATATATCCCTTTTGTTGTTGTAGTCTTCCGATAAAAGTGAACATTGAGAGAAAACAAAAGGAGATTTTATCTGCATACCATACCCTTACCCTTAGAATTAGCAATAACCATTTTAAAATATATAGTATGAATGTGGTTATAATGGTATTCATATTATTAAGAATAAACTTTAACGGTTTGTTTACTTCATTGAATAGAATGAAAAGGAAATAGAATTGAAATTCTATAAGGAATGGAATAAGATGTAATACATGTTACTTTGTTTAGTTTAATTTATAAGTAATTTAAGAATAGATATATAATATAACTTTAATGATTAAATTATCCTTGGTCCATTTTCTTTCTCTACTAATTCTAAAGTAATAAGCAGCGGCGACGGTGACGGCGGCGGCGATGGCGATGGCGATGGCGATGGCAATGGCAACAACAATTGACGATGGTAATAATGGTAACAGTGACAACAGTGGCAACAGTGGCAATGGCTATAGTGATTGGTGGTGTTAGCAACGATAGCAATGATAATGGTAATAGTAGTAGTTACAGTTACAATAGCAATGGCGGTCGGTGGTAGCAGTAGCGATGATGGTAGTGGCAGTAGCGATGACGGTAGTGGTAGTAGTAGTAGTAGTAATGATGAAGAATTGTGATTCTTTAATTGAATTAAGAAATCTCTAATACTTAATTCCGTAACAAAAAGTCAAGTAAACATTGTAATAAAAAATAAGGAGGAAATGAGATTTCAATTCCTCCCCAAGAGAACGAGTCATAAATTCAGTATGAATATACCTTTGATCTTTGACTTAAAAAATGTGTTTCAATACCACTTAAATCATGATAAATTAGTAGTATAACATATGTTTGTTTTTTTTTAATAAAAAAAAAAAGAGATCAAACTATAGAATTATTAGCCAAAATCGTTATGATTCAGTGGTATTACTGTTAATCTTTTGAATTCTTTATTTTTCGAGTTATAATATAGGTGATAAAATGGAAAAAAAAAAAAAGAAAACCCTTAAAAGTATTATTTACAACTTATAGAGTTATTTATCAATTTATTAGAGTTTAATAGAGCTTAAAGTACACCTTAAAAAATAGAAAATATAATCATCTCTAAAGTAAAAAAGTTTAAGTGATTATACGCGTTTTCTCCCACTATTATTGTATATTATTTAATAACAATATTGCCCACAGACACTTCTTCATGTTCGGTGAAATCCACATGAGAGTTGACATTTTTCGAAGCGGCCGGTTGCGAAAACTAACGAGGCTGTTTCTCTGACAGACTGCCAAAACTGACCCATGACCTGGCGGGAAACCTCAAACAATATAAAGTATTTTTTAGCTTTTACATTTTAAAGTAAACTGGAATAAATATTTTCTGGGAGAAAGGGAAAAAAGAAACAAAAATGGGATAAATATTTGTTGTAAAAAACTAATTATTTCAAGCGTACTTTTACCGACCACATTTAAATATCTAGACGAGGAGGTAGTATATAATTATAAGAGTTTAATATATTAAAGTGAGTGTTTGTATGTTATTTAGGAGATTGAGTTCAAAATAGTAAATATCTATTTAATATATTGATTCATGATACCTATAAGAAACATAGATGATACTGGACATATTTTGAAATCTAATGATTGTGAGAACATATATAGCTTTTTTACTAGGCTATATATTAAATATTAAATAGAACATGATATTATTTTGACATCCCAATTCAAAAGTTAGTAAAGTATAATCTTTTTGCATAATGGGATAAAATGTTATAAATAATATCACAGTTGTTTAATCTAAAAGTTTAATTTCTAAATGCTGCATGACTAGTATTTATTGGAGCACTTTATGGGTAGTTTTATAATGTAGAGTGCACTCTCTGGATTTTTTTTTCTAAGGAATCCGTGTTGATAGGTAGGAATGATTTCTTCGAAACCAAACCGCCGAGTCTTGTCCTGCTGAAGAGAAAATCTATAGCCTTAACCATGTCAAGAATGGCGGCCAATTAATCTTCGGGCTAAACACGGTTTCTAAAGTTGAAATAAGCAAGCATTTCACAGAGTAAGTCAATGGCAACGCATGCCCTATTCTACATTCGAACCAAAACCCCAGGCGCAATGCTTCCAACTTTTATCTTGATGCTTCTTTTGTTCCATGAAAACCCCCAATTACCCACCTATACCATGTATTCTCTCCTCATTAATGGCAACCACCAGATGGAGCTACGACGTGTTCCTAAGCTTCAGAGGAGAAGACACACGCAATAACTTCACCAGCCACCTCCACTACGCACTCAAGAGGTGCAACATTAAAACATTCATTGATGACAACCTACGTAGAGGAGACACAATCTCCTCTGCTCTTGTCCAAGCCATCGAAGCCTCTAGGGTCGCCATCATTGTCTTCTCTCCAAACTTTGCTTCTTCCACTTGGTGTTTGGATGAGGTTGTCCAGATCCTACAATGCAAGGACTCTCGAGGACAACTGGTTCGTCCTGTTTTCTTCCATGTTGATCCCTCCGAGATGCAGAAACAGACAGGGATGTTCCACGAGGTCTTTGCAAAATTGGAAATGGATTTTAGGGAAGATCCTGAGAAGGTCGACAGATGGAGACTGGCTTTACGTGAAGCAGCTGACTTAGCAGGATGGCATGTAGGCCAAAACGTGTAATTCCCTCAACTTGATCACTATTTCTTTTTCAATTTATTTAATTTCTCTGTATGATTCGATAACAATGGTTCTATCTGAATACTCTACACAAACTAGTATGTTACAAGTCTCTCGGGGTTTAACCGTGATTCCTTATGCGAAAACCAGGTAATTGCTAATGAGATGTATTATCTATCTTAGGTGGGTACAACACCAGCAAAAATTTGGTCTAACTCGAATTGTATGTGTGGAGCTATTCTTCTTTAGATTTTCCATGGAGGATCATTTTCTACCATGATGATATTTAGATAGGAAACAATATATGCACTAGACAGTAGTTGGACTTCTTACAGCATTCATGGGCTACATTGGTTTTTGTTAAACGTCCAGTTCGAAATATCTGGCTTCTTGCTCCTTCTGTACTTAATTCCGAAGAGGTACCATCTAGTCAGCATCCTCAAGTAACCTTGCCATTTATGCACCCAAGATCTTTGCCTCTAAGAAAATCCTTGTCAAGGGTAACTGGAAGGCACTCACAAATCACATCATGATTTTATGTTTGGGCATTAGGTGCTTTTGCGTGAAGCTGTAGTTGTGGTGAAGCTATGATATTCTAACCATAGCGGTGACAAATTCATCTCCATAAATAAAATATGATGTTACACCTGAATTATGTTCTCAGATCTCACTGTGATCTCTTAGGCTATTTTTGGTTGCTTCCATGGAGAGGCATTGCAGAGGATTCAAATTCCTATTATTTTAACGTATGGATAGTGATTATGAAAACGTGACTATGTGGCTTTTTGTTCAAATACTATAATTATTTATATTCATAGGAATTTAGAGCCATAAAATAGCCCTTTTTACCTTGAAATTTACATCCTCAGGAAGTGCCCATTAAAAACCAGAATAAGAAATCCGTTTATAGCCTTGGGTACTAGAGCATTTTTACTATTTCTTCACCGCACCTGGACCTTCTTGGTTTAACCTTGCAGTGCAAAGTAAAGTGTTGAAAGTGAGAATGAAGGCTAAAATGAGAAGTAAATATGACTAATTCAGACATCAGTTATATCATGCGGCTCCTGAATAAACCGGCCATGTATTTGAAGTATCACTTTGGTAAATTATAGCTCTTCACCCATTTAATTAATGATAGAAATCAACCTTAATAAATACCTTTTTCTACCCCACCTGACACAAAATCCACTAGTGTTGATGATATCCACAATGCATCACCAGTATAAGTGTATCTCTATTGAACAAAGAAAAGTCATTACACTCATACTACATATGATTTTTCTTTGACATTCAGGACAAGTGCTTTCTTATTTTCAGTGCAATATCTTACTTGTCCTAGCTTTTCTCACTTCGTAGAAATGAAGCTGAACTTGTCCAGAAAATTGTTGAAGAGACCTCCAGCAAATTACAATGGTCAGTATTACCTGTTGCTTCACATCCTGTGGGATTGGAAGCACATATACAAGCAATAAACATGTTGAACACTAATTATGACAAAGTCCATATGGTGACAATCTGTGGTGTTGGTGGAATTGGGAAGATGACTATTGCTAAAGCTGTGTACAACCAGATTGCCGATCAATTTGAAGGCAGTAGCTTTCTTGCGGATGTAAGGGAAACATCAAGGCAATTCGGTCAGATGAAATTGCAAGAAGCCCTTCTCCATGACACTTTGGGGGTTACAAGTATAAAGGTGGGCTACATAAATGCTGGCATGAAATTAATAAGGAATATGCTTCAGGATAAAAGGATACTTTTAGTTCTTGATGACATTGATCATTTGGATCAGTTACAGAATTTAACTGGTGGGGGAGAATGGTTCGGTGAGGGAAGCACAATCATTATAACAACTCGAAATGAAAAAATTCTAGATGCCCAGATTGCTGAAATTTACAAGGTCCTTCCACTAAATTACAATGATGCTCTACAACTTTTCAGTTTGAATGCTTTCCAAAGGCCATCTCCTAAAATAGATTATGAGCTCATGGCATTCCAATTTACAAATTACTCAAAGGGGCTTCCTTTAGCTTTGATAGTATTGGGTTCTTTCCTAAATGGTAAGACTAGGCAAGAGTGGGATCGGGTATTAGATAGTTTGAAAAAATTGCCTCAAGGAGGAGTAGATACGATAATGAAAATTAGTTTTGATGGGCTAGAGGCTCATGAAAAAGCCATCTTTATTGACATTGCATGCTTTTTTAAAGGAGAAGAGATAAGCTATGTCACTAAAATGCTAGACCGCTGTAATTTTTATCCGGAAAGTGGCCTTGAAATTCTTCAGCAAAGGTCCCTAGTTTGCGTTGAATCAAAAAAGGTATGGATGCATGAGATGATCCAAGAATTTGGAAGAGAAATTGTATACCAGGAATCACCAGAAAATCCAGGCAGGCGTTGCAGACTATGGTATCATGAGGACGTTATGTGCGAGTGCTAAAGGAAAATTCCGTGAGTTGGAAAACTACATTGATCTTTCCGTTTCTCTTGCATTATTCCTTTTCTAGAACAAGCTGTAGTATCTCTATCTTCCTAGTACTCATTGCCTTCTCTATATTCTGTAGGGTACAGATGCTGTTGAAGGCATAAAGTTAGACATGCTTGAGCCAGAGGAGATCTTTGAAAGCACTAAGGCCATAAAGAAAATGACAAGGCTCCGACTTATTTTGGTTCATGACCTACATATCTCTGGATGTTCTGAATACCTCTCAAACAACTTAAGATGGTTGGATATAGATGATTTACCTAATATTGGACAGAGTTCTGTTCCTGATCAATCTAATAACAGTGAACCTTTTTTTTCTCCATTGGAATCACCTTCTCAGCCTGCATTGAAGATGCAGTACTTGAAATTCAAAAGTATCTTTTCAAAGATAAATGTGGTTTCATGGTATAAGAAAAGACATAAGGGTAAAACTGTTGAAAAGAGAAGACGGCAAAAGGATCGTGTTGGAGAATTTGACTATGAGGCCTTGGTATGGTGCTTCTTTTATAGTTGATAAATTATTTCAATTGTCCTTCAGTATGCAAATTACCTTCTGAATGTACATGCAGGGGATCAAGCAATTTTCTTTGGAAGAACTACGCCATGCCACTAATAATTTCTCTGCAGATGGCACGCTCGGACAAGGTGGCTTTGGCTCTACTTACTATGCAACTTTGGATAATGGGCAAAAGGTGGCCATCAAGCGTGCTGGGAGTGGGTTTCCTTCACATAAGCCCACTCAGAACAGGGCATTCGTAACTGAGTTGAAAATTCTGTGTCGAATGAAGCATGAAAATATTGTTCGTCTTATTGGATTTCTTGAAGAAGGTCATGAAGAGATGTTGGCATATGAATACATGCACAATGGCTCGCTTGACAAACATCTTGACGGCAATGGAAGCCCAGCTTTGATGTCGTGGCCTGTTCGCCTCAGATTGGCACTTGAAGTTGCTTTAGGAATTGAATATTTGCATTTTGGTGCATCTATTTCTGTTATACATGGAGATGTGAAGGTGTCAAATATATTGCTGGATTCAAATTGGACAGCTAAAGTTTCAGATTTTGGACTGTTCAGACTTATGGTTGATGATAATGATGCATCAGATTTCTCCCTTGCTGGCACGTTTGGTTATATGGCTCCGGAGCATTATTTCTCTGGTAAGTTGACAAGAAAGAGTGATGTGTATGGTTTCGGTGTAGTATTGTTTCAGTTGCTATCTGGGCGCAGGGCTCTTTATTGGGATGAGCATGGCTCTAGATGCTATGTGGTTGAGGCTATAGTTCCATTAATCAGTCAAGGGGCAATTACAAGTGCTCTGGCTAAGAACATGCCAGAGCCAACCCCAATCGAGATGGAGGCTTTGACAGAAATGGCATCGGTAGCAGCACAATGCGTTGACTTTGAATCTGAAGAACGACCAACGATGACTGAAGTCGTATGTCGCTTAAACCGTGCTTTTAAATTGTTAGCTCAATGATAAGAAGTATAAATAGTCCACCTTTAAGATGTTGCTCATGGTTTTCATTAGGAAAAGAGAGCCAATTTCTATTCTTGTGGATTGACACAAGTTATTTTTCTTTGTTTAAGACCTCATGAGACAATATTGATGTTGTTGATGTAACAATAATGTGAATGTTTTGGCAGGTTGAAAGAGATTGAAAATCGTGCTCAATTTGTGTAACAGAACATAAAATTTTTATTTTGTAAGCAAGGTCCCGCATCTGGGATCTTATTTCACTATAGTTTGACAGATATTTATCGTCTATACCTTTTATCAGTGTCCGAAGAAGGCATCAAAGATGCAGCTGGTAGAAGCCCCCAGTCATAATGCTGGATGAGAGAAACAAAGATATATCATGCAAGTCAGTAGCCAGTACGTGGTGCATCTAACAGTAGGTACATTGAAGTGCTTGGCAAAGCAATACATCGTGAAATAAGTAAATAAGCCAGACTGTTCCAGCTTCATTATGGAACATGGGGAGAACAAAACTCCTGGACAATTTGACACAGTACCTCTTTAAACAATATAATCCCTCCAGTTATCTAATGTCTTTTTACTTTTCTTGCTGATCTCATACAGATAGTGCGGTAATTCAAAAGAGATTCACACACTTTATATTTGCAACATGAATTGAGGTAGTATGCATACCTCAAACCCAAAAGCTTTCCAAGTTCAAATTTCATACACATGGTTAGAGAAATCATAGTTGTATAAGAATTGATACAAAGCCAAGAAAACACTACTTCCAACAAGGAGGCAGTTCACTACTCCTTATACTAGGACCAGGATCTGAGGAACTTTCTTCCTTCCTTGATCTCACCACAGATTTCACATCCCTTCCACCATCAGTCCAGTAGCCATACCGAAGTTCTGGAATATGGGCTACTTTCTGATAATTTTGGCTTTTATCATCTTCCTCAATCTTTTGGATTAACTCTTCAGGCATGTCAAAAAATTCAAGGACTTTAAGTTTGGTTAAATGCTCAATGCCTGATGGCAAATCCTTCAAGAGTTTGCATCTCTGGATCATTAACTTCTCCAGAGAAGCCAGTGCTCCCTCGTGCACTTCTATGGAATGGAGTTCATCAAATTTACCAAGACCTAAAATCTTGAGCTTCTTAAATCCATTTTCCTTAAGGCATAAGGTCTTCCAGTTATAGATCTGACACATTTCGAGATGAAGAAGATTGGGCAAACCTTGGAATAATGCAACTGGATCATCCTTTAGTTGACAATTTTTGAGATGTACTCTGGTGAGGCCATGCAGATTGCTTATCCACTGCGGTAATGCTTCCATACGTCCATCCAAGTAGATCCTTTGGAGGAATGGTGGTGGAGAAGAAAGGTGTTGCAGATCAATTACTTCATCATCACCCGCTGAGGAAATATCCATTGCACGAAGATTTGTTAACTTTGCAATTGATGAGCATAGCTTCCAACCATCTTCTTTCTTCAACTTGAGGATACATAACCTTCTTAATTGATGCAACTTCCCAATATCTGTCAGCATTTCACTGTTTCGATCATCATCTGCTTCTATGTAGCAGAGCTTTTGGAGAGATTGCAGCACCCCAATTTCTGCGAGGGTCTTGAAACCATATGTATTTCGTCTGTAAGATGTCAATTCATTACGGTAGACAAGCAAATGGCGGAGTTTTTTGAGCTTGACAATGTCGACAGGCAATTCAGTGACGTTGGTATGCTTTAGGTCCAGTGTCTCTAGGTTCTGAAGATTCCCTATTGAACCAGGAACTGTACTTATCTCAGTCCCCCTGAAGCTTAGATACCTTAGGCAATAGATGTCTACTACCAGAAGTGGAAATCTCTTGAGTGGAGCATATTGCAAGTCTAGCACATTCAGCAATTTGAAACCAGAATGAAGCATTCTTGCCATTGACTCATTGTCTGGATAGAACATGAAGAAGGAGCGGAGGTGAGACAATGGATTTTTCAGATGGACACACTGAAAGGTGCCATGCATTGACAGACGTCGCACTTTGTCTGGCCATACAGCGTCTCCTTCCTCCGCTGTTGCAGTAAAGTTTTGATCTCTTGACCTCGTAATGATGATTTCTCGTAGAAGCTGATGGATACGGTATGTTTTCACCTCGCCACAGCTAGACGTCTGAACAACTTGGATGAGGTTTCTATTTAAAAGCTCATCCAAATAGTAATCTGCCACTTCTTCCAATGTCTTCCCTTCTTTCGCTTCAACAAACCCTTCTGCTATCCATAATCGGATCAATCTCTTACGTTGGATCATATAACCCTCAGGAAATATGCTCAAGTATAAGAAACAGAACTTCAAGTAGTATGGTAAATCACTAAAACTGAGTGAGAGCACATTTTTCAAATTTTTGAATCTATCATTAGCATCAATCTCAGAACGAAGACTGCGGCGAACTAGATCCCATTCAACTACTCTTTGCTTATCTTTGGAAGCCAAAACACCACTGATAGCTATTATTGGAAGGGGAAGCCCTTCACACTTTCTCAGGATAGAATTGCATGTCTCCTCCAAATGTGGAGGACATGAATCATCCTGAAAGGTCTTCTTGCAGAAGAGTTTCCAAGAATACTCTGGAAGCAAGGGTTGCATCTCATGAATCTTCCCAGGAAATTCTGAGCTAGATGCAGCAGATGCAATGTCAGCATACCGTGTAGTGAGCAGTATTCTACTACCGCACTTGTTGTTGGGTAATGCATATTTAACAGAATCCCATTGATCCATGCGCCATGCGTCATCTAGAACGATCAGGTACTTCCTGCACTGCAGGAACTGCTTGATCATCATTTTCAGCCAATCGCTGTTCAGTGTGTTTGCTCCGTTAGGAATTACTTTTTGGATCTTAACAGCAATTGTCTGGAGCATGTATTTAAGGAAATCTTCTGTCTTGGAGTACGGAGAAAGCGTGACCCACACTCGGAGTGCAAAGTGCTTTTTCACACCAGGATCATCATACACTTGCTTAACCAAGGTGGTTTTCCCCGATCCAGCCATTCCTGAAATGGAAATAACTTCCCGATTCGGTTGACCCTTGACCAGCCAACCCATAATCTTCCCTTTCGGCTCTTCAATCCCCACAAGATCGGTTTTATCGATTAGAAGCGCATCATCTCTTCGTTGGTCTTGCCATCTGGTACCTGATGAGGCAGAACTGGAACCCTGTCCATCTTTAATGTACTTGTGAGGCAGTCTCCTGTGTCCGTCACATATACTTTTGATTCTAGATCTGATGCTTCTCAATTCAGACATGAATCGGCATCTAGCTTTGTGTTTCCTGACACAGCAATACAGCTTTTGAAATAGATTGTGGTGTACAGTACAACCATCATATTCCAGGAATTTTAGCTCATCAAGTACATCTTCAGTTTCATACACCACTTCACGAAGTTGTTTGATCCACACCCTTACTTCTTCATCTCCCTCTTCCAGGGTATCAGCAACCTTTAGGAAGGCCCTGATGCTTTCCAGTTCTGAGATGACGAAGAAAATGTCTTCCCTGCCATCCCGGAAAGGAAGCATATCATTTTCGAGGAAGACTGTGGACTTGTTCAGTAAATAGGTTACTATAGCTTCTGTCATGTGTGTAAATTTTTTGGCAGCTTCAAGGTTTTTTCTGTTGGGTGTTACAGCTACTGTGGTAGAATCATTCGAGTATATATGTGAAGGGTGGTTGCTTTTGGATGTTGTGCATGATTATGCAAGCGCAAGCCTTTATAAGGGACAACTTTGCCTTCCTTAAAGATGTTTTAGGTGGGTTCTGTATCAGAAAACATCTTCGAATATGGTCTTTGTTTATTGCTTTTTTCTTTGTTAACTTTTGAAGTAGTGCAAAAGTTATTGTAATCGTAATCGTTTCTTTAATGGTGGTTGATGCAAGGCTTCCCTCCATATCCACTGAATCCAGTCGAATGTCTGCAGGTCTATTTTTCTAGTTATAATTTAATCAACAGAAAATGACTTCAGCTCGATGACTACTTTTGACAGGTTTACCCTCCTTTTTTTTTTTTTTTTAAGCAGAAAAATTTGCCTCCATTACACTAAGTGACTCTTATAAATATATATAATTGTAATTGTTTTTTTCAAGTCGATGTATTACCCGATTGGACTCCATATTAAACGAAAAAATATTCCTAAGTTAAGACAATTCTCAAATCAATAGATGTTTCAACATAAAAAAGATAATTGTAAGTGTTTATATATATATATATAAATTGACCTCGTAGTGGATTGGAAAAACACATTTCAGTATCAACATTTTTAATATACAGTGGACATACAATAGTTAAGAATTTTGACATCTTTATGTAATGGGATTTGTACTTTGCCATTTCTAGAATAAGTTTGATGTGATTATCTCCAGAGTAATACGAAAGTGAACGTGACTTATGGCTACTTTCTAAGATTTTTTTTCCTCTTTCTAATGACATGATCATTTAATATGTAAGTGGTTTATTTGGTTTGTTTCAATTTGTACTTATGTATATTGGTTAAATGCGTGTATTCAACAAATTTTTTTATGAAGGTTTTAGAAATATAAAATATGTTTTCCTGATAAGTAAGATGCAATTAAGGGTCACCTCTAATCTAAAAGTAAAGCCGAATTTAGATGGTTGTAGAATTCGTCACTGGCTCAAAAAAAAAAAAAAAAAAACCTAGACTTGAAACTATGTTGAACCACCCAAAAAAAATAAAATAAAATAAAATAAGCTCAAAATGACAAGTTTGGGGTTTTAAAAAATGTAGAACCATAACTGATCTATTCCTCACTAATTTTTTCCCATTCCAAACAACTTTTATTTATTATTCTCTATCTTTTTCTCCAACACATCCTTCCCCAAACCCACCACACACCACCACCACCACCCCTCCCCTCCCCTCCCCTCCCCTCCTCCACCCCCCCTTACCACCACCACCCCCAACCCCCCCAAAAAAACAACCAAAACCAAAAACCTCCCCTTTCCTACCTTTCCTACATCTAATTTTTTACATGTATGCTTTTTATTTATTTATTTATCTCTTTCACCCTCTTTCTCTCTGTGTGTGTCTCTCTCTCCCCTTGTGTGACATCATGTTTACAAGTTACGAGCCACTTTTCACTTTTCAAGATTCAAGCTACATATAGTCTATATAATTTAGAGCAAGCCTATGTTTGCAGGTTTGTCTATTATATATAATTTTTTTAATTGGGTTAAATCTAGCTTTAAAACTTTGGATTTTCTTTTAATTTTTGAGCTGGCTTAACTTGGTAAGTTCACATAACTAGTTTAGACTTGGCTATCCAAATCAGTTCACAAGCCATAAACCAACAGCCCAATTTATATATCGAAACCAATCCTTACCTAAGTGTTGATAGACCTACAAAAAAGCTAAGTCCATAAATGACACTTAACTAGAACTATGCCATAGCTAGCTTGATAATCGTTGAAATTATCACATGTTAACTTGACCTTATACTTCACTAAAGAGTATTTGTGCTATGTTGATAGGAAAATACTTAAGCTAAAAGAATGCATATGAACTATCCTGAGTGCAAGAGCTTATGAAAAAGAACCAATACAATGCAATTTGGAGATTGATTAAGAGACTTTATTCGAATCATGCCTCACAAAATTTGAACAAAGTGGTATTTCTATAGAAAATTTACATTTGAAGGACTTTTATTAGAGCAAGTCTCATTAGCTATGAACAAAGTCCCTACTTTAGGACAATAAGAGGACATGGAGGTTGCATTTATATGAAGTCATGCATGCTTTGAATGAAGCTAAGGAATTACAAAAGAAAATTTCCTTAGTAAGACTTTGTTTGAATCTCATTCATCTAAGATTCTAATGAACTCAAGAAAGTCTATATGTGCTATAGCCAACACATGGGATTTCATTTAGAGAATATTTATTGGATCCAAATGAATTCCCCATTTATTTGCAAAAGCACTATAGATAAACAACCTAACTTGGTAAGTTCAATTAAGTTAATCAAAATAAAAAGAGAATTTTCAAAGAAGAAACTAAGGCATACTTTTAAATTTCAAGGGTAATTAAGGGACGGTTTTTAAAAAATTTAGGCAATGAAAATTTCACAATGACCATTTTGCCCATAAGTTTAATGTTAATAAGATTTGTCTAAAAGTAGGTTTTACTAATTAATCAAGGTTACTAATGTACAAAGGGTTTCTTAAGATGTTCAAATAGCAATTAGTTAAGTAAATCACTCTTAAAACTAAGTTAGTAATTACTAAAGTAGTAGGCCCCTCTCTCTAGAATCTTCTTAGGGTTTAGTACCCTTGCCAAATCACCCTTACCCCTTTAATTTATGCCACTACACCTTTATCTTTCTGGCAGTACATTTTCCTTTTCTTTCAAGAAACTAAAGGTAAGTTAGCTAAAACCATAACCTTAATCAAGCTTAAGCTTAAACCTAGTTTTTCATAAGAAAGATAACAAATCCTTTGTATTTGCCTAGAAAAGTAAGCGATTCATGAAGTTTAAAGCTCCTTAGTGTTTCAAGCATAGTAGTATGAACTTCTACCTTCATAGAAGAAGTTCTACTTCAATTTCCTTAAGTTTAAGTAGTAATCATTAGTTACCATTTAACAATGGTCAGTCTTAGCTCTATACATTCCTAATGTACAACCACTCATCTAATATCATATCAAGTGAAACGGAATCTGAACCCTTTATATGGTAGTTAAGAGACTTCCAAGCTATTCTAATTTAGTTTCATTATGTCTAAATAGTGACAGTTAAATAATCTCCTTAATGGTAAGATTGGTATGGGGGCTTGTAGTTGATTGATCATGTCTCATAAGTATGCTGATTGACTTTAGAGAAGTCTTGATATGATAATGCATAGAGGGATGATAGTAAAGAGAAGCATAAGAAGTAGACATGTAAGCTCAAATTCTCATAGGGCATGTGCAACAAGATATTGAATGTGCAGTTTATGCTATGTTTTTTACTTATTCTTGATGAATTCTAATGTTTAATCTTCTATGTAGTTATTTTGACAAAATAATGATGTTTCAATGAAGTTTGTTGATGTTTTATTTTATTTAGTAATGGAACAGACTGTAGGCTTAACTAATGGGTTCAAGTAAGCTTATATGCCTTACAAGAAATAATAAAAGGCTAACTCGTTTACAAAAAAACAAAAGGCCTATTTAAGTCCTTTAAAGCTTATTAAGGCTAAACAAAGCTCAAATGAGCTCAAAAAAACCTACTTCGAGCCAACTCTTCTAATGCAAGATAATAAGGTAAGGTTAAAAGTGGAAAAACCAATCTAGCGAACTCTCTTTTAAGCTTACCAAGCTATATCTCCCTCAAACATCCCTAGTTAATCTTAGTTTCCTTATCAATAATCCATCAAACAAGTTTATTGCATCAAATGAGGCCAACAACTGAATTATTAAAATAGCCCTCTATAAATACTTAGAAGCTTTCATTTCTATTTAAAAGTTTAGGAAACTTGAAGATTTTACTCTCAAAAGACTCCTAAGTAGCATCAACTTTAGCCATTAAGAAGGATCTTTTGAAGTAAATATTCTAATCTTTGATGACAATGAAGTTATAATGAGATTTAGGTGTCCAAACTTGGTGTATAATCATCAACCAATCACAATAAACACTTATACATGCTCAATACAAAATATGAAGTTCAAAGTGTTGAATTTAGAAGTGTGGTGTGTTTTATGGTTTATATAGCTCATAATGGTATAATTCTGTTGATATTCATATTGATTAGTTGGTTCATGAGTTTTAGTAGTGTTAGAAGCTTGCCTGGAGTTGTTTAAAATTAAGGGTTTAATCAATTGAGTGAAGTTGTATTCTGGAGCTAAAAACCCCTCTTTTTTGTTGTAGGCAATATGTAATCTTTAAAGTGCATCTTGTTGATTCTTGATGATATTTAGTCAATTAATTTGATATATGAAGGTTCGGACTAAGTTTGATTGATAAAAAGTTGAATTGAATTAAGAAGTAACATGTTAAGGTAGGGACACTTGTGATTATGGTGGAAGTTGGGGTTAACTTTGCTCTTGAATTGTATTGTTTGATTTAATTCAATGTTAATTTGATGATTTTCTTATTGGTTTTAGATTTAGTTGGTAATCTTAGTGATATATGATGCATACAAGTTGAATACCTTGCTTAGAACTTTGAAATTCTTGAATTGCTAAATGAAATAACTAAAACAAATTGTTTTCTAAAAAATTCCAATAAAAATAGGAAATCAGTGAGTGGTTCTTGATGTTTAAATGCATTCATATAATGATTGGCATGATCTAGCTTTAAGTTGTGTTCGATAAATTAATGTCTTATGATTTTAAAGCTAAGTATTTATGTTTCTATATAATTTTCTAGAAAATTTTGATTTTCATCTAGCCCTTTTGGAGTTCATATAAACATGCAAATTATTGCTAACTAAACCCCCATTTTGATGACTTAAATTCATCAAAAACATGTTTCTCCATAAAATTTTTACTAAAGACATGATATGATCCAAGGATCCTTGAATCAAGCCAAGAGCACAAGAAGAAGCATGAGAGGAAATAGAGGCTAGTTTTGTAGTGACTTTGAGATACATAACTTTGAGTAAAACCATGTATTTAGGCCAATAGATCTATATGCACAACAACTCAACAACATAGATGTGTTCTAAGGATCCTCGAATCAAGCCAAGAGCACAAGAAGAAGTGTGAGAGGAAACAGAAGCCAATTTTAGGGCAACTTTGAGATACATAGCCTTGAGCACAACCATGTGTTTAGGCTAGTAGATCTACATGCATGACAACACAACAACATAGATTTGTTCTTAAAGAGAGGGAGCAATCAAGAATTACATGGCCATATACAATGCCAGTATACTTAATCCATATACTTAAGCATGTTCACATTATGAATTTCTTTTAATTATTTCTATTTTACTTTTATTTACAGTTTTGCCATTCTTTTAAGGTTAGTATTTAAGTGTTCTTTATCCATTGAAGATAGTTACAAAACAAATTGAGATTATTGAAACTATTGAGTTTATTCAAGTTTTTTTAAATTTTGTTCTTGAGTAGGATCTTTTACTTCTTAATTATTTGTGTTTTGATAATTAAGTCACTTTATGTGAGTAATATCAAATAATCTATTTGTCTTTTATCAATTTCTATTCCTGTAGAATGCTGGAATAAGATTCGATTATTCAACTAATTCTATTAATTAATAATCTTTTCATATCCTTTTACTTTTACTATTCCTAATTTATAGAAAAACAAAAATACCTATCCTTCATTATGTTTGTCATATTAAATCCTAGAAACAGAAAAACATTCAATCTTTTTCTACAGTAACAATTTAAAGACCATACCTTTATCCATAACTTAGATTCAGGGTGTATCTTTATATGGTATCAAAGCTAAATATCGAGACAAGTGGATATTAGGCTTTACAATAAAAGTATATTTGGTGGTGAGCTCTGATGTGTTACAATTCACTTGAGGTAAATTTTAGGTATTTTGTTGGCTGAGTTATCGTAGTTAGATTTGTAAAGATCACATAATTGTTTATAGTCATGGGTGATCAATTAAAGTTATGCAAGGTGACTAGAGACAACATAAAGAGGAGGGCCAAAATTTTTGTGTTAGAAGCCCTTATGGAGCGATATACAATAGAGATGAATAATATGTGCAAACTCTTGATGCAAACCAAAGCCAAGAATAGACAAAACCGATCATAGGGATAAGTCCAAGCTTGCCAAATGCTTGAAAAAGGGTAAAGGGAAACACGCAAGAAGAACAAAAATGAGGGAAAAGTAAGTAAAACCCATGAATAATTTAAAGGAATATGATGTATTAATGAAACTTTTGAGGACTCATGATACTGCTTGTTATGATGCATAAGTTGGTTTAGTGAGGTTACTCGTCTCCTAGCCTTACTTAAGAGTTAAGATAAGAGTAAAATGAGAGTAAACAAATAATGTTTATGAAAAGGAAAATATCCAATGTTTTAATGATAATTTGATCATGTGTAGCTACATGTATAAGGGGTATTTATACCAAAGAATTTATGGCAACCTGCTGAAAAAGGAAAAGGCAAAAAGGGTATTTTCCCAAAAAAGTAACATATATAGTATACAAAGCATAAAAATGAATATTCATGAAAAAGCAATAATTATAGTAGCAAATTTGACAAGTGGTCTCAGACATGTTGCAGCAATGTATTGGTGGTACTATTGGAGGATGTAGACAAAGTAATACAAGTTGATTGGATGGTCGAGTAGTTGTGGACATGTCTGAACAGGAGTTGCTAACGTGTAGGATCTCTTAGCCTCTTGGCAATAATGTTACTAAATACTAGGTCGAGTCAGACAGGACCGAGCAAGTGTACGAAGTTGACTATTGTAAAGGCATTCTTCCATTTGGTACATAATTTTTGAAATATGGGCAGTCATTCAGTATGGTGTAGAGAGTTGATTAACAACAACGAGTAACTCGACCTCGGTAGGAATTGGTTGGAGTAAGAGGATTTCCCTCATTAGTCCCTCTAGCCCTTGGGCTTAGCTGCTGGTTAAAGGTCTAGTAGCTTAATTCCTATCATTCCCTTTGGGTTGATTTAGATTTAAGATCAAATCCAACTAACCTTCATTCAGTTCTTCATCAAAAAGATATAAACTGAACAATATTGAAGGTGTCCAAAACCCCATAATGTTTAGGGAGCTCCCATCTATAAGTATTGTCATTGATCTTCTAGAAGATTCTAAAGGGTCCTTTAACCCATGTAGACAACTTGTTCCTCTTCTTGCTTGAAAACCTTTCCTTGTTAAGTGTATCCATATTAGGTCTCTAGGCTGAAATTGTCTCATCGTCTTACCCTTAACCTTCTCTTGCATTCCTCTAATAGCTTGGTCGATATGCCAAGTAACTTTAACATATATGTGTTGTAAGGACTCTGCTCATGCTCTCATGTTAGGGTCTTCTTGCTCGAATATAGGCACAAGGGTGTGATTGAGGCACAACTCGGGATTAAAACCATAGACAACTTCAAAGGGGGTCTGCTTGGTAGTATCATGTATTGTTTAGTTGTAAGCAAATTCGACCACAAGCAAACAAACGTCCCAATTAACCAAGTTCTTGCCTACTATAGCTTAGAACAATGATCTTAAAGTACAATTGACTACCTCTGTTTAGCTATCAATTTGGGGATAACAAGAAGTATTGAATAGTAGTTTGATCCTCATTCGACGCCGTAGGGTTCTCTAGAAATGGCTTAAGAACTTTGGGTCTCTATGTGACGTTATACTTCTCAACATGCCGTATCACTGAACAATCTCTTGTAAGAAAAGAGAAGCAATAACCAAAGTATCATTAGTCTTAGAATAAGGCACAAAATGTACCATCTTACTGAATCTATCCATGACGATCATTATGGAATCTTTCCCTTGGGCTATCCTTAGTAATCTGAGGATAAAGCACATGCTCAACTTAGTCCATGGTCTCATTGGGACAAGCAAAGGTATTGCTTTCCCTTGTTCGGCTCAACACTTAGCCCTCTTACATACAACATAGCCTTCAACAATTCGGTGCACATGTCACCTCATTCTCAACTAAAAGAAATGTCGACTCAGTAGCTCATGCATTCTCCTTTCTCCAAAATGTTCGAAGAGTCTTCTACTATAGGCTTCCCTGATCAATAACTCTCCTAATGAATAAGTCGACACACAAAATTTCCCTTCTCGGAATAAGTATCTATCTTCCATATGATACTCATCCACTGTCCTCTAATTGATACATCGCCAAAGTATAGGTCCTGGAAATATTGCTCTTTGATACTTACAAATCCAAAAGATCTACTTTGCAGCTTGATCAAGAGTACGTATCTTCTTGAAAGAGCATCTACAACTATGTTGCTCTTTCTTTGCTTATATTTCATCACAAAATAGAATCCCTTAAGGAATTTAACCTACCTTATTTGCCAATTTGATAACTTGGTCTGACTTCGAAGGTACCATAGGGACTCATGGTTGGTATATATGACAAACTCTCTCAGCAATAAGTAATGCTACCACACTTAGAGTGCTTGGATAGGGGCTAAGAGCTCTTTATCATACATAGAGTAGTTCAATTGAGGTCCTCTGAGTTTCTCGTTGTGGTAAGCAGTTGGTCAACCTTCCTACATTAGGACAACGCCTATACCAATGCCTAATGCATCACATTTTAGCTCAAATATCTTTTTGAAGTCGGGCAAAGCTAATATAGGAGTGGAAGTCAGTCTTTCCTTCACTTTTACAAAACTTCTCTCCTCCTTTTCTCCCCATTTGAATCGATGTTCTTCCTTGTCAGCTTAGTAAGTAGTGCGGCTAAGGTGCTGAAATTCCTAATAAATCTCCTATAAAACGATGCCAATCCATGGAAACTTCTTACTTCAACACAAGCGGTCAAAGTTAGCCACTTGTCGATTACTTTGATCTTCTCTTCATCCACCTGCAAGCTTCCTCCACTAACTACATAGCCTAGGAACACCACTTCCTCTTGGCAAAAGCAACATTTCTTAAGATTGTCAAATAACTTCTTGAGACAGAGCACATCTAATACGATACGGAGATGTTCACAATGACTCAACATGTTGACATTGTATACTAGAATGTCATTAAAG
The DNA here is from genome assembly GCA_024138015.1 of Lumnitzera littorea. Taxonomy (NCBI): domain Eukaryota; kingdom Viridiplantae; phylum Streptophyta; class Magnoliopsida; order Myrtales; family Combretaceae; genus Lumnitzera; species Lumnitzera littorea. The sequence goes on along the minus strand of JAMXBB010000012.1, from coordinate 58,567,840 downwards.
TACACCATGATATACTTTCCTATCAGATTTCTTAGCACATGATTCATTAGTTACATGAAAGTGGTCGGGGCATTCGACAAGCCAAATAGCATTACCATCCACTTGTAGAGTCCATGTCGAGTTTTGAATGCAGTCTTCTACTCATCTCCTAGCCTTATACAAATTTGATGGTAACTAGATTTGAGATCAATCTTGCCAAAAATCCTAACCCCACTCAATTCATCTAGCATATCATCTAACCTAAGGATAGGATATCTGTATTTGACAGTAATCCTATTTACGGCTTGGCTATCAACACACATCTACTAGGTTCCATCCTTTTTCTACACTAAGAGTACCGGAACGTCATAAGGGTTGAGACTCTCCCTTATGTACCCTCTTTCTAGTAGTTCATTGACTTGTCGTTGAAGCTTGGTAACTTGTTTGGGGTTCATTTGATAAGCTGGTTTATTCGGCAACATAGCGCCAAGTACTGAGTTAATGCAATGCTTAATGCCTCTAAATGGTGACAAAACTTCAGGCAACTATTTTGGAAACAAGTCGGCATATTCATTTAGCAACTCCCTTACTTCCATAGGTTGTTCACCCTACTCTCTCAACTCTAATAGTTACCTGACCAATAGGAAGGTCGATGTGTCCACTTGAATAGCCTTTCGAAGCTCACCTCTACTCATCATCAAAGCATCAAAGTCTTCTTTGATCTTCGAGCAAGTTTTGCCCGTAATTTGTTAACTTAACTTAGTGGCATCGAGTTCAATGTGATCTTCTTTCCATCCTTCTCGATCATGTAGGTGTTCTTATATCTATCATAGATAACTCTTCTATCATAAAGCCAAGTCAGCCTAGTAACACATGTGATGCGTACATAGGCAGCACATCATAAAGAATCTCGTTGGAGTAATTCCTAATTGTGATTAATAGTAATACTTGTTGAGTGACATGTAGTTCTTCCTTCTCATTCAACCAATGCAACTTGTACAGCTATGGACACGTAATAGTTGGTAACTTCAACTTCATGACTAAATCGGCTGATACTATATAGGTGCAACTACCACTATCCACAATTAGTGCATATAGTTGATCGTTCACCTTGCAAGTGATATAAAACAAGTTCTCCTTTTACTCCTCCTCATATGAGGGCTCGAAACTCATTACGCATCAGACAACTAAGATCAACTGATCTAAGTCATCAACAAACACATCCTCTTCAATCAATTCATTCTCTTGAGTAGTTTCTTTCTCAATAAGAGTCTCTTCATCGGGTTCCTCATCAGTATTATCTACATCAAGCTTTAAGATGTCTCCCTTGATTACCATAGTCCTTCAATTCAAACACTGAGTAGCCATATGTCAAAACCCCTAGCATTTGAAATATTTGATTTGGCTTATCTTTCTTCTAAATCCTTGTCATTTCTCATATGTCTGGGTTAGCATATCACTGTCAAGTCAGCCATTTTATTCGGCTCGAACATCCACCTCCCAAGTCAACTCAATACTTAATTAGGCTTGGTAATTTCCTTGACTAAGTCAACTTAAATGACTAGTTCGACATGGTGGAGGTTGGGTCGGCATTCTGTTTCTTCTCTACCTCTCTACTAGTTGGGCTATCTATATAGCTTCGTCATTTGTAGCAAGTTGTTAGAGTTCCACGATGCCTCGAATATCACTTCTCAACCCAATAAGGAATTTGGAGATTGTTTGCGTTTATGGTTCCTCCACTTCGCAGTGAGTTATGAGCATTTGGAACTCTTGAACATACTTATCAACAATTTGACTTCCTTGTCTCAACTCTTGAAGTCAAGTAAAAGTATCTTGTAAATAAGTGTCTGATACAAACCTATTTCTAAGTATTCTCTTTATCTCAAACTAAGTATTAATCTCTCGATAACTCTCTTGTCTTCACATGACTTGGAAATTCTTTCACCACATGGTGGCATAACCGGAGAACTCAATAGTAGCAGTTCTCACTTTCTCATAATTTTTATATTGGTAATAATAAAAAAAATGCTCTACCTTCTCCTCTCAATCCAAGTAATCATCTGCACTTCCTGACCCATTGAAGCTCGGAATCTAAAGATTCACATGGTTAAATGCTTGGGGTATTCGAGCTCACTCTTTTTCCTCATACTCTTCCTCGTCTTCTTTATCCAGATCTCCTAAGTCAATCCTTCTTATCACTTATCTACCTATTCCTCCACCTCAAACTTATCGATTTAGATTCTGACCTTTAGCAAGTTTGGCAGCTTGTAGGGTGCTATGTATGCCTTCAATAATTCTATAAGCCGATGCATGAACAACTCGGGTTAAGTCCACTAGGAAGTTCGCTACCTCATTAAGTCTCTCATCCATGCTTCTCAAAGTACCTTGAGATTGTCAACCATGGTGGACAATACCATTGTTGTCATCCCCAGCACCAGCATTAACACTCGGGTTTGTCATTTTCTTCAAAAGATTCAAATCCCAAACTCCTTGATTCGATGCTACAGTTGACACTTTCTCTCAAAATTACACATCACATACTTTCTTCAAACTAGAAGCTTAATAACCAGCAAACACGGTAGCTAAATTAATATAGAAAATTTCTCTGTTTCATGCCTAAAAATATGGTACAAATAGGGAACTTCTAAAACAAACTGCTACAATCCAAACAAAACCTTTGTTCTGACATCAAGATGATGTGGACCGAAGCTAAGAACAAACAAGGCAGGTCGTAGGGATAGGTCCAAACTTGTCGAAAGCTTGAAAAAGGGTGAATGGAAATGCGTGGGAAGGATGAAAATGAGAGAAAAGTAAGCAAAACCTACAAACAGCTCCAAGGGATATGTCGCAACAATGGAAATTCCAAGGACTTACGATACAGCTCAATATGACACACGAGTTAGTTTAGTGAGGTTACTCGCCACCTAGCCTTAGTTAAGGGTTGAGATAAGAGTGAAATAAGAGTAAACAAACAATATTTATGAAAGGAATATATCTAGTGTATAAATGATAATCTGATCATGTGCGGTTATATGTACAAGGGATATTTATACCTGAGAATTTAGGGCAACCTACTTAAAAAGGAAAAGAAAAAAGGGTATTATCTCAAAGAAGTAACATACAAAGTATACAAAAGGTAAAAATAAATATTCACATAAAATCAATAATTATAGTAACGGATTCTACAAGTGGTCCCAGACATGTGGCAATAATGTATTGGTGGTGCTATTTGAGGATGTAAACAAAGCAATATGAGCTAGTTGGGTGGCCAAGTAAGTGTGGACTCGTTTGAATAGGAGTGGTTGACACGTAGGATCTTTCAGCCTCTTGGTAGTAATGTTGTTAAGTAAAGGGTTAGGTTGGATAGGACTGAGTAAATGTATAGAGTTTGGTTGTTATCAAGGCATTCTTCCATTTGACACATAATTTTCGAAAGATGGGCAATCATTCAGCATAGCATAAAGGGTTGATCTGCAACAAGGAGTAACTTGACCTTGGTAGGAGTTGGTTGGAGTAGGAGGATTTGCCTCGTTAGTCCCTCTAGTCCTTGGGCTCAATTGCAAGTTAAAGGCCTAGTAGCCTAATTCCTATCAACTCTTATAGATGAGCAAGAAGGCAACTTTCGTAATTTTAGGACTCAAATAACGAGTGCCATTAGGGATGTTGTACGAGATAGTGTTGTAGATGTTGTGGGAGGATGAGTTAGCATCTATTATGGAGTAGGTGCTGGCCATGATAGACATATTAGTAATAGCAACTTAGGGATTTGAAGGGGAGTTCAGTATAATATGTACCAGAATGTAGAGCATATTGGTAATTTTAAGTGAGGTAAAGGTTAAAGGGAAGCTATAAATAACTCCATACCTAGTCTTGTACCCTTCGAGTCCTTGGTTCTCTAACAAACACACCTGCGTTTCTCCTATAGTTAGGCACCAACCTCAATTTACCTAAGTTGATTGGCGTATTAAAGGTGTGAACCTCTCTTTTTTCTTTATTTTATTTATTTGCCAATTATTTTCTATTCCTTTTATTCTTAAATCACTAAATTAACATAAATATTAATAAATCAAGTTTAAGAAATCAAGCTCTTAAGTTTGTCTTAACAAGGTTAGGTTAGGATACTATTATAAGCTATAAGATATAATTACTAAAAGTTTTGCTCTTGCATTATCTTAAATTAAGTGTAGGATTGACTCAAACCACTTTAACTTAAGATTTAGCTATATCAGTTGCTTAGGAGCTAAGTACATGTATACCGTGTTTGATGGTCATGCTTGTTAGGTTAGAAACCGAAAAATGGAACCAATAGTTATTTGATTATTAATTTGTATGTTGCTTGTATATGGTCATGCCTAATGGCTAGTAGTGGTAAATCTTGAAGGGCATCCTTATGAACCTTATGTGATGTTGCCCCTAGTAGAGTTGTACCTAGAAATGATTTGAGATAGATTTAGGAAGGTTTAGGGGCCCAATGGCAATTATCATACCGAAAGATTAGGAAGTGTTAAGGCCTATAGTGGCAATTCCTATACCATTTATGTAGTTAGGGCCTCCAATGGTAGTTCCTAAGTTAAATAGATAGATAGGGCCCATAATAGTAATTCCACTTTAAGTTCTTATTGATGGAGTCATGAGTATCCCTTTGTTGTGTGCTCATTAATACTTAACCCAAATGTTTGTAATCCCTACTACATTAATTGCATGTAGTCTTTATATTGCTTGACATGCACTTGTACTTATGGTATATATGTATTAGGCTTTAGCTCATTTATTTATTTTTTAGTCGCAAAGACTCTTGAGAACTGATAGAATATGATGAGATCAAAGAAGCTACAATTAAGATGTAGAAAGTAGAAACTTTTACTATTACCATGAAGACAGTAAATAGACTTATCTAAAAATAGTAGATGAACTTTGTTGATGAATCATGTATAGCTTCCATTAATAAGTGGTATTTTCCATTGAGTTTAGCATGAATCCTCAAGATGTAATTTGGTTTCCTATTAACATCTAAAGATTTGTTGTTTATGATTATTGGTGGTAATATAGGTATATAATGGAGAATTTCATTAATTGTTAAAGCCTTAGCATGTCATTAGCTAACAATAACATGTGACAAGTTGTGGTGTCCTAAGTGTAGTACATTACATAGAGTCAACAAATTCAACCTAAAGAATTCCACCCTATAATCATCAATCACCACAATACAACTCAATTTATAACCCATTTATATATTGAACAAATTAGGTCAAATTTAATCCCAAACACCAATTGACTTATTGAGAATTTAAAACCTACTAGCTTGCATAAGATTACATATTGCATGGTAGCTTTGATACTAAAGCATGATGTTTCATAATCTAAGAAAGTTTCAAAGACAAAATCCTTATCTTGCAGCCAATAAAATGATTGGGTCTTTCAATGAATTTTTTGGGGTTTCAAATGATTAAAGGATAGATTGCAAACGTTATTAGGTGTTTATGTAGATGAGAAATGAGAATTTAAGAATATGAATGACTATTAATTAAAGAAATTAATCAATCATGATTATAGAAAATAATAAAGGAGTCTATTAGATATATCAATATGACTCATGGTAAATCTAATAAAAGATCATCATGATCAACATAGAGGAACTAATTGATAAGATTAAGAACAAGACTTTTTAATACTAAGAAAGTCTCACACAAAAAAATGATAAAAATGGTAACCACTTTTTGCTTGTAATGGATAGAAACCCTTATTAACAGGTAATTAAGGGGGAAATAGTCATTAAAAATAAATAAGATAGGCATAACTAATAATAACTCGTTATAATACAAAACACAAGAATCTCTAAAAGGGTTTCAAACATACACAAAGTGTTTGGAACTTACACTTTTGGAAAATCAACCCTTTTCTCCTAGCATGCAATACTCTTATAGAGAAGTCCAAACTTCTTATGGACACAAATCGAGGAATCTTCTCTCTTTGTTGGAATACTCTAACCTTTTGAGAAAGGTACATACTCATTAGTTGCAACAACCTTCTTTTGATCACTTCCACTTCTAGCTTCTTCCAAATCCTTCTTCATCTTATCCCATACCTTTCTAACTACTCTTTTAGTCATTCTTATACCTTTAATTCAATTCTTAAGTGTAAGATATTGTGGCCTCATATGCAACTTTTCATTGAGAAGAGTCATGACATTAACTCAAGTGTTGTAACTTTCCAGAGTGAGATATCTTCTCATGATATTAACTTAAGTATAGTGACTTTTCGAAGTGAGATGTTATCACATCCTAGCATAGCATAGGATGTACTATCATATAAAAATATTTGTTTATTTTCAACAAAAGTTTTATTTATAACAAAAAGTACTACAACAGAGTTTAGCTTTACACTAATTTATATGAGTACATCCTTCTAAATATAACTAGATCTAAATTACAGCACTTTTTTTTTTTATTACATTTATATAGATCATTCTTGGAATAAAGATCAGAATACAACAAGGCTTCTTCAAAATTAGCTAACTCTCTCCTTTGCACTCTTAAAAGTCTTTCCCGTAACTGATGGTGGTGCTTAGTTAGTTTTCTTCATAACTTAAAGATACGCAAGTATCCCTTTAACTCTCTATAAGCTAAATGAGAATGGATAACAATAAAACACAGAACAAATATAACATACATTTATAAATATTATTATCATAAGATATTTAATTTCATATTCAGAGTTACCAAGACAAAATATCTATGCAAGGAATACGTACCATGCTCATACATTAATATCGATATCCTATACTCTTCCAATTTACTCATCTGGTTAGTCGATATAGCTGGGTATCTAGATATAACGTTTAGTAACTTGGAGGCAACAAGAAGTTGCTTAGGAGTAGGACTCCCAACTTTACATTTACCAAATCTAACCACAAATAGTTGTTAGCCTATGCCTAGAGGCAAAAAGGAGCAGCTTGGAAGTAAGACCTCCAAAACTCTGTAAAACAAAAACCACCAGTTATTGTTTGGAAATCTAGCATATAGCTAGCATAGCTGAAACCAAATGAAGTGGCTAGAACTAATTAAGCAATACAAATCTATATGATGAAAACTCAGCTTAGCAATATTCAAGTTTTTAGAAACTTAACTCGTAGGTCATTTCATGCCATACCATGAATGCAACAAGTAATACAATAACTTAGTACGAGATACGAGTCTCAAGTTCCACATTATAAACATCTCAACTATCTTAGCTCCAACTTTGCATCTCAACTTTATAATTCATTCATACATATAGGGTTCACTTAAGTGAATATCCTAAAGGACAATTTGTTTTCCAAGTTTCCCAAGCAATAGCGTGCATCGAAAAATCAGTCATACATAAGGAAACACTTCACTTAGTTAATGCACATTTAATAAACCCATGTATTAAACCAATTTAGCACACAATTACAGTTTACAACACAATTGACTCTAAGTAAAGTAGATACAGGTTTACTTGCGTAAAAATAGAAATATCCACTTACTTAGCTTTCTAGCCAATTTTTCTAAAAGGCCACCAACAAGGGTATGCGTATATTAGACTTACCCCATTTGATTTATCTTAATATAGTTATAAATACTTAGTATGTAATATCATTGTAATTTAACTTTATATTTGAAATTTATATAATATCGGTTTCTAGTATTATTTAAAAAGTTTGTACCTTTTTAAGGAACTTTTACTTTAGAAACTTCTACTTTTTATTAAAAATTATATATACTCCAATTTTACGAAAGTAATGATGTCAAATTTGTAAAAATATAAAGTTCAACTTTAATAATTCTGATAAAAGATTATTACTACAGATCTACTCATTTTGAAAATAAATGTAAACAATATACAAATCCGACAACTATCAATATTTTATGTTTAAAATTTGAAAAAGAAGAAATTTATGAAATTGTATGCATAAAATATTCCATTTAGAAAAATAATGAGATTGCAGATATATCTCCTATAAAATTATTATATATTAATTATGAGACAATTATAAGACGACACTTATAACTACAGAATCAAAATTACCTAGGAATATCGGACACCAGAAAAATTAAATTATTGAATCCATTTTTTTTTCTTCTTCTCCTTCTTTTGTTTCCTCTCTCTCTCTCTCTCTCTCTCTTTAATTCTTTTAAGCTATTTTTATAGGCACTTCACTACCCTAATAAAGGCGGTTATGTTATTATTATTTTTATTTATGTTTGTCTTTTTCCTTTAAGGTATTTTGATAGAATTATTATATTTTACTTAATATTTATCCTAATTTCTAGAATATTCAAAGAATATTCCCTTTCTTTATCGCTAACATTACTAGTAAAGAATAATTCATTGTTGTAATTTTCTTTTCTCACATATTGTTATTTGGGGTAGATTTTAATGTGATTTTTAATAAAATATAAGTAATATAATATACAGATAAGTTCCATAAATTATTTTGGACTTATTCATATACATCTTATATGTAATTTTACTCACTATTATTAATCATTATGATCATGTAGTTGATTCTAAAAAAATTATCATGAGCTATATCTAAAATTATAAAACTCTATGTTATAGCAATAAGACCAGATAAACTTAATAGTTATCAGAAAATTGTATATAAGTAAGCTTAATTTGAGATATTAAAGCTATACAATTATTTAGTCATGAAGGTTCGACTTAATTCTAAGAACGTTGATATAAATCATAATTTTTAGAGTGTATCTCAAGCACTAAACTTTTCATTTTATTTCTTATTAATTTATGTAATTGTATATCCGAGTTTAGGTGTAATTCAAACATTGTTACACCTATAAATACTTTTAATCGATCCAACAAAGAGGAGATATTTGGTCAATTAGGCTTTTTTTTCCAAATGACTCCACATGCTAATATAATCCTATCAAGTGCTAAATGAATATAAACTACTATTTTTTTTAAATCACCATTTATTATTGCTAGGGGTTTCGATGCTACATTTATACTCCATACATTTCTCTTAAAGCATCACTTAATAATGGTTCAATAATTATCTAGCTAATATAGGTTTATCATACATATATATTTGTTGTTTTATTAATTTATAGATATGTATTTTATTATAGTAATTGAATATAAGTTACTTATACATATTATCTCATGTCATTAGTAATATTAATATATTCATTATTCTATTGCTAAGATCCATATTTTAGATCATTACTAAAGCTAGTATAGACCATTTTATACCTATCAACTTAACTTATAAGTACATATTTTTCTATAAAGGATATGAACTACTTGAAAGCTAATAGATTAGGGTTATGGGGTGTTACATTCTTCCCCCTTTAGAAAGTTTCATTCTCAAAACTTTTCTATAGTGCTGTTAATAGGGTTTATTTTTCCAAAGCTACACATGTTAGGCCTTTATCTAAGCTTTCATTTCTAAATATGAATGATGTGTTCTTATTCCTGGTAAATGTATAATGTTATGATCAACCTAAGAGATGATAGAGGTAATAAAGTTGGATTCACAACACCATTCCTAGTTGAATTCAGTCTAATTGTATGGTGAAAACATGGTCGCTAAGTTTCTATTTGGCCATTAGTGTCTACTTTATAATTATAGGAAAGTTTGTCTATAAAGTATCTAATGCTACCTAAGTTTTTAACATTTAACTAAATTGACGTAAATTCCTCATTTAAAAAATGAACATTTATCTATATATTCATTTACATATTTTATCAATTGAAATATGTATCTTTATATAATAACTACTGATTACATAGATTTATAAAATATTTTAAGTCAACATTTCTCAAGTCAGTCATAAATTCAAAAAATATCCTATAGTGATAAATATAAAAACATATGTAGTATAGGATCTAGTTCTTTATTAACTATCCTATGCTAATCTTCTTGGGTTTTACCACATTTCACCATTTTGTAAGTTCGTCCTATCTCAGATAACTAAAAGCTCCGATATCACTCCTTTATCACATCCAAACTAGTACTTTCACTCAGCCCTCATTTCATTCCTTTAGTTTGTTTAGACTATCATATTAGTTATCCTATAGAGCTCATAATCATCCCTTCTATTTATTCATTGTCTATCCCATAACTTACCAATATATCTTTTCACCTCATACCTATCACTTATGCATTATCCAAGTCCCAATTTCCACTTGAGATGATCATAACAAATTTAATTTCTTCACATCTATAGTTCTTATATTGTAGTCATTGCTTAATGGTTACAGTTAAGATCTTAAGTACTTCCCATAGTTAAAACATATATTAGCAAGAGTAAGTTTGGCAAATCTAAACTTTCTACCAACTTGTACATCGAGAAGATAGAGAATGACTTATACCAAGTGGACTCGATTGATATGACATAAATTGACATAGCTCTTGATGAACAAGACTCACAAAGACACTAGACTTTTCTAACTGACAATTGACATGACAAGACTCATAAGGACAGGAAAGTTTGTTATAAAAGACATGAGATTCATAACAAACATGATTTGTATTGACCAAAGAGTTATGAAAGTCATTGATTTACCATTCTCTTCTTCCTTATTACATGTACCAAGGATACATGAAAGGTATATTCTCGTAATGTTGTAGTTATATTCCATATTAACTTCACATACTTTATTATCTTTTGACTCCTCAATCTCATAATTAGCTATTATTTTATAAATCACAATCTCATTCTATACAAGATCAACTTCTAAATTAGTCCCTGATTATGCCTTTAATAAAAGTTATGATTTATCCTTAGAACTTGTTCCTAATTATCCACCTTCATAATTTCCTACCATTCTATTCATTCTAATAATAACTTTAGCCTACCTCACTACAACATGCATATCCTCCTTAAGATCTCCTCCAAATAGGTTTCATTTCTTTTGCTAACTTCTCTTAACACTTAAGTTTCTATGATTCTTCTATGATTCTCTTCTTATCAAGCCACCTAAATGCCATCATCCTTTCCTCACAATCAATGTTTTCCCCATACTTACCCTCACTATTACATCGAATCTTTCCATATCCAGAACAACATCATCCTATGGGTATCTAGACTTACATTCCCCATCCTTTAACTTATGTTGCACCACTTGTTCTCCTTTAGGAGGGGTTGTAACAACTAATTCATAAACTAAGGTCTCTATAGGTAGTTTATTTTTATTAACATATTCTTTTGAAACATATGAGTGAGTTGTCCTAGTATCAAACCTGGTATGGGCATAACTATCTCCTATGTATACTAGCCCCTAAAACAATTTATTATAACTATATTACTACTTTTGAGTATTTCTCATTTATCAACTATCAGCTACCAATTATACATACACTCTAAGTTATCAAGTTTAGAGATGATACCTGCCACACCTTGGTCATCTCTAACTTCGTCCTACTGGATAGTGTACACCTTACCTTGCTTCTTGAGCCTAGGTTCTTCCCCTCTAGGTCAATTATTCCTAATACCTGGTCCTAATATATTAGCTTAGTTTTATTGATGAACTAGTCTTCGTTGTTGCTATCATACACATTGTTAAGCAATATGCCCCAGCTGATGTCATCAATAACAGTATATACCTCTTGGATTAGGGTTTTTACACCATTTGGCTAGATGGCTAGTTTCATTGCACCAATAACACTTCCCCATCAATTTTAGGCATCCCCAAGCTTGACTCTTACCATTACACTTTCAACAAGGTTGTATTTTTAGTAAGGGCCTTATGTTTCTCTTCACAAATCAAATGAACTTCTTTCCTTTAGCTAGATTACTTTTGCTGTTAAAACCAATATCCAACTTCCTTTTCTTTTTCTCAATCTCATTTGCGGCCCATTGAAGATTACGAGCTTGTTCAATCAAACATATTTCATTGACAATATCAGCATATCTTTCTACCTTACTCCTCTTCAGCTCTACTTAGTAATAAAGGTCAAACCCAGCCTTAAACCACTTAACTTTAGAAACCTTATTGTTCTACATAGCTTCGGGAGCAAACTTTAGTAACCAATTGAATTCCCTCTCATACTCTTCAATTATCTTGCCTTACTACCTTAGCTTATAATATTCTTTACACATTTGTTCCTTTATGCACTCAAGAAAGTAGTGTTCTAGAAATGCACCTCTAAATATAGCCCAACCAATAGGTTTTGGTAAATCTCATCTCTTTCCCTTCCACCAATTATTTACACCTCCATCTAACAAAACATCAACTATACCAACTTTCTTATTTTCCTCCACCTCATGCACTTCAGTGGCTCTCTCCAGTGAGTCATCCCATTCTTCTACAACTAAAGGATCAATATTCTTTCCATAAATGTTTTCACTATTCACTACATCTAAGCTAACTTATCTCCATCTCCACCAACTACTACCAATGCAATTATAAACTATTATGCCAATTATACCATATTTTATGGTTGCTCAAGAATAAGATGAGACTGTTGTGGTGGTTTTTTTTTTCTTTGCTCCCTAGATACTCGATTCATTAGTGATCTTTCGCATCCCTCACGAATCATCTTTTTGAAGAAGTACCCCATAAGATTCTATCAATTACTACTACAATTATTTTACTAAACTATGACTCTTTATTACCTAACTACCCCACACTTCTTACACATACCTAAAGGTTGTGGTCCTTAATTAATACTCTGATACCACTTAAAGGATGTCACATCTCAACATAGCACAATACATACCATCAACAAGAATACCTATTTATTTTCAACAAAAGTTCTATTTGTAACAAAAAAGTACTACAAAAGAGTTTAACTTTACACTAGTTTATAAAAAAGAGTACATCCTTCCAAACATAACTAGATCTAAAACACAGTACTTTTTTTTTCTTTTATTACATATATATAGATCCTTCTTAGAACTAAGATTAGAGTACAATAAGGCTTCTATAAAATTAGCTAACTCCCTCCTATGCGCTCTCAAAAGTCTTTCCCTTAACTGATGATGATGTCTAATTAGTTTTCTTTATAACCTGAGGATACATAAGTATCCCATCGGCTATCTGTAAGCTAAGTGAGAGTGGATAAAAGCAAAACATAGAACAAACATAACACACATTTACAAATATCATTATCATAAGATATTCAATTTCATATTTAGAGTTACCAAGATAAACTATCTCTATAGGGAATACGTATCATGCTCATGTACATGACATGTATCAATACTGATATCTTATGCTCTTCCAATTTACTCATCTAGTTAGTTGACATACCCGGGCATCTAGATACAACATCCAATAACCTCAAGGCAATAAGGAGCTACCTAGGAGTAGAACCTTCAACTTTAAATTTACCAAATCTAACCACAAAGAGTTGTCAGCCTATGCCTAAAGGTAAAAAGGAGCTACTTAGGAATAGGATCCCCAAAACTTTGCAAAATAGAAACCACCCATTATGTTTTGGAAATTTAGCATATAACCAGCCTAGTTGAAATCACATGAAGTGGCTAGAATTGATTATGCAATATGAATCTATATGCTTAAAACCCAGCTTAACAATATTCAAGCTTTTAGAAACTTAACCCTTATGACCTTTTGTCCTATGCGATGAATGTAGCAAGCAATACAATAACGCAATATCAAGTACGAATCTCAAGTTTCACATCATAAACATCTCAACTATCTTAAATCTAGTTTTGTGTCTCAACTTTATAGTCCATTCCTTCGTATAGTTCACTTAGGTGGACACCTTGAAGGACATTCCATTTTCCAAGTTTTTCAAGCAATAACACACATCGATAAATTAGTCATCCATGAGAAAATACTTCACTTAGTCAATTCACATTTAATAGAACCATGTATTCTACCAATCTAGCATACAATTAGATTTTACAACTTAAACTGACCCCAAGGCAACTAGACATAGGACTACTTACACAAAAATAGAAATATCCATTTACTTCACCTTCTAGCTAATTTTTCTAAAAAGCCTCTGACAAGGTTATGGATCTGACTTATTTGATACAAAATAACGTAGAAATTAAAATATAATATTTGGATGAGACATACCTAGTATATTAGACTTAACTCATTTGATTTATCCTAATGTAGTCATTAATACTTATTATATAATATCATTGTAATTTAACTTTACATTTGAAATTTATATAACATCAGTTTCTAGTATTATTTAAGAAGTTTCTACCTTTTTAAGGAACTTTTGCTTTTTATTAAAAATTATATATACTCCAATTTTACAAAAGTAATGATGTAAAATTTGTAAAAATATAAAGTTCAATTTTAATAGTTTTGATAAAAGATTATACCTAAAAATTTACTCATTTTAAGAATCGATGCTAACAATATACAAATCTTACAACTATTAACATTCAAAGTTTAAAATTCGAAAAAATAAATAAATTTATGAAATTGTATGCATAAAATACTCCATTTAAAAAAATAATGAGATTACGGATATATCTCTTATAAGACTATTATATACTAATTATAAGACAACACTTATAACTATAGAAATGAGATTATCTAGAAATATTAGACACTGGAAAAATTAAATTATTAAATCCCCTCCTCCCTACCCCACCACCACCCCCCCTACCACTCTCTCTCTCTTTGATTCTTTTAAGCTATTTTTATAGGCACTTGCTTCACCACCTTAACAAAGGTAGTTATCTTATTATTTTTTTTATTTTTCCTTTGAGTTATTTTGATAGAATCGTTATATTTTATTTAATATTTATCCTAATTTCTTGAATATTCTCTTTCTTCACTACTAACATTACTAGTAAAGAATAATTCATCGTCATAATTTTCTTTTCCCACATATTATTATTTTGAGTAGATTTTAATGTGATTTTTAGTAAAATATTAGTACTATAATATATAGATAAGTTCCATTAATTGTTTGGGACTTATTCATATACATCTTATATATAATTTTACTCACTAATATCAATTATTAAGATCACGTAGTTGATTCTAAAAAATGTATTATAAACTATATCTAAAATTATGAAACTCTATGTTATAGTGATGGGACTAGATAAATTTAATAGTTTTAAGAAAATTATATATAAATAAGCTTAATTTGGGACATTAAAGCTAAGCAGTTACTTCTTTTAATTTTTATTACTCAGTCATGAAGGTTTAACTTAATTTTAAGAACTTTGATTTCAATCATAATTTCTAGAAAGTATCTCAAGCACTAAAATTTTCATTTTATTTCTTATTAATTTATATAATTGCATATCCAAGTTTAGGTGTAATTTAGACATTCTCATACCTACGAAACGCTTCCAATCAATTCAATGAAAAGGAGATATCTAGCCAACTAAGTGTTATTTCCAAATGATCCCACATGCCAATATAATCTTTTCAAGTGATAAATGAATACAAACTACCATTTTTTTTTAATCACTTGTTTATTGCTACTAAGGGTTGCCGCACTATATTTATGCACCATACATTACCGTTGAAGCATCACTTAATATTGATTCATTAATTATCTAGCTAATATAGGTTTATCATGTATATATTTGTGGTTTTATTAATTTATAGGTATGTATTTTATCATGGTAACTAAATATAAATTACTTTTACGTATTATCTCGTGTCACTGGTAATATAATTATATTCATTATTCTATTACTAAGATCCATGTTCTCATGGTCATTAGTAAAGCTAGTATATTTTATACCTATTGACTTAACTTATAAATATATATTTTTCTATAAAAGATATGAATTACTTAAAAGCTAACAGATTAGGGTTGTAGGGTATTATAGATGTCTTGATGGGAGACATTGCCTAATGTTTCATAAAGAGGTACTGCTTGCTTCCTACCATTTTATATAACAAAAATGAGTACCACAACATTCAAGTTTACTTTTACATTTCATATCTTACAAATCCATCATAAATTAAAAGGGTTAGGAAATAGAAATTCGACCCTTAGAGAAATAAAGTTGGATTGGAGTGATAAGGTGTATTAAAGAGATTAAAGTATTCTTCGTATATGATTGTGTGAAAATCTCTGGAATTATTCAATAAAAAATCGTTTTGTCATGTAATTATGAAAATTACTTACATGTGGTATTAGAGCCTAGTTTTGTAAACTCATGATTTTCCAATTATTGTAATTAACATCATTGAATGTTTCTATACTTGTTGTATGAGATCTTTTGATAAAATTATCTATACATGTATTAGTAAATATATGCCTTTATAGACATGCAATTACGATGTTTGACTATAGTCTTATTAGATTAAAAGAAAAATGATTCTGAATGTAGTTGATTTTGCCTAAATAATGTCAACTAAGGGAGTGTATCAATGATGGGTCAAAAGTCAATCATAAAGGTAGAATATTTTTATAACAGCTAAGTTAAGTAATGAGTTTAAACCTACATAAACTATAAAGCAATTAATATTCATAATAGAAAATGAAACATTGTGATAATTGTTCAATGAAATTCATTTTAGTTTTACCTTTATGATGTCATGGTTTATAAAACATTATAATTTACAAGTAATTACGAAATGTTTTACTATTGAAATGAAAGAAATATACGCCTATCAATAAATCATAATTTACGATTTTATTGTGTGAATTGAAAATATTATACTTTTCTCAATAAATTATGAGTTACTTTTCACTACAATTTGAAGTATGTATGAAATTTATATAATTAATGATTTTCTAGTCACCAATGTAGCTAAATTATTAAATTTATGATTTCATTATGTTAATTCATTAGCTTGAATATCAATTTATTTACAAAAGACATGATGTTCGTAATTAGAGTAAATTGAACATTATAATTTAAGATATTATAAATCATCCAAAGATGATTGGTTTTCTTATAATATGAAAACATAACTATCTATAACAAGCATATTTTGTTTGATTTATTCGTAAATCCAAATATTGCAAATATATCTTATTAATTATGTATATGCTTGTTGATTATAATTGACGTTTCTATTTCTTAGTATTGACTAAAGGAGAACTTCGATATATAATTATGCTATTTTATAAATTGCTTGAATATGAATTTACATGATTACTCAAAACATAAATATGTATTATCTATTTTAATTATTGCAATATGTCCCTATTTCTTTGCATTCCCATGCCTCATCTATTCCTATAATCAATAGATTGAATCTCTCATGTTGATATGAGCAAGTTCAAAATTCATTTAGATGTTTTGGATCATAACTTATCCCTTCAAGTTGAGGAATCCACATTACTAATAAAAGTAGTAGTGAAGAAAAAAATGTCCATAAACTATGAGAGAGATCGAACAAATTGAGCCTAATGTTTATGAGAATGATATTAGCAAATAACATCAGAGATACTCTTCCTAAAATTGACAATGCTAAAGAATTTATTAAGTTTTTGAAGAATGTTCTCAAAATATTGATTAGTCTCTTGCTAGTGCATTGATGGGTACACTAATCAACATAAAATTTGATGAGTCTCATATTATACATAAGCATATTCTTGAAATGACAAATATAACAGCAAAATTAAGAGTTTTGGGAATGATCATGGATGAGTTCTTTTTGGTATAGTTTACATAGAACTCTTTACCTCTTTAGCAATAAGGTCTTTTCAAATGAATTACAACACTACAAAGGATAAATGGAATGTGAATGAATTGATTAGTGTATTAATCTAGAAGGAGACAAGCTTAAAGAACCAAAAGATTTATTTTGTTCATTTCATAAGTCATCAAGAAGTTACAACAAGTTTAAAGAAAAAGCCTAGAAAAAGCAAGAAGAAAGGTTTACATAACCTGAATGAATATGCCAAATCAGTACAAATGTACAAAAAGTAATCAAGTATCATTTTTATAAGAAGTTTGAACGCTTAACAAATGATTACTCAAAACGTAAGGCTTGGTTTGAAAAGAAAGGTAAGCCTTATGCTTTTGTTTGTTTTGCATCAAACTCTACACAAGTTCCTTATAATACTAGGTGGATTGATTCCTTATGGTCCAAATTATAAAGGTAAATAAGAATTTTATGCTCACTAGAAATAGAAACAAAGCTTTAGTTAAAGGAATTGACAATTATCACTTGATTTTGGGCACTACGCAACATTTGGATTTGTTTCAAACCTTTTATATTTCTAAATTTTCTCATAATTTAGTTTCCTTGTCGAAACTTGATGTACTGTGATTTTCTTTCAAGTTTGGATTTGAATCCTTTATTTTATACAAGGACAATAAACTTGAAGGTTCAAGAATTTTATGTGATGATCTTCATAGATTTAAGCTTGATAATGTTTTTGTTGAGACTTTAATGACCTCACATCATAATATTGGAATTAAACATAATTTGATTAATAATAACTTTGCTTATCTATGGTGTAAATGGTTGGCTCATATATTCAAGGAAAGGTTGTAGGGATTAGTAAAGAATAAAATTATTCTTTCTTTGGATTTTACGAACCTTAGCATATGTATTGATTATATTAAAGGACCGAATACACTAAGAAAGGAGCTACAAGAAGCATGCAACTTCTTGATATTATATACATCGACATATGTGGACCTTTCAATGCTCCACTTTTAGTGGAAAAAGTACTTTATCACCTTATCAATAATTATTCACGTTACACATACATACATACATACATACATACATACATATATATATATATATATATATATCTTTTGCTTAAAGAATCTCAATCAATTGATGATCTTGAGGTATATATTAATGAAGTTGAGAAATAAGTAGAAAGAAAAGTAAAAATTGTTAAATTAAATAAAGGAGGTGAACACTATGGAAGGTATGATGAATTAGGACAATTTCCAGGTCTATTTCCCAAATTTCTTAAAATACATGACGTATGTGCTTAGTACACTATGCTAAGTACACCAAAACAAAATGGTGTTGTGGAAAAACAAAATCAAACATTATTGGATATAGTTAAGAGTATATTAAGCCATTCTCAATATCTATGTGGGTTCATGTGTTGAAAACTACAGTATATTTATTAAAAAGGATTCTTAGTAAGATAGTTCCAAAGACCTCTTTTGAACTATGGACCAAAATGAAACTTAGTTTAAGACATCTACATGTTTAGGGTTATCCTATAGAAATAAGGATTTATAATCCACGTGAAAAAAAAATTTAGATTTTAGAATGATTAGTGGTTTCTTTATAAGACATTCCAAGAGGTTAAAGGGATCTAGGTTTTACTGTCTTAATCATAGTACAAGAATTGTTGAAACTGAAAATGCTAAGTTCATGGAAAATGGTGAAACTAATGGGAGTGAAGAATAGAGTGATGTATGCATTAAAGAAGTTAGGATAGAGGTTTCTATATCCTTAACTTATAAAACCATTGATCTTAATAATCTAAAACTTCACCCAAGTGAGGAACAAGTAACTTATCAAACACATCGCTAAGTTATAAATGATGTTCCTATAATAGATAAACCATAAGAAGTAGCATTAAGGAGATTTTAAAGAGAGAGGAAATCTACTATTTCTAATGATTATGTAGTTCATCTATAAGAGTCAAAACTTGACATAGGAATTGATTAATGATCCAATTTCATTCTCACCCATTAAGTGGGTGAATGCCATGTAAGAAAAACTAAAATTTATGGATCAAAATCAAGTCTAGGACCTTGTTGAATTACTTAAAGGATATAAAAGAGTTGGCTGTAAATGGGTCTTTAAGACAAAGCGAGACTCAAATGGAAATGTTGAACGATATAATGCTAAAATTTTCACCAAAGGTTTTACTAAAGAAGGTAGCATTAATTATAAAGAGAATTTTTCATTAGTCTACTTAGGATCATTTTGGCTTTGGTGGCTCATTGTGATTTAGAGTTACACCAAATGAATGTTAAGGTCATATTTCTCAATGGAGATTTGGTTAAAGAGGTTTATAGGGACTAACTTAAAAACTATTCAATTGAAGGAAAGGATCATATGAGGTATGAATTTAAAAAATCAATATATGGACTCGAACATGCTTCTCGCTAATGGTATCTTAAATTTAATAATACTATAACTTCCTATGGTCTAAAAAAAAACACCGTTGATTGATGTGTATATATGAAGATTGGCGAGAGCAAGTTTGTCTTCTTAGTCCTATGTGTTGATGATATTTTGATCACCACTAATGATTTTGGTTTATTATGTAAAACTAAGAATTATCTTTCTAAGAACTTTGAGATGAAGGATATAAGAGAGGTGACATATATTTCATGATAGATCATATGGATCGTTAGGCCTATCTCAAAAAGCATATCTCAATGAAGTTCTTGAAATATTTAAGATGGACAAGTGTTCAGCAGGAATAGTTCCAATTCAAAAAGGAGATAAATTTGGCAATATGCAATGTCCAAAGATTATGTTGGAATGAAAACAAATGGTAAGAATTCTTTATGCATTTGTTATTAAGAGTTTGATGTACCTTCAAACTTACACTAGACCCCACATTAGTTTTAGTGTTAAGATGTTGAGCAAATGTCAAAGTAATGTAAGGTTAGATCATTAAAAATCTTTCAAGAAATTCTTAAGATACTTGCAAGGAATAAAGGACTACATACTCCATTATAGAAGGTTCGATCAGTTAGAGGTGATTGGTTATTCAAATTTAGATTTTATTGGATGTGTTGATACAAGAAAATCCACATTTTGTTACATATCCCTATTAGCTAAAGGGGTAATTTCATGGAAAAGTGCAAAGTAGTTCATCATTGTTGCATCGACTATGGAAGTAAAATTTGTGGTTTTCTTTAAGGCCACAATTCATAGTTTATAGTTGTGAAACTTTATTTAAGGGTCCTAAGTTATTGACACTATTAATAGGTTGTTAAAAATTTATTGTGACAATTCCATAATAGTCTTCTTTTCAATTAATAACAATTATTCAAAGGGTGCTAAACATATGGAAATCAAATACTCCGTCATTAAAGAAGTTCATAAACAAAGGTGCTAATTGAGCACATTAGCATAAAACTGATGGTTACAGATCCATTAACAAAGGGATTACTACTCAATATTTTTAAGAGCATGTTGAGAGAATAGGCATTGTAAGATGTTTTGATTGAACAATGTTGTATTTTGCTTGTATGGCACTCTTGAGCTCAATTAATGTGTTTTGAAAATTTCTTGTTTTCTATATGGTATACATGATTAAGTTAGAATTATGTTAACAAGAATCTTCTATTATAAAGACATTTAAGATTAGACCTTTATTTATCTCTTCATTACATTATAAATAATTTAAAAATTAATTATGCAATAGATGAAAGGGACTGTGTCGCTGTAATGACATTGCTCTAATTAATTTTTAACTTAATTATAATATAATATTATGGTATAGTCAAATTAAAAACAAAAAATTTAGTATAACTTTAATGTGCACATTATATTCGTTCAAAGTTATTAAAGAACGTATATGAACTAAGTGAGAGAATTTAAGAAATTATGGTTCAATATGTAACTTTTCATTTAGAATAGTTATAACATTAACTTTAGTATCGTGACTTTTTGAAGTAAGATGTCTTGTCGTGATATTAAATTAAGTATTTTAACTTTTCAAAGTGATATATCTTGATGGGATACGTCACTTAGTGTTTTATGAAGAAGTACGGTTTCCTTCCTATCCTTTTATATAAAAATTGAGTAATACAATATTAAAGTTCACTTTCACTTTTCATATCTTACAAAATCAATCATAAATTGAAAGGGTTAAGGCAGAGAAATTCTATCCTTAGAGAAATAAGGTTAGATTGGAGTGATAAGATGCATTGAATAAATTAAAATATTATTCATATTTCCAAATTCAACAAAAAATTATGGAAAAAAGGCATGTAATATTTTCCGTATATGATTGTGTGAAAATCATGAAGTTTAAAGATTCTGAAATTATTTGATAAAAAAAAAATCGTTTTGTCATTTATTTATTAAAATTACTTACACTAAGACCTTAGTTCCCATCAAGATGTAGGTTATATAAGTCCTTTTAATAATCTATAGCTTGTTTCCTTAGTGGACTTCATGATGAGATAGCTTATGTGGTTAAGCTGTAAGTTTACACTACTTTATAAGTTGTAAGTAAATTGTTATTAAAATTGTAATGAGAGTAGAGAAGCAACAAAAGCATAAGTGATATAGAGTACTAGAAAAATACTAAATATCTACTAATCCAAAATATAATAAATATAAAGAGAGGCAATGAGTTAAGAGAAAACTATGTTTATCTCTTTTATTTTATTTCATCTATTACTTTATCAAGGGAAAAAAAATAAAGAATTAATTTGCTCTAAAAGAGGGAGAAGATTAAAGGAGAAAAATATTTGAGTCATAAAATTTTAATCTAATATATGTTAAAGTTCACTCAAAACCTATTAAAACTTATTTTAACAAATGTAATCTTATTTGAGAATAGATATAACTGCTATTTGATAGTGATTTGATTGATTAAGATTCATTTTGTTGATCTTCATAAAATTTGATCTAATATATTAAATACTAAACATATCCATTCAATTCGAATATTTTTTCAAAGAATGTTTTATTATATCATCAAAAAGTGAGAAAATGTTAAATTCTTTAAAATATATTTTTAATAATAAAAAAACGCTAGTACGTTTACTAGTGTATTTATCAAGTGTATACAGTAATATCGAAAGTACAATAGAAAGTAATCAGGATGATTTGGTAAGGTGAATACTAAACATATAAAGGTATACGAAAACATGAAGATATTAAATGCAGTTTGTAGAGAGTAGAGAATATAGAATATTTTGATAAAAAATTATAAGGCTGTTTAACAAAATAAAAGGAGGATATAATATACATATGGTTATGATGAAAACACAAAAGGTTCACTAAGAATAAGAGATAAAAAATGAAAACATATAAGGTTTACTAAAAAAAAAAAAATACAAGGTTTTCTTACCACAGAATACAAATACAATGTTTCATTAATCATGTAGAAAAGTTGGTTTACAAATCATCAATTGCCTAGCTTTACTACTTAAATGTAATTAGGTAATGCATTTGATTAAATTCTATTGTATAAATTGGATTTACAAGAAGTTATACTTAATTTTATTTGTAGAATATAGAGCACTGGTCTATCCAAATTTCTACCAAAGTAAGTTATAAACAAAGATTTGATTTGATTGGCACTATTAAGTTTCTTTGGAATTCATGAACCAAACTAAAGTCATCATTATAGAACTAAGTCATAATAGGCCTTGACTTGCAAGATTTAATTTAATCGATAAGTTGGGTTAAAGATTCCAAGTATAACTTAATTAATGTATAGATAAATAAGTTTTTGATGAATTATAAAGTAGAAGTCCTTAAGATTTTTAAATTTTCCCGTTTAAAATATGAATTCAAATTTGTTTTTGTCATTTTTACAATTTGATATAATGGATAAATAAGTTCGTTAAAGATTATGTCTTATCTTTTAGAGCTTTTCAAATTCAAAATTATTAGATAATATTTCCTAAAGAGATATTTTTGGATAAAGATTGTAGCTGATCAAATGTTTAAATTTTTTAATTTGAATTCATCAGTTGAAGTTTGTTATGGTAGAATTATCAATATCATATATGCCATTATAAAGGATAAATTTGCAGTCAGTACCTTAATTTTACACGTTTTTTGCAATTCTATGTATCAAGTTTTAAGCTATCAAATTATACACCCAATTGAAGCTCTTGTTGTTGCAGTGACTATTCGACCATTTTTCATAAATGACCGTTAACCAAATTATCATTAGAAACTAATAGTAGTCTATATGTGTAATTTTGGCATGATTAATTTTACACTAAAGTGATTTTATTTTGTTTCTTTTATTTCAATATATTACTACATTGATTTATTTTAAATTTTTCACTTCAATCTTGTAACTAAATTTGCCACTTCAATCTTGTAATTTATTGACGTTGTGTATATTTTTTTTTTCTAAATGCATGGCTTGTTGATCCCTTTTAACAATCAAGAAAGGGAGGGGGGAATTGATTGTTAGGCTTCAAATATTTTTTGCAAATAACGAAAAATTACGATTATTTAAATGCCCTCTAATTGTTATAGAAATGGCATAAGTAATGACTATTTAAATAAACAAATAAACAACAAGGAATATATAGACTTTAGGGATAAGAAGACTAGGAGGATATTTTTTTAAGACTCTGCATTGTACGTCAATCCACTCTTCCAGTTCCACTATTGGGGATTCGATCATCTTCACCAACTATTTTACTATATTAGCTTCTACAAAAGCTAAATATAGTATACAACTTCTTAACTCTATTTTAAAGTTGCAAATAATTCTCACATAAGAGAAACAAATCAAATGAGGAAAACAAGATTAAACTCCTCTCCATTTAGCTCAAGTACAACAACAATTTAATGTAAGCTTTTATGCATTTGTTGTAAGACTTATAGAAGTTTTCAAGCTTGATGTATGTCTTCCAATTTAATGTTCAAAAGTAAGATTTTCTACTGATATCTCTAAATTAGTTGTTAGCCAATTTTGAATATGTATCGACTATTTGCTGATACTTCGATAAAATGGATTTGAATTTCATTTGGTTGAGCTATGGATGCAAATATTTCTCCTCAAATCTTGCTTAATTGATATGTTCTTATCTAGTAATTTGATGAATATCATAGGATAAACTTTTGTTATATTTCTTGGTGAAAATATTTGTTCATAAATCTTGCAAAATTTACTTGACTTTATCTTCTTATCTTGTAATCATCAACAATTTAATTCCTGGAAATATAAGAAAAATATGTAAGCAAATCCTCTTCGTATCTTCAATAACTTTGGATCATTTTGGTTAAAAACATTGAAAATTTCTTATTTGAAATTTGAATGAGCTTTGACCTATATAAATTAAATCCTTATTGATATTTTTCCATCTTTAGTGAAATAAGTTAAACATATTACTTAAGTATGTTTATATAGTATGCCTTCAAAAATAATTTAATCCAAATTAAATCTTTCTAAAATAATTACGAATGCTAGGTTTTTACTAGCTTCAAGCTTTTGCTCAACCTTCTATAGTTAAGTAAACTTCTAATGTTCTTTATCAATGGAACCTTCTATTGAAACTTCTACAAGTACTTCAAATGTTTATCACATCTTTCATCTCAAAGCTTCTACTAGAATTCTTGGCTATTCACTAAAGTTAAGCTTCTACGACAACCACTGAATGCATCTATAAACTAAGCTTCTACCAAAGCTTCTACAAGTACTTTGATATATTACTTTATAAACACTTTTATAACCATCTTCTACACAAGCTTCAGTAGGCATCTATTCCTTTGATTTTCATTGATTTTAATCTTCTACCGATCCTTTAACCACTGCTTCGTTAACTTACTTTGAACATAGATAGCCTTCTAGAAAAGCTTCTACCGATACACTTATTACACAAATTAGTGCACTTTACATCACTTTTATTATAATCAGAACCAAATTTAGAGAGAACTTAACATACTCACTCTTTTTAAAGATAACAAAACAACCTTTCTTAAAAATATTTTAATTAACAATAAAAAATAGAACAAACACATATGTAGTTTTAACCTAAAAACATATTCTCATCAAAACATATCCACTTATTCAACTCATGCACAAATCAAGACATACTATAAATCAAACATACATACCAAACAAGTACATTTTAGAAAAATATTTTTACCATCTCTCTCCCCCTTTTTGTCATCAATGAGAGAGGGACTCCCTCCTAAAATAAAGATATTGAAAACAAACTAGATAGATAGATTGATAAGGAAATATCAAGTGATATAGCCAATTGAAACAAAGTCTAATTACAAAAGATAAACCTACCAAATAGATCAAAAGAACCAAAAGGATTCTAAATCTAGACTATTTATGACTAGATTTTTTCCGAGGAGTAGATGAAGATTTAGAAATGGTCTTTGGTGGTTACATGAAAGGATTGTAGAATGTTGGCTAAGGTTGTGTTAGTGGTTGTAGCTATGGTGGTTGATCTTCATCCAAATCAATAATGTTTGTAGAAGGAGGATATAGTCAAACATAATTTGGAAATCGAACAAAGATAAAATCTCTCAGCTCCATTCTAAGACCTTTTTGGTAGTTGATTCACAATCTAAATAAAGCTTAACAGCATAAGTATCTAGTTCCTTGAGAAATTGCTCAAGTCTAAATGCCATAACTTGCAAAGTTCTTTCAACACTTTGAGCTTTTACGCATTTAATTCCAAATCAACACATGTTATTATATAATCTATCCTAGAATCATATGCACCAACCTACATCACATCTAATTCATTAAAATTTTGATCCAACAAAGCTTTATTTTTCTAACTTAAAATGTTTAACTTTCTTAGAAAATAAGCTACCAATCTCTACCTTCAAAGTTCTAAAAATACCTTGCCTTACAGCTTCTAAAATTTGTTAAGTCTTCATGGGATGGACTTTGATTAACTAAATTACCACTACTCACTACAATCTGAGTAGTTGTATTTGAACCTAAAACTTTCTAAACTAATTGCTCATTTGAACCTACATCTTCCTTGTCTTTTTCTTAGACTTCTGATCTAACCAACCCTCTTAAATTTTCTCCTTCTACCTTTAGACCTATTGGCTAAGATAATAGTTCATCTTACTTCTATTCTTGTGCTTATGCATTTTCTCTTTGTGGCTCTACACTTGTCCTTGTTCCTTTAAGCTTTATAGAAGCTTCTGCAAGAGTAAACATATCACTTTATTGTATCACTTGTATCGACTTATACTCCAACTTGCTACCCCTCAATCATAGTTGATAAGGATTATCTGCTTAGATGCCTTACTTGAGCTTGAGCCTGAGGGCTATAAGGTATGGCTTAAAAGATTTTTTCCCATCATCTTACCCTTGAAGAGTTTGACCTCTCGCTTAGGTCCAAGCTGCCCTACTTCTCCACATGCCCTAAGTATTATACTATATTAGAAATCGAGGAACCATCCAAGTGTCATTCTTGAACCAAACTAGACAAAGCTAAAAATAGCTTGATAAATATGACCATCAGCTTGGATACCCTAACTTCAAGCCAAATCCATCAAATGTCGACTAATCTGACCAACTACTGACCTATCCTTGATTACCAAGTCGTGCCAAACAACTATCCATGAGAAGTCATTGATCTCACAATGCCAAGCTACTTAGAAGCCACCGACTAATTGCGGCCAAACCCTACTAAGTTCAATCTTCTAAGTAGACCTCTATATAGACTATGACACTTATCCTCCGACATCCATACTAGTAATGATGAGGCTCAAATATTCTCTCTTACATATTATAGATTTTCCCTTTTCGTATGTATATCCTTCTAAGTACTTTCTAATTTAGTGTAGATGTCCCTTCTTGTAAATTACTAAGATAGAAGGATACCCTAGTCATATGGGTATAAATACCCCATTTAATGTCAGTGACAATTAGACTTTTATCCTTAATGAAATTTCATTCCTCCTATTGTAACTTGCTTTTCTTCTTCACAAGTTTAACTTATGTTTAGCTCTTATCAACCCCTTTAGTAAGAGTTGTGGTAAGCAACCTATCTAGCTTGGACTAGTGCATCATATCTAGCAAGATAGTTGGTCTATATGTGGTTTTATAGTGCATCACATCCATAAAATTAATGAGTGGGATTACTAAACACTAACTCCCATTTATTCTTCAGATCTTATTGAGGTTGGGACATACCCAACATCATCGCCCTTACCAGTTCTTGATGTGGTGTATCATTTTGATATCAAAGTGAAGGTTCATAGGGAGGAGTTGCCATATTCATTGTATGTATGTAAGTGTTTTAAGGTAGTAGGGTATGCAAATGTACCGAGATGGTGTTATTATTTCATGTTGTGTAGAGATCCATTAAGCTTGTGAATTTACGTTTGAATGTGTTTGAGCTTTGTAGTAGCTATATGTTAAGTATTGTGAAGGGTTATTAAGTATTTTAATATTTTTCATGGTGCTCTACTCTACCCTATTCTCAAGTTGGAAGACAGAGCAACCAGTGAGACTTAAAGTTTCTAGGTAAAGTTGTTTAGGTTTAATTTCGATTTACCATCTAAGAAAATGACTAACCTAAGTGTCAATGTTTCTATTAGAGACAATGAAAGTGGTGTTCAACATCACAACAGGTCGCAATAGTCTCGTCGTGTAATCTAATCTATAATAGAAGCTAGCCTTACAATCGTTATTGTAGATGTAGCCTACATAAAGTGAACACGACATAACCAGCCTAAAATGTTAGTAAGGTTCTTGTTATAAGCAAAACTTGTGGTATATCACAAGAAAAACCTATAGTACATAATTTTATCACTTAACTTATGTTTACATGGCTATATTTATATCATAAGTTACATTGTTCTAAGAAAAGTTTCAAAAGTTCACAAATTCTAATGCATTTATACAAACTTCATTAGAGAGTTAGTGGTTATACAAGGAGACCAATTTCATTTTCTCAAAACAAGACACCAAGAGTGATTAAGTTTCAACAGTCACCAAACTTTTGCTCACTCCTAACCCCTCACGTACAAACCTATGGTTTGGTGTAATGTTGCATCTTTACTTCTAGTCGGTACCTACAACAAAATCTATAAAAATATGAGTACAACTAACTTAATAACTAAGATAGAGACAAAAGAGTACTATACAAGCACAAACAAGATTATTATTTATAATGAAATGCAATGCAATCAATCATATGCAACATAGCATACTTTTATCCCGCCCATTGTAAGGTTAGAGAAATTACATCTGCTTTAACCTGGATTAAGGAGTTTCATCATGATTCAAATCAAACTAAACATAGGCTTGTGCAATTAAGAACACACTCCTCTGAAGACTACCTTCGAACCACGGCCCCTAACCTTATCGTAGCTTCCTCTCCTATCACATAGTTCAACGAAGGTTGGGAAAAAGATCTTCAACTATTTTCATTGAAAGGGTTGGTGTTTGGTCTAATATACCTAATCATTCCCTTAATGCATTGTTATGCATGTTCAATTAACTTAGCTACTATATTTCTATTAGTTTTATTTAAGAGTGGCCAAATAAGATCAAATAAATCAATAATATGAAATCATGCAGAATGGTATACCAAGAAGTTCAACTCCTATCATAAAATAGAATATTAATCACATACGTAGCATACGCATACATAGTTAATTTACAACCATAGACAAAAACACTCTTAAGCATTCAAATACTTTGATATAGTATTCTAATCAGCGGTAAAGTCACCATCCCAACTTACTTGTACCAATGCCCACTCCAGTAGGTCTTTACTATTAACATTTTGCTCACTTGAAAATCCTATATGTAACAAAACTCAGATTTAGTTTTCTTAAGGCTTATGGAAATGTTAGGGTTTTATCTAGCTTTACATAATATAACTTGGCTAAAATACTATTTAGATAGTTATTTTAATGAAATTACATTTATACATATATATACACACTTATCTATTATACCTAAGGTATAATATAATCTCAATACCCTTACTTGATTATAAGTTATCTAATATAGATATACATACATACATACATACATACATACATACATATATATATATATATACACTTAAAGTATCTTATTCTTATATTATGAATATATATATATTTATACATGTATTTAATTATAATAGTTTTATTTTATAATTTTTATTAAATTAGCTAATATTAATGGATATACTTAATTATACTATTATTTATAATATATCGTTACAGTTGTATTGTAACATACATTTAATCAGTCAAATTGCGTTTTAATTATGGAGAGGTCATTGTAAGACAATAGCTTCTGTAATATCATAAAAATACCAATTTTATTACCTAAAATTATCCAAATTTTAATAAAATTAGTATTGTTGGGTTTTTATGAACTTAACAATACGTAATATAACTTCCAAAGTATATTTTTAATCCTTATATACATATAAATTCAAGCAACAAGTAATATCACATTAATATTATATTATCTAAATAAAGTATATTTTTACAAAATTTTCAAGTAAAACATTATAAAATATGTATTATCTATTCCGAACTCGTGTATATCCAAACCTAGGGCCATGTATTGTTACAAAATATAACAAAAACAATTTGTAATCATTTATGACTAGAGTAAATATAATTATGATTTAATCAAATAATTAACATATTTTAGCCTATTATTCCTAAAAACATATCCATGTTAGCAAATTAAGCCATTTAACTAGAAAAACTTTTATAATAAATGGCTAGGATTATCAAATAAATATATGAAAATTTTTATAAACTCAAAAAAATATATGGAATTCAATTAGCGATTTTTCTTATGCAATCGAGATTATCGCCTAAATATGTAAAATTACATTTTTGCCCTTAAATCAAGATTAATTAATCAAATGATATCATTTTCAAGAAAAATAATTTCCACAATTTCCTAATATTACTAAAAGTGTTTCGAAGTCATTAGATTTCATTTTCATCAATTATTTTCACAAACACCAATTTATTTTAGAAAATTCTAATTTTAGCAATTTTTAGGCTAAAAAATACATTAAATTCTAAACATATATGAAATCAAAATTGGGACACATACCATTAAATAGGTGGAATAAAGATCCTATAGAAAAATTTTGAGCTTAAAACAACATTATTTAATATATTTATTTTAGATTTGAAAATTCAAATGAATAGTAGCATTTTTTAAGGAAGTACATAAAATAATTAAAATTTTATCAAACTAAATTTATCACGTGAAATTATATCTAAAATAATGTAATAATAAATTTTTTTTTTCATATTTTACCTAATTGATTTAGTATTTTTTGGAAAATAGGAAAAAATAAGGTAAACAATTGAACCTAATGTTTGTTAGAGCTCCGGCAACTGGACAGCGGTAAGAGGTTGTCAACTAGCCAAGGCAAGTGGTGCTTTATCTAGGTCCAGTAAGGTTCTACAATAAGTGTTTATTTGGATTAGACACGGTCTTAAGGCAATAGCTTACCCTATTTTTTATTTTCTAATTTTTTTCCTATTTTCTAATAATTTCTACTAATTTTCCTTTGAGTGTCCTCGATTGCTAAAATGTCTAATGTATTATACTAAAGGTTTATTTGTAATTGTAGGAGGTGGCAAATTTTTCCTTAATGATTAAGCAAATTAATTTAGATATTATTCTTTGAAAAGCATAACTAGGTGGTGACAATCTTCCCTTAATTTTGCTTTTGAATCATCATCATAGGTTTTGTTAGGATGCCACGGTGATTTCCTACCAAATCTAGATTTTTCTTCAAGATTCTAATGATTTTTAATTATTATGTGTAAGTATTTTCAATATTTAGGGTATAATATATTTTTTAGTGGTTTTGTTAATATACGTGCATACATCTTATATACTTAGTACCTATAATGAGTAATCATATTCATTAAGTCATGTTTTACCCATGTTATTAATTTTTTAAAGATATATTTTCTTTTTAAATTTTTGAATTTATTGCTTATTTTAAACCTTTTTAGATTTTCAAGTTAATTTTCAAGTATATTTATTATATATATCGGGTATATTTATAAGTGTATATATATATATTTCATATATTATGCTATATAATATTATTCACTTTTATAGCTTAAATCGTTTATTTCTAGTGTCTCGTTATATTTTGCACTCAGATTTAGGTGTCCCAACAAGTTTTATACTATATTGAATAAATATACTTTTAGGGCTAAACTTTAGGGTTTCATTAAATGATTTTTAAAATTCAACTTTATTGAGTCACTTCTACTAACTTTTCTAAACTCATCATAAAGTTTGGATTCAGTTGAATAAGCTTTTTCGAATACCATAAATTTAGGTACAATTGCCCTAAATGCAATTTTAAGGGTTCGCATTTCTACCTCCCTTTAGGAAAGTTTTGTCCTCAAAACTTTCAATCCAACCATCATATAAATAATAACTACTTATTTTTTGATGAAAAACCTATTAGTCACCTATCTCTTTGAAATGTTTCGGGTAGTGATTCTTCATCACCATCTTTAGTTCCTAAGTTATCTTCGCTCTTGAACTATTATCCCATTGAACTTTTACATATTCTACTTTATGATTCCTCAACTTTTGAATCAATTTTCTAATATCTTGATTGGTTTCTCCTCAACTATGTAATCTTTCTATAGATCCACTAGTTTTAATTTGACAATCATATGGGGGTCCTTCACAAATCTCCTTAACATTGACACGGAGAAAACATCATGATACCTTATCGAACATGGAGGTAAAGTAATTTGATATGCTACATCTTGAATTCTCTCCAGCATTTCGAACGATCCCATAAATCTAAGACTTAACTTCCCTATGGTATTAAATCATTTAAATTCCTTGAAAGGACTTATTTTCAAATACACATGATCTCCTACTACAAATTCTACAAGTTTCCGCTTCAAATCAACCTAACTCTTATAACAATCCTGAGCAACTTTCATTCTTTGTTAAACTATCTTCACTTTTTCATTCATCTAGTGGATCATGTCAAGACCTATTATTGTGTGTTCATCACTTTCTTAATACAGTGACAATCTACACTTTCTTCCATGTAACGCTTCATATGGAGCCATCTATATAGTTGTTTGATAGCCATTGTTATAAGCGAACTCTATTAATGGAAGATATTGATCCTAATCACCACTAAAATCTAACATACACCTTCTCAACTTATCCTTTAGTATCTAAATTACTCTTTCTGACTAACAATCTATTTGAGTATATTAAGCTATACTGAATTGTAACTTAGTTCCCAAATATTGATGTAAACTTTCCCCAATATTAGATACAAAACAAATATTCCTATCTAAGACCATACTTACAAGTGCACCATGCAAATGTGACAATCTTTCACACATACAATTGAGCTAACTTCTCGATTAAATCACCAGTTCGACAAGGTAAGAAATGAGCACCTTTCATTAACCTATCCATAATAACCCAAATCAAATTATAACCTACTATTTTTCTTGGAAGTCCCACTACAAAATCTGTAGTAATATGATCTCACTTCTATTAAGGTATTTCCAATGGTTGTAATAACCCACTAGACCTTTGGTGTTCAGTTTTCACCTATTGACATGTAGTACATCTTGATACATATTATGCTATCTCCTTCTTCATAGCTTTCCACCAGAATAATGATTTTAAATCACAATATATTTTATTTCCACCAGGATGTAAAGTGTAACCAGTAATATGAGCTTCATCCATAATTTTCCTCTTTAGCTTTGCGTCGTGAGGTACATAAACCCTATTCTTGTATCTTAACACTTTCTTCTCATCAATTTGGAAATCTGGTACGTCTTCCATTTTCAAATTTTCCTTCACTTCCTTTAAACTCGGATCTTCGTCTTGTTGGGATTTAATCCATTCCATCAAAGTTGGTTAAGTTCATCAACTGTACCTCCATCTCATGCTACCTAAATCCAATCTCCAACTTCTCAAACTCTCTAATTAACTCCTATTAAGTAGTAAGTAGCAAAGCTATTTGCCCATAATTCTTGCAGCCTAATGCATTTACTACTATATTAGCTTTGCTTGGATAATAATTGATAGTCAGATTATAATCCTTAATCAGTTCTAATAATCGCCTTTGCTTTAAATTTAACTCTTTTTTAATAAAGAAATAGTTCAAACTCTTGTGATTCATATAAATTTCACAGTGTTAGCCATATGAATAATGTCTCCAAATTTTTAGATCAAAGACTACAGTTGCTAATTCAAGATCATGTGTCGAATAGTTTCTTTCATGAGGTCTCAATTACCTTGACACATACGCCACTACTTTACCATCTTGCATTAATGCATAGCCTTATCCATTCCAGGAAGCATCAATATATACAATATGGTTTATTTGGATCTAGTAGAATAAGTATCAAGGCTGAGATCAAACAATCCTTTAACTGCTAAAAACTTTGTTCACATTCATCATTCCATTCGAATTTAGCATCCTTCTATGTCAATCAGGTTAAAGGTCTTGCTATCTTAGAAAAGTCCTTTATAAATTGTCTATAGTAGCCTATTATTACAAGGAAGCTTCTCACTTTTGAAACTATAATTACATGCTTCTACTTAGCTATAGCTTTAACTTTTTTAAGATCAACTAATATTCCTTCACCTAATACTATATGCCCCAAGAATGAAATTTTATCAAATCAGAAATCACATTTACTTAGCTTATCATACAACTTATTATCCCTCAACTTTTGTAAGGCTAATCGCAAATGTTCCGCATACTCCTCTTTCATCTTTGAATAAAGTAGAAGATCATCAATAAATACAACAACAAATTTATCTAAATATGGTTAATAAATTCAATTCATTAAATCCATAAATACTGCAAACACATTAGTTAGTCTAAAAGGCATCACTAAAAACTCATCATGTCCGTAACTCGTTCAAAAAGCCATCTTTAGTACATCCTTAGGCTTAATGTGTAACTGATGATATCCAAATCTCAAATCAATCCATAAGAATACGATAGCTCCATGCAACTAATCAAACATATCATCAACTTACGAGAGTAGATACTTATTCTTAACAATTACCTTATTTATATCTCTATAATCAATATACAATCTTATAGATCCATCCTTCTTTTTCACGAATAATACTAGTACTCTCCATGGAGATATACTAGGCCAATTGAATCCTTTATCTAATAACTCCCGTAATTGCTTCTTTAATTCTTGAAGCTCCATTAATAACATTCTATATGGTCCTTTTAACATGGGTTCAGTTCCTAGAATCAACTTTATGGTAAAGTCCAACTCTTGATGTGGAGCTAAACCTGGTGAGTTATCCAAAACGACATCCGGAAATTCATACACCACGAATATCTTAGACACATTTGGTGTCTCTTTCTTTCCTTCAATTGCAAATTTCCAACAAATCCACCAATCCTCTATAACGTCATTCATTTATTCGCTTACTTCTACTACTGATAATCTCATTCCTTGTTCTCTAGTTTTTCCTTGAAATACCGCCTTACCTTCATCTAAAATTACACTCTTATTTAAGCAATTCACTTGAGCTTTATGTCTAAATAGCCAATCTATACCCACAATAATTTCATAGCCTTTTAGTGGTAACACTATCAATTTTATCAGAAATTCTTTCCCTTGGATTTGGAGTTGTCAATTATCCATTACTTTTCATGTCAACACTTGTTCTTTGGTAAGGATTCTCACTTTATATGCGGCCTTAGCTTCTATGGCATTGATTTCATTATTTAATATGAACTCTTAACCAATACATGAATATGAGACTCTAATATCAAACAATACATATGTAGTTCATCCATTTATAATCACATTACCTGAAATAAATACTATTACCACAGTTACCTATCATTCATTTAGTATGATGGTTAAAATTACTTATTTCCTCGATTCTTACTATTCATCTACCTAAAACAAATGTTTCACATTCAACTTATATGTAAGAAGAGTTATTAGATTACATACCTATCACTAGTCTCTACTTAATTTCACCAATCTTCATATCATCATCGAAGCCATAGTAGAAATACTCCTTCATCCACTCGTCGTACTCCTCAACATCACATTTCGTACTTTCTATTATAAAGACTCGTACTAGAACTATAGTGGTTTCCACTCCACTAAAGTTCTTAGCTCTTGGCCCCACCTATCTACAATACCTCGAGAAGTGCCTTGACTTTCTATACCTATAACATTTCATAGTTTTCATCTTCAAGCATCCTCTTGTTAGATGATTTGGATCCCCACAAAAATAACACTTGCCCTCTAATTGTGCACATTGACAAAGATAGTGTTGCACTCTACATTTCCAATACTTTACATTCTCTTCCTTATCATAAAAAGTATATCCCCCTTTAGTCTGTGCTAAGCCACTAGATAATACTGCCAACTTTTTCCCTTTTGACCCCAACTACTATTAGCACTTGGAGTTGGCATCTTAAAGTAGGTTTGCATCAAGTGACTCCTCTTAACTTCTTGCTCCATTACTCTTGCATAGCTAATCGATTATTCTCTAGCTATCGAGCTTTATCCACAATCTCATGGTTGGTAGTAAACCTATAATCCATTAATTTTCACCTCATCAACGAGTCAAATCGATTAAGAAGAAGACCCTTTTTAAACACTTGGTTATCCCGATATGACTCAAGAGCATATTGTGACAATCTATTGAATTCATTTTCATACTAAGATACATTCATGGTACCTTTCTTCAACTCTGTCAATTTCCTAGTCATTTGATTTTGCACACTCACATGAAAATATTCCTTCTTAAACTCTTCCTTGAATACTTGCCAAGTAATTGGTCATGTGATTGATCTCGCCTTCAAGTCCCACCAAACACATACACCCATCTTTAGTAATAAAGTGCCATAATAAACTTTCTAATCATTAGGAATCCAAAAGCTTCAAAAGTTCATTCAATCTATGCTAGCCAATCATCTGTTAGGATAGGTTTTCCCATGTCACCTTCAAAATACCAATTTGATTTTATGAATTCATGAAGTTTATTAATTTCATGGGGTCGATTCCCTTAGTTCAATTGCCGATTGCCTTCAATCTACAGCATTTCCACGAATTATAAAATGTTAAATCAATGCTCCTTGTTGCTAAATCATGGTATTCACATTCGCAAACATCTGTCCAAACTAGATTGGATCCATCGCATTTGGAGGAGGTGGAGGTGGCGGCATGTCATTCTTAGGTAATTCTTGTAGTATAGGAAGATTAGGGGGTAGGTCAACATGCTTACGTTGCTCATCTAGATCTCTATTTACATTCTTGGCCATAACTATAATCACAATAAAAAACTATTCACTTAACACTCAACATATACAATCCAACAGTTAGTATAAAGTTATACCATTCAAAAATCCACGCTGATCGAAAGTCTCTTACTTATACAACATAAATATAAATCGACTATTAATCTCCTAAATTAACATAAACTCTCATATTCACCTCTAACATTATCCCTGTTTGTATAATGATAACAATAATATATATATATATCATATAAATTCATCTCTTGTAATTCCTTCATATGGAATATATACAATATAAATACTACAAAACTACGCTTTCTTCTCACCTAACTACATACAAAGTACATGTACATTCTTGATAAAACTTCATTTACATCATAGGAGATTAAAAACCTAACTTTACAAAATCAAAAGGCCACATAATTGATTCCTAGATACATCATTTCTATTCACAACTTCATATATACACAAGTCTATTTACATCTAATACATTAATTGAAAACCAAAATACAACTAGAATTTACAAAAGTTATACAAAAAGTTAATTACATGAAAAGACAACATACGACCTAGATACATCAAAACAACTAAGTCTAGGTCACATATCACAGCTATTGTAAAAAAACTAAGATCATCACAAGTCATGCCATACAACTGGTCATCTATTGGCTCCACTAACTATTTAAACCTTCAAAGGCTACTACCTCCTAGATAGGAACTCCATCCTCTTGTCCCTCTTCCTTAACTTCTTCTTCTTCTTCTTCTTCTTCCACTTCCTTGGAATTTGAACTCAATAGTACAAGTCCTGAGGTTTCAAGTATCATGATAACTTCATAAACTTCACCCTCATCATGCATATTATCATCAATAACTACCACTTCAGGCTCAACTTCATTAATTACTACAAAAGGTTATTCCCCACTCACTTCATTACTTCCTATAGCACCTTTTAACATAGGTTTCGAACATACTTTTTGCCATAAATTCTTCATCTTCTAGATCTTCCTCTTCATCCACTCCTACATTTACCTGTATATTTTGATGTGGGTTTCATTGTTGCTTGTTAAGGGGTTCAGGTTCTTAAGATTGCAAAGACACTTTTGTTTCTACCATAACTGGAAATCTAGGGAACCAATCAATAATACCAGGTGAATAGTTCCTAAAGATATGATAAACACCTATAGGTCCTTGGTTAAAATCAAGAAGATAATTTTTACTTAGTTCCACAATAGCTGGAAAATACAAAACTAGAAACATCATAGATAATATTCCTTTCTACTATAAGTGTCTTTTCTCAAATGCTGCTATGGTTATATACTCATTATATATTGGTAACAACTCATTCTCTATCAACTACCAATCATCCTTCAAACTATAAGATAACCCATACTTATAAGTAAATATGATTTCATCAATAGTATAAAATAACTACCAATCAGTCATATCCAACAACAGCTTCTGCATTCCAACCCGATAATCTATAAGAGACTCATCACCTTCCTAATTAAAATGCATCTAAGCATAAATAAGTCCATTTCTAGGAATTTGAAATAATTTAAATCCTTAAGTTAGTTTCATTTTTTATAATACTCATAATTGATTAACTTATTAAATTCTCATACATATAGCCTATCTATATATACCTATAAGTCTAAATCTTTTACAACCTGATTATTCCCCTAACTCTCTATATACTTAAAATGTCTAATTGATTTTAATTATGATGCTTTAAAGCTTAGTTCTTAAGAACCATACTTTGATACCAACTTAAAACTGTCCTATCGAATAGTGGAGCCGTAACAGTCCCATTGTGTAAACTAATCTAAGATAGAAACTAACCTTATAACCGCTATCGTAGATGTAGCTTATACAAGGTGAACACAACTTAACCAACCCAAAGTATCTAGTAAGATACTTGTTATAAGCAAAACCCGTGGTATATCACAAGAAAAACCTATAATACATACTGTTAACACTTAACTCATGTTTACATGGTTATATTTACATCATAAGTTACATTATGCCAAGCAAAGTTTCAAAAGTTCATAGATTTTGATGCATATTTACAAACTTCATTGGAAAACTAGTGGCTGCCTAAGGAGACTAATTGGTTTTCTCAAAACAAGACACTAAGAGCGATTAAGTTTCAATTGTCTTCATACTTTTCCTCACTCCCAACCCCTCACATACTAACCTGTAGTTAGGTGTAATACTGCATTACTTTTAGTCAATACCTACAACAGAATTTATAAAAATGTAAGCACAACTAACTCAGTAAGTAAGATGAAGACAAAAGAATGCCATACAAGCAAAAACAAGGTTATTATTTATAATGAAATGAAATGCAATCAATCATATATCACACAATGTTATCCGATCCATTGTAAAGTTAGAGAAATTACATTTGCTCTGACCTAAATTGAGGAGTTTTAGTATAACTCAAATCAAACTAGACCCAAGCTTATACAATAAAGAACATTCTCTTCCCAAGATTACCTTCAAACCATGACCCTTAACCTTACTGTGATCTCCTCTCCTATCATTTAATTCAACTAAAGGTAGGGAAATGACTATTTTAGCTATTCCCAACAAAGGGGTCAGTATTTGGTCTAATATACCTAATTGTTCTCTTAATGAGTTGTTATGCATATTTAGTTAAGTTAGCAATCAAATTTCCATTAGTTTCATTTAATGATGGCTAAACAACATCAAATAAACCAATAATATGAAATCATGTAGAACAATACACCAAGGAGTTCAACTCCTCTCACAAAATAGAATATCAATTACATACGTAGTATGTGCACAGATAACTAATTTACAACCATAAACAAAAGCACTCTTAAACATCCAGATACTTTGATATAGTATTCCAACCAGTGGTAAAACCATAATTCTAACTTACTTTTACTGATGCTCACTCTGGTAAGTCTTTATTATCAACGTTTTGCTCACTTGGAAATTCTATATATAACAAAACTTATATTTAGTTTTTCATAAGGTTTACAAAAACGTTAGAATTTTATCTAACTCTATATATTATTGTATAACTTAGTTAGCATACTATTTAGATAGTTATTTTATTGAAGTTACATTTATACATATACATATACACTCATCTTATATACTTGAGGTATATTATAATCTAAATACCCTTACTTGATTATAAGTTATCTAATATAGAAACACACACATACATACATACATACATATATATATATATATATATATATATACACACACACATTTAAAGTATCTTATTCATATATTATGAAATTTAGATATTTTTATACATGTATTTAATTATTAGTTTTATTATATAAGTTATATTCAATTAGCTAATATTAATGGATATGCGTAATTATACTATTACCTATAATATATCATTCCAATTGTATCAAAGCATAGATTTATCAGTCAAATTGCGTCTCAATTACGAAGAGACTATCGTAGGATGATAATTTCCATAATATTATAAAAATACTGATTTTATTACCTAAATTATCCAAATTTTAACAAAATTAATATCGTTGGGTCTGTACGAACTCGACGATATATAATATGTGTTCTATTTCAAAAAATAACTTCTAAAGGATATTTTTAATCCTAATATATATATATATATATATATATAAATTCATGCAATAAGTAATATCACATTAATATCATATTATCTAAATAAATAATATTTTTACAAAATTTTTAAGTAAAATAAGATAAAACACATATTACCTATTCCTAGTATGTTTATATCATAACTTAGGGCAATATAATGTTACAAGATATAAGAAAAACAATATAATCATGTCTGACCAAAGTAAACATAATTATGATCTAATTGAATAATTAACATATTTTAGCCTAATATTGCTAAAAATATGTCCTTATTAGTAAATTAAGCCATTTAAGTAGGAAATTAGTATAATAAATAGTTAGCATTGTCAAATAAATCTATGAAAATTTAGTAAACTTAAAGAATTATATGGAATTCAACTAGCAATTTGTCTAATGCTATTGAGATTATCGCCTAAATATGTAAAATTACATTTTTGCCCTCAAATTAAGATTAATTAATCAAATAATATCATTTTCATGCAAAATAATTTTCATACTCTCCTAACATTACTACAAGTGTCCAAAAGTCATCAAATCTCATTTTCATCAATTATTTTGACAAAAACCAATTTATTTTAGGAAATTCCAATTTTAGCAATTTTTAAGGTTAAAAATATAATAAATACAAGATATGCATGAAATCAAAATTAGGCTACATACCATTAAACTAGGTGTAATAAAGGTCCTATAGAAAAATTTTGAGCTTAAAACAATGTTATTTAATATATTTATTTTAAATTTGAAAATTTAAAGAAATAGTAACATTTCTTAAGGAAATATATAAAATAACTAAAAGCTTATCAAACTAAATTTATCATATGAAAGTATGTCTAAAATGATGTAGACAAAAATTTTCATACTTTTCTTAATTGAATTAGCATTTTTTTAGAAAATAGAGAAAAATAGGGTAGAAAATTGAAACTAGTGTTCGTCAGAGCTTTGGCGACTAGATGGTGGTGGAAGGTTATCAATTAGCTAGGGTAGGTGGTGCTTTATCAAGGTTAGGTGGGGTTCTACAGTAGGTGTTGGTTTGGATTGGGAATAATACTAGGGTAGTAGCTTGCTTTGTTTTTTCCAATTTTTTTCTTATTTTGTAATAATTTCTTTTGATTTTCCTTTGAGTGTCCTAGGATGCTAAAATGTCTAATGTATTACACTGAAGTTCTATTTATAGCTATATGAGGCAGCAAAAATTTCCCAAATAGTTAAGCAAATTAATTTAGATATTATTCTTTGAAAAGCATAAGTAGGAGGTAGCAATCTTTCCCTAATTTTGCTTTTGAATCATCATCTTAGGTTTTGTAAGGATGCCACAATGATTTCCTACCAAATCCAGACTTTTCTTTGAGATTTTAATGTTTTTTAGTTATTATTTGGGTGTATTTTTATTATTTAGGGTATAATATATTATTATTTAGTAGTTTTGTTATATACTTGGTATCTATAATGAGTAATCATATTCATTAAGTCATGTTTTACCCATGTTATTAATTTTTTAAAGATATATTTTCTTTTTAACTTTTCAAATTTATTGCTTATTTTGCACATTTTTACGTTTTCATGTTAATTTACATATATATTTGCATTTATATATATATTTCATAGATTATGCTATGTAATATTATTCATTTTTACAGCTTAAATAATTTATCTCTAGCACCTCCTGGTATTTCGGGCTTGGATTTAGGAGTCCCAATCAGTTTTATACCATATTGAATAATTATAACTTTAAGGTTAAACTTTAAAGTTTTATTATATGTCTTTTAAAATCTAATTTTACTAAGTTGCTTCTACTAACTTTTTTTACCTCCTCATAAAATTTGGACTCAATTGAATAAGTTTTCCTGAAAACCTTAAATTTGAGTATGATTACCCTAAAGGCGATTTTGAGGGCTCACTTCAGTCCAATCTTAAGTAACAGTATTCCTAAGCCATAAATGCTACCATTAAGGAATAATATTCTTAAGATCTCCACTTTAGTCCAATCTTCGCTTGGTATATTGAAGAACGGATAGTAGACAATTATTTTTTGGAAGAAGGGTACTTGTTTTGAAGTGGAAAACTTCGTGTGCTAACCTATTCAGTAAGGGAGTTATTGGTGCCGAAAGTCCATAATAGAGGGCTCTCAAGATAATTTAGAGAGAAGAGGACTTTGAAGTTGTTATGTATTTGATTCTTTTGGCTTAGAATGTGAAGGGATGTTCATCGTGTTGTAAAGAGATGTGCCACTTGTAAAAGAGCTAAGAGCCGAGCTAAGCAAAGAAGAGCTATGCCATTATCTATCTCAACTTAACCTTAGATTTAGTTGAGCATAGACGTTTTTCTCGGCCTACCCAGGACAGCCCAAGGTAAAGATTCTATCATGGTTACTACTGGCAGATTCAGAAAAATGGCACATTTTGTACTTTGTGCCTAAACTAATAATGCTTTAGCTATTTCTGTTTTTCTCTTCTTCTAAGAAGTTGTCAAATTGCATGGTATGCTGAGAAGTATAGTATTCGATAGAGACCCAAAGTTTCTAAGCTATTTTTGAAAGACTCTTTAGCATTGATTAAGAACCAAGTTACTTTTCAATACATCGTGTCACCCATAAACCAATGGCAAGACAAAGGTCACCAATCACATTCTAAGTTCCCTACATTGAGTTACTATAGGAAGAAACCTAATTGATTGGGATGTAAGTTTGCTTATAACTAAGTTTGCTTACAACCACTCTATCCATGACGTTACAACCTAAGCTGCCACTCAACCATATGCCAATGCCCCCACCTGAGCAAGAAGACCCAAAGGCTAAGGGTTAAGCTTAAGCCTTACAAAGAATGTACTA
The DNA here is from genome assembly GCA_024138015.1 of Lumnitzera littorea. Classification (NCBI taxonomy): domain Eukaryota; kingdom Viridiplantae; phylum Streptophyta; class Magnoliopsida; order Myrtales; family Combretaceae; genus Lumnitzera; species Lumnitzera littorea. The sequence goes on along the minus strand of JAMXBB010000012.1, from coordinate 58,524,619 downwards.
TAATGTAATTGAGTAGTTAGACTAAGCTGCACAAAGATTAGATAAGAAAAGGACAAGGAAGGAAGAGGACTATTTCATCCCAACAACCTAGTTTGGTTACACTTGAGTTGATAAAGATTCCCAAACCGACAAAAGAAGAAATTGTCTATTCAAGCTAAAGGAACATTCAAGTTACTCTAGAAGATTAGCAATGATACATATAAGTTAGAACTACCGAATTGTTATTTAGTTTCCAATGTATTTAACATTGTCGACTTGAGCCCTTACCAACTTGAAGAGGATGATTAATAAGGAGGCCATTTAGATTTGGTCCCAAATCTTAGTTAACTCGAAGGTAATAAAAAGAATTAGTTGCCCAGACCCCTTACTTAAACCCAAGCTCAAGGGCTAGAGAGTATGGCTTAAAGTATTTTTACCCTCCATCCTACCTTTGAAGAGTCCAACCTCTTGCTTAAGTTTGAATTGCCCCACTTCTCCATACGCCTTGAGTATTACACTTTACTAAAGATAGAGGAACCACTTGAGTGCCACCTTAGAACTGAACTAGACAAAGGAAAAAACAGCTTAGCAGATATGACCATTAGCTTAGTTACCCTGACTTTTCGCCAATTCCAACAAAGTATGATGACCTATCTAGCCAATTGTAGACCTATCCTTAACTACCCAGTTATGCCAAACAACTATACATGAGTAGCAATCAATCTCCTAATACTAAGTTACTCAGAAGCCTTCAACTAGTTACAGTCAAAACCTACTAAGTTCACTCTTATAGACCTCCATACAAATACGTCACTTGTCCTTTGAATCCACACTAGTATGGTTGAGGCATGAATATTCTCTCTTATATATTATGGATTTTCCCTTTTCCTTTATATATCCTTAGTACTTTCTATTTTGGTATAGATGCCACTTTTTGTAAGTTACCTATGATAGAAGGATGTCCTTATACTAGCATAAATACCTCATATAATGTAAGCTACAATCAGAGTTTTATCCTTAATAAAATTTCATTCCTCCTACTGCAACTTGTTCTTGTTCTTCATAAGCTCAGCTCACATCTAGCTCTTATCAACCCCTTTAGCAAGGGTTGTAGTAAGAAACCTATCTAGTTTGGACAAGTACATTGTATCTAGCAAGTTAGTTAGTCCATGTATGGTTTTATAGTGCATCATATTCATAGAATTAGTGGTATGATTGCTAAACCATCTATTCCATTTATTCTTTGGACTATCTCGAGCTTTGGACCTACCAAATATTGTCACCCTTGTCAATTCTTGGCCCCGCATATCACATAGCCTTCACTTGATTAAAGCTAAAGTTTCTCTTCTTATGATTTGGGTGCACATAGTGTACACCATCATCTAAAAACCTAACGTTATTCTTTTACATGAATCTTTATGTGATTCAAAACTAATTCTCTTATTTTCCTTAAGGACTTAAGGACATTTACTCCTATAGGTACATTAATATCCTTGAATTGTGACAACTTCATGGTAGCATTACCATAAGACATATTACCCATATTCTTCCACATGATCCTTAAAATCTTACTACCATATTCGACCTCTTCTTTCTAAAAATGGCCAAAATCTTACTGCCATATCGGTCTTGTAAATGTATGTGTTTGTGGTAACAAACAGTTTACTATTGCCTTACAAATCATCCTTTTTATTAATTCAAAATAAAAAATCCATGCACTTCCATAGTTATCTATTATTCCATCATCCAATTAAATAATCACATTTTCCTTCATCAATTTCATTAAATCCTTATCATCATTCACATTTTTCAACCCAACACAATCTATCAAATTCTTTTTAAAAATAATAATCTCTTAGCCTAATACTAATGTTTTCACCATACCCTCATTATCATCAAAATCAAGACCATCATAAAAATCCTTTACAACGTTGACATTCACAGGTACTTTAACATGTAAAAGATCTGCATACAACCTAAGAATATTTTGAAAGACTTGTCCATGAATTTTGTGTTAGGATTGCTAAGAACTTAGAGAAGAAACGATTATGTGTTTGTGGTGGTTGATAGATTTTTGAAATGACTCATTTTATTCTGTATAGAAAGACTTCTAATGTAGTTATTGTTGATAGAGGTTTTTCCTGAAGTTTAAGACTGACTAGAGTAGAATGGTATTTGACCTACTATGCGACCATATCCTTCAATTTTATTTTTCTTTGACCTCCTTCATATAAACTTGGGTCTGTAGATTAGCTCAAGAGTGATGATGAGCTGAATGCCTCTTAGCTAGGCAAGAATAAGCCAACTAGAATAGATCCAAATAGCCTCATTTAGCTTAGAGTAACTACCTATAGATAGGACTCTAACCTAGTCAGGCTTAAAGGATCCAAATTCTAACACTGGGCAAGGAAAATTAGATTCTTTCTCTAAATAACCACCCACTAGTTACCATGACGTCAGCTACATCCCTAAAAATTGGGAAGTGGTCCTAAGTTCAAATTAAATGCATGTGCCAAGTTTTTAAGGCAATGGTTACCAAATTCAAATTGACTTATGGCTATAAAAGGAGATCAAATCATAGACAATAGGTTCTTCTAGTCACTTAAACACTTTCTCAAAGCCTTACCTTCATTCTTAAGTAAATATTCTAACTTAGGTATCAAAGTGGCTACACCGAAGTCACTTAACACCCTGTAGCCTTACATCTTTCATTTTGCAGATTATATTTCAAGCTAAGTGATCAAGCTCTCTTGATACCAATTTCAGGTATCAACAATTGGTGTTGTCTATTTCAATATACCCACTATGGCTAGAACTAAGTCCAAAAATACTAACACTCTAGGGGGAGTAAGGCCCCTCGAGCAAATCAAGAAGAGTAGTCACCGTAACAATGTACCCTTAAGGTGCGTTAGGTTAAGCTCCACTACCAAACATCTTAGAATCAAGAGTAGGAGGATGGTGGTTAACGTATAGCATAGTTGGAGGCTTTATGTGCTAAGTTACATAAGAACTCGATGAAGTTTAAGCCAATAACAAATAGTTACACCAAGACTTAGTGAGAAGGATGCCGCCTCTTCTTCTATTCCCTCTCTAAAACAAGTAAGGTAAGATGTTGATCCAATTACATAAGAAGAAGCCTTGCGGTAACGATAAAGAAAGGCTCCCATGGCAAATGAGAATGATCCATAGTAAAAACAGGAGCCACAAGTAGGAGAGAATTGCTAGAAAACTCTACTGCATGCTCCTACTACACTACGTCTACAAGCAGCTATAGATGGAAGGATTAAGCATGTCACTACTCATTTGCCATAAGGAGCTATAATAGACATGAGTTTGTAAGATCTAGAAGATTATATCAAGAAGTTAACCACAAAAGGGGTTTCTAAGAAGGAGAATGATACAAAAGGAAGAAAGGGAAGCCCTTAGATACATATGATGGAAGGAAGGGCCTAGACAATCATCTAAATACATTTCAAATGCTAAAGGAGCTTTATGGTTTGTCTGATGCCATTACTTACAAGGTCTTCCCATCCACTTTGAGGAAGTTCACTAACAATTGGCTCAATTCATTGAAGGTGGCCGCTATCTCTTCCTTTGACCAACTAACTAGTGAATTTGGCTAGTAAACCCCCAACCAAGGACTCTTCACTCCTAACCTCAATTAGATAGAAGCAAGGGGATTCAATTAAGGATTACGTTCATAGATTTAATTAGTTGATGATCGAAATCATGAACTGTAACAAAAATATGGCATTACATGTCATTTGTAAAGGAGCTAAGGAAGATCCTAATTTCTTCAAGTCCCTTGCCAAATACCCATTGACCTCTTTGGATGGCTTTACCAAGAGGTTAGAAAAATTCATTCATCAAGAAGATCAAATGCAAGCTAAAAGAGAGTTAGAGGAAGACAAGCACAAAAGAAGTTTAGAAAAGGATAAAGGATATATAAGGACTAGTTGGGAAGGAATTTAAGAGCTCATAATAAGCTTAGTCAACCTCTAAGAGATCGGAAGAGGTCGATTCTGACCTTTATAGAGCACATTGCCCTTAACTGACCTATGTACAATTTTTGCACCTTTACATGATTACTGCATATGCCACCATATAGTTCAAATAACACTTTCTAAGCATCCCTCGGAGAAAGGCATGAAAGGTAGGGTTGAGATATGCTACACTTATACAACTGACCATCAATCAATGTATCATTTGCAGCCTAGTATGTTAATCTTTGCACCTCCTTTTTGTCATCAAGGACAGTACCATCTTTTAGATAATTCACTAAGGAATCCATCCACGATTCTTCTCTTGGGTAAGGAGCTAACTCACAACTCTATGAGAGATTGGATAAGCTTTTCTAAGGGCGAAACTCAATGAAAAGTTTCTCATTCAGCTCAAGGAATGCCATACTGGCCAACTTTAACAGCTTATTGGCAACCATATTCTTGCTTCTCAAAATTTTGTAAATGGAGAAATATAAGAATTTTTCTATGAGCATTTGTACCACTAATAGGTACTTGCTCATCTCTTCTTCTCTTGCTACATAACTTCCGGTGACCTGATTTATCACTAGCTAGGAATCAAAGAACACTTCGAGTTTCTTAGCACCAATTTCTTTTGCCAATTTCAATCCAATGATTAAAGCTTCATACTCTGCTTCATTGTTACTAGCTGGGAATCCAAATTCTAAAGCGTAATGAATTTTGACATTATGGGGGCATTGAAGAACTAGGCCTGCACTACTTCCTTCTCATGTCGAAGAACCATCAACATAAAGAAACCAGATAGGTTTCTCGACAATCTCCATATAATCTTCCTCTCTAGTGAAATCGACTATAAAATCTGCTAGTACTTAGGCCTTTAGTGCCGTTCTAAGTTTATATTGTACACCATAGGCACTGAGCTTTAAGGCATATTTCATCATCCTCCCTAAGGAGTCAGGTCGCTACAATGCTTGCCGCAATGGTTGATCAGTAAGGATAATAATCTAGTGAGCTTCAACTTTCTCACCGAAAGAACCACGACTAATAAAAATTTTTCAATCTTTGTGTACCGAAGCTCTAGCCCCTGCTAAACATGACTTACGTAATAAACGGGTCGATGCACTTTGTCATCAATTCGGACTAGTATAGAGGTAAGTCCTCGGCAACTGACTGATAAATACAAGTATAAATTTTCTCCAAGAATGGGTATAAAAAGTATCGAGGGTGACTCAAGAAATTCCTTGTGCTTGTTAAAAGCTCTTTTGCAATCTTTGGTCCAATTGAATTCCTTTGGATTCTTTAAAATTTTAAAGAATTATTCGCTACCATCTGCACTTCTCAATACGAATCTATTGAGGGCGGTAATTCGCCCTGTGAGTTCCTACACCTCTTTGACCATGTGAGGTGATTTCATATTCTTAATGGCTTCAATCTTTCTCAGATTAGCCTTGATGCCACGTCGTATAACCATAAACCCGAGAAATTTCCCTAATGTTGTGCCAAAGATACACTTCTGTAAGTTGAGTTTCATGCTATATCTCCTCAATATGGCATACATCTCCTCTAGATCAGCGAGATGCTGATCTTCCTTCATGCTCTTCACAATCATGTCATCCACATATACTTCAACATTCCTATGGATCTGACATTTGAACATCTTCGTTACTAATCTCTGGTATGTGGTACCAACATTCTTCAGCCCAAAAGACATCACCATATAACAATATGTTCCAAAATTGGTAACAAAAGATGTGTAGGCTTCATCTACCTTATCCATCTTGATTTGATTGTAACTAAAGAAAGCATACATAAAAGAAAGTAAAGCATGTCTTGCGGTTGTGTCTACCATCTAATCAATTTTTGGTAGTAGGAAACAATCCTTGAGATAGGCCTTATTGAGATCCATGAAGTGTATGCACATTCAGCACTTGCCATTAAACTTCTTAACTAGCACATGATTTGCTAGCCAAGTCAAATAAGGCTCTTCCCAGATAAATTCTGCCTTCAATAATTTCTAGACCTCTTCTTCTACTGCCACTTGTCTCTCTGGTGCAAAATGTCTAATGTCTTTTTTTCTATTGGACCGCCTTCACATTCAAGTCAATTTGGAGCTTGTGTACCATAACATCTCTCGAAATACTCGACAAGTCCGAAGGTGACCATGCAAATAGGTCAGCATTGGCTTACAGGAAGTTAATCAAACTTCGCTGAACATCTATTAACATGGGTTTTCCTATCCTTATTGTCTTCTAGGGATCATTTCCCAAAGGAATTTCCTCTATATCATTCTCGGCATTCTCTATGCTGACTGACTTGCCTTTTAGATAGGTTTCAACTTGAAATACTTTCTCTCATCTCAAAGCCCTTATATATAAGGATCGTACCAATTGCTGATCCCCTCTACACACACCAACCCCTGTGGGAGTAGAAAACTTGGCCTTTAGATATGCTGTTGAAGGGACAATGCCGTTGAAGGGACAATGCCGAATAAATGTTGGCATGGCCATCCCATTATCATGTTGTAAGGGGACCAACATTTGACAACAAGAAAATCCACTTTGCCCTTTACAACATACTTGTCATCACCGATCTATATCGACAAAGAGATAACTTCGACTACTTGGACGAGTTGATTATTGAAGGCATAGAGGTTATATTTGTAAGACCATAGTTGCGCTTTGATCTTGGGCTTCATTTGATCAAAGGCATACTAAAAAATGATATCGGCCGAACTTCTAGTGTCAATAAGAATCTTCTTGACTTCAAAGTTAGCAACTCTCATATTGATGACAAGTGTATCATCATGCAGCCTCTAAATACCCTCAAAATCCTCTTCTTTGAAAGATATTGTATTGCCAATCCTAACCTTCTTTTTGTAAATATTGCAAATGTAATTCTTGGCGTTAATTAAGTTCAAAGAACTCAATTGGCTTATATTAGGTCAACCGACAATGGAATTAATTACTCCGTTAAGTGCTTTGTTAGGATTAACATCCCTTGCATCTCTCACAGCCATTGCTAGCTGAGTGTCATCCTCTTGTTCCTCTCTTCTCCTTTAAGACAATCTTTTGATTCTTTCGACATCAAGCACTAGAAATTTTTATAGGTACCTACGTTATATTGCATCTTCAATTGTATTCTTAAGTTGAATGCACTCATCTGTATTGTGACCCTTATTATGGTGGAAATCACAGTACTAGTTCAAATTTCTTCTTAAGGGATTCTCTCACATTCTTTCCGGCCACTGGAGGACACCTCTCTCCCTATATACCTCCATCAAAATATCCAAGATTGGATGATTGACATACATGTGGGATGACAATGTCGAGATCCTCGATCTCTTCCTCTCAGCATCTAAACTGTTGTCATTGTCCATGCTAAGTCTATCCTTCACATTTTTCCATTTATCATTCTTTCCATCTCCTCTACTCTAATCAGCCTCTCGTCATGCCTTTATGTTGTCTTCCTGTCGAATGTATGAGATGGCTTTAGCCTTAAACTCAGCGAAAGTTTTTGGCTTATTCTTTATGAGAGACTTGAAAAAGTCTCCATGAGACTTGACTTCATCGATTATAGCGTTAAGGGCCACACTCATATTCAGTTTTGGGATTTGAACTATCTCGACCACAAATCTGGCCAAATAGTCCCTAATTGACTCATCGAACTTTTATTTGATGGTGTTAAGGATCGAAGAGTTCTTAACAAGAAGTTTTCCAGCAAGGAAGTGCTAAAGGAATACTTCTCTAGTTCATCGAAACATGAAATGGTATTTAGTTTTAGGTGTTTGAACCATGTGTTGGCTACATTCCTCAAGGTTGAGGGAAAGGCTTGATAGGCCATCGCATCACTTAAACCATACAACTTGGATAGTATACGGTAGTACTCCAAGTGGTCTTCAGGGTCCTTCGCCCCACCATATGTTTCAAACTGAGGTAGCTTAATGTGTCGAGGTATTACTTCTTCCAAAATTTTTGGGACAAAAGGACTTTTCTTGATTTGGATCTATTTGGTCACTGCAATATGGGTACTAACATGCGAGGGTCCCATATGATGTACGAATAGCGGTTGCTTACCATTATCAATCTTCTTAAAATCAGGAGCTGAGGGTCTCGCTGGAACCTCAGCTTGCTTTTTTGGAAATTCAAGTGAATTAATGGGATCGTCGGTACTGTTAGCATCATAATTGCTATGCTCTTTGTCCTGATTCGGGTGAATACTTTTATGAAGAAGGTTAAGGATATGTTCATGTTTTTTATTTAACTCAAAATTTTCTTTGGCTAAATCGAGATAAAGTTGCTCAAGTCGAGCCAATTGTTGTTCATCAGCATGCCAACTGCCCCCTTCAGGGTGTTAGGAGGAAGTAACAACACCTGCACTTCTAGTCATCCTAGTTCTAGCTATGTAGTCATGTTTAAAGAAAAACAGATGGTGCCAATTGTTGTTAATGAATTTTGGGATAAGGAAAAATCTTGCAAAAGAAAATGAAATACTTAATACCTGCACTTCTGGTCATCCTATTCATTATAAGTATATGAATAAGAAGTGCCAGAGAGCTCTTACAAGGTTTTTTTTTTTTCAATATTTATAGTTGGTTATAGTGTCTAAAGCAGTTATCAAGATAACCGTTAAGACACGTGGAAGCTTATTAACTTAACATCTCTCCTAATATATAGGTATAGCAAGTGGTTATGCAATATAACCGTGCTCATAATAACTTTTCGCGCCATAGACTTGAATTCAAACCAGAAACGCTTTTTATACTAGACACAAACGCCACGTGTCATCTATCCAGTACGAATGCCAAGAGAGTTGATTACCCGACATCTCGGCTGATAAAAGGAAGAGTGTCAAATGAATGAAAACTGACTATCAAGGTTGTTTTCAAAATTAGAGATTCCTATGTTTTTCAAAATTGGACAAAAAAATGTTTTTATAAATTAATTAACATGTAAATACTTAAAATGAAATACTTCTAAATAAAATTGTATAATTCAATAAAGTTTTATAAAAATACTTTCAAAACTATGTGGACTTGATTTGACTAGTAGGTAGGTAGGCACTTTAGGTAACCCTAAAAAAATATAAAAAAAAATTAATTTCCCCACCTTTTCAATATATAAAGCCTTTGCTTATTTTGGAAAAAAAAAAAGCTCATAAAAATTAGGAACCCATTCAATTATTTCATGGATTTTTCTGTAGTAACCTTGTTAGGTTTTATTAGGTTACCTCTTGAGCTTATATTCTCTAGTTTTCCTTTTTTGAAAATTTTAGAAAAAACCCATAGACTAGTAACTAAAATTAAAGTTTATTTACCTATAGGCTATAATTTCATTTTTTTTCCTTGACTCGATTAGGTAGCAACTTCATGTTTTTCAATATTTTTTTTTAATCCAGTCGAGAAACATATACTAAATGGGCTAGCTTAGTATAAATTGGATTAGGAAAAAAGGGAAACTAAAATTTAAGCCTAACAGTGCTTATAAGTCTAGCTGCAATTAGGGATGCATATAAGGAGCTACATTGTGGGAAGCTAAAGAAGAGTTGGTTGATGAGGCCTAGAGCTATTTGGCAAGAGTAGAATAATGAAATGAGTATTAAAGGACTAGTTGGAGTTGCTAATTAGAGACTTCCTACAATCAATTATAGCATGCTCTAAGAGTTACTTGTATAGAGAGATAGATTTTGATGAATCTTTGTTATCTTTTGAATCTCAGGTTCTTGATTATCAAGCTATTTAAGAAATGAATGTTCTCCAATCCATGGGGTGATGATAGGGATTGAGACTATCATATATTACTTAAAAGACATTATTTTATTTGATATTTTACGCTATTTTTATTAGTTTCATTTACTTTTTATTCTTTATTTTTAGTAGTTAAATTCACATTATGCCATAAGGATGCTAAGGTTTTCTATAAATACTCTTTTGTTAGTATCTTTGATTCGGTTAGTTGACATTATTCTCAAAAACCCTAAGAGAGAGCTTTTTCAACTTTCATGAAATTATCAATTCTTTATGAATTATGGTGTTCAAACACTTTTCTTTGTTTATTCTAATTGTAGCATCCATGAACTTATCAATTAGAATTAAACAAAACAACCGGTTCGAATTAATTAGCTATGGTATCCATTTACTTATCAGCTAATTAATTTGTCCATATCCTATTTACTTTCAATAGTCATAAGCCAAACACTCCAAACATATACACATTGAAACCCTAATCAAACAGTCCATATTGAAAATTATATGAGGAGAATTTGTCTTTAGATCTACTCATATAAATAATTTTGCCACTCTCATGATTCAATCTAAAATAAGGAATAAAATTTCACTGTATGGATATGGTGGGGTAGTTTTATATATATCATGATAAATTGTAAATACATCTCTTTATAGCTATTCATAAGTAGTCAATTCCAAACTCTTAAATTATTTAATTAAAAAATAATAATAGCCTTTTAAGTTCAGTGTGATTACTTTATCCTAGAGAAAATAATAGAGATTTTGAAATACAAAGGAAAATTAAAACCTGAAAGCAAAAAATAGAAGTTCTCTATCCAAATATTTAAGTAGTTTCTAAGGGGCTGAAAAAATTAGTTGCGAAGATAGGAGGTTAAAGTGCTTAGGGAGCGAAAATGAACTTATCATTTGTCTAGGGAAATATGGAATAAAAAGGGCGTATAATTACCAACAGAAATGACGCTTGGACAACTTTGTTTTTTTTTTTTTTTTTTTTTTTTTTTGGCCAAGACGCTTGGACAACTTAAAATATCAAAAAGGAATTAACCCGAGTTAACGTCATCCGCGACGTAAGAATGGGAGCAATTTGGACTATTCGTTCATGCTGCTAAATATGTAATATACCATCATTAGTGCTCTATGATAAAATAATGAACATGTCAATATCTCCTAGGTGGCACAATTATAAAATGCATTAAAATAAGGTGTGTTATTTTCAGTTTAGCAACAATTATTATGAAATTATTCATTCATCTAGAAACTATATATATATATATATATGTATTTGCTTTCTTTTTTTCCTCCCCCAACACTATGGGCTGTTTGATAACCAAGAAACCCTGACAAAATAAAAGAACGAAAACCACAAAAGAACCAAGAAATCTGCTTCCATTAAAAATTATGAAGTGTCTCATAAGATACCCCATTAGATGGTAAAGGAGATTTATTATTATTTTTATTTATTTAAAGAAAATAGACAAGTTGAGAATTTTAAATATGAGTCCACGCATAGGCCATTGGGGTAGAGGAATTTAGGAACATTAGGCAAAACGATTGAGAAGCTTAATCTATATAATTTTTCGTCTTTAAAATCATCTAATAAAGCTTTATCATGAAAATATTGTAACATTCTAGTCTCAATAGACAATATTGATAATGCATTTGATCTATGCTAGAAGTTATAACGTTATCTCAAATAGGGTTTCGTAATTTTAATTTAGGAAAAATAAGTTTTTTTCCTCTATATCTGCTTATTTTGCTATTTGAATTCTCATTGTTTATTTATTTATTTATTTTTTACATGAGTTTTCACCGTTTTCAAACTTTTATTAAGTAGGACATCTATTAAGTCTAGTAGCTATTTCATCATCATCTATATATGGCAAATTACAATTCGTTGATAATAATTTATTTAAATAAATAATATTCTTAAATATACATATTAAACAAATAACATAATAAAATAAAAAATTTTAGAAATTGGGAAAATAAAGAAACTTTATTATTTTAGTCTAGCCGTCCCTAACCTACTTCCCCTTTTATGTTTTCAAACATAACTCCATCTTTTCTCACAATATTTAACACTATCATTGCTTGTATTATCATTGGTCTTCATCAAGGACTCTTTGGCATGATATTAAAAGAAATTAGATTTGTTGATAGGTCATTTTGGGCCCAAGCTCCCAAGGTCTAGTCCAAGTACTTTAGTTTGCTTGGGTACTCTTAAGCACCTTTTTAAGACAAAGAGTCCGACCTCCTCTAATGACCTTCTCAATCCCCCATTATAAGCTTAGACCCAAACAGGTAATCTACTCAAGGTTCCCTAAGCACCTCGCCATTTCTGATCCACTCGTAAGCCAATACAACCTACTCAAGCAATCTCTAGCACCTCTTCACCCTGACCACCTTAAGCTCCTTAGAAACCAGACCTACGTGCTCTACCTCAACCCAAATCCTCAAGTTAGGGCAACCTCAACCTCGAGCATGCACCAAGTGCTCGATATGTAGCTTAAATCCTACGGTACTTCTACCTTGCACTCTCTCTTCTCATTAATTGCCCTTTGACACGTGGTATGACAAACACCCCTATAACCCTAGACATATTAGCCTCCCATTAAATGTGGCTGACAATCCATTAATGGCCGATCAAACAACAAAACCATGTTGTCCCCTCTCTTGCAATGCATGTCCTTTGTAAAGCCACATGTAACCAAACCATGGGACATCACGGGCATTAACAGGTGAACTCCTATCTTATTTTACAAGATAAGGAGCTAAAGGCACAAGGATATTCTCTCAAACTCCCAATCTTCTTTATTCCCTTAACATATCGAGCAACCAAAATACTCTCTCAAAATACTCCAAATGCTTCCTTTTTATTCTCTCCTTACTAACTTAAGCATTGGAGGGCTCCCATTAGCACCACCATAGGGGCTTTTTTGTAGGTCCTTTACCAAGCATGGCTGACGAACCGCTCAGAGCAACTACTAACTTACTACTCATGATATTGACCTTCACCATTTGGCACCAACCACTTTAGGCACATCCACCAACAAATGGCTAGAAGCAAAAATACACATCATCAAGCCTCTCAATAAGCTAATGATAGTAAGGCATCACCACCATTACTACCATAATCATTAGCTCCACCTACTCCAATTGCTCTACTCTTTAAGTTCAAGTAACTCAAGACGATGTTCCATTAAATAATAGAAGAAAACTTCAGGACACAAGAAATAAATACTATACTCTAAAGGAAAGTTGCTACCTTGAAAAAGGCATAAGGAAAACACCATTAAGAAGAGCCCACTATCAACTCATCCACAAGGCTAAGTAAGCGAAGCATGCGCTCTATATCAACTCCTTCATTGAGCCCAGTACACCCGTGCGACCACGTTTAATCAAATCATTGCTAACCCAAGGATCTTTATGATTGACTAAACTTGACCCATGATAAGTTGTAGACACTAGGTAAGCAATTAGGCATCAGTAGAGTGCCCAAAGAGCTCTTCCTAGGATGCTCTAAAAAGCTACTCAAGGATATGAATGTCTAAGAGTAAGATTAAAACATTCATCGTTTTTCTAGCATGTACGATTAAAAGAGGGCTAACTACTCAGGCTGCATTTTATGGTCAAGCACGATGCAAAACCCTTTCATGCCTATCATCCTAGAGGAGACATTTCCATAGGGTGTAAAGCTCATACACCTAAATAGCTATGATGGCTTAGGTGACCGATGATAGGCAAGTGCACATGTCAAGTTATAGTATAATAAATAAATTTAAGTCTGAGTATCAATCCTATAGGGAACCACGAATATGAGGAAACATTAGATTACTAGTGATTCTACCTTATAATCACCAATTACTTAACTTTTCAAAATCATTGTATACATGATAGAGCTAACGAAATAAAGGAATAAAGAGCAATAAATAAATATAAAAGGAGATAATGAAATTAAATAATTAAGAGAACATAGGCCTCATAAATCTATTATTTACTACCTAAGTCCATGTGACCTAAATCTCAATTATGGTTTTAGATTGTAGAGATTCTAATAATGAATTAACTAGACTTGCATTTTTAGCTAATTTTTAACACTGAGTATACTCTACCCAAATAGCATATGCAATAATGTATCTCAAGGTCACATTAGAATCTTATATCCCTCTATTTAGCCGCCCTAATTCGAAGAAACCAAATAGGTAAACGTTTTATTCTACCAATTCCTTCTAATTACACATGTTCATCATACTACAAGATCTCATGAACTCTATAGCAGACTTATGCATTAATTCAATAGCCAGCAATATTGAATTAAAGACAAACAATGTAATGTAATTAGATTGCAAAATACATTATCATAGATTGAAAGTAGAAATTAGATAACTATTACATTGAACTATGGTTAAATAAAAGTTAACTAAGAAAATAAAAGTTACGGCATAAAAAAAAAAAAAAGAGATCAAAAGAAATGAGAGAACCCCTTGTGTTATACCAAACAATGCTCTCCTTTAGGCTCTTCTCTCTTTCCTAATCTAGCCTAAGTATCTATTTATAAAGACTAAACTTAGGTTTACAAAGAAGACTTCCTAAACATAGAAGATTTGTACATCATGGAATCACCACACTTTAAGGTTACAGCTGTGGTCTCCAGGCATGATCTTATACTTACATGCAATTCTTCAATTTTGATGGAAATTCTTAATGAGAGGTACATAATTAAGAACATGGCTGTGGTGGCTATACATAGTCTTCTCTAGACCTCAATTCTTGCCTAAATTCTTTCACTTCAATTGCTTAATCAATGCACTTCTTCAATTAAGCTCCAAAACTTCATAAAAGTCTCCAAAGATTCATTGAAAGCTTTCAAAATTCCTACAAATGAAATATTAATGAGTTAAGCTCCTAATCACTATAAAACTAACAAGATTAACATAAAAAATGACGCAAAACTACGTTAAAATATATATGGTAAATGACTATTATCAGTGACCCCAACAACCATCCTGTGCACTTTTGCACCATGATGACTCTCCATAATTTTTCAAACACCATCATATACAAAGCTTTCCCTAGCACATTGACGACGGCTACACTCCTTTAGTTTAACACCTTACAAAACTGGTCAATCAACTGCTTTAATGAGCTTGCAGCAAAGTTTCAACAGCACGTCTTTCCTAGTAAGGTGCTATACAGGGACTCTTTTACGCTTTATAATGTCAAGCAACGGCCTAACGAGACACTTTAAGCCTACTTAGAGTGCTTTAACCAAGGTAAGCTCTAAGTTCTCAAGTTAGACACAAGGTCACACTCTAGGCTATTATCAATGGAGTTGACCCTAATGGTAAGTTGTTTGAGGCCACTACCCTAAACTGCCTTAAGACTCTAAACGAATCCATGTGCACAACGGAGAAATACGTAGCCTAAGAAGACACTATAAGGGCAAGGCTTGAAACTAACTACATCAAAAGTAGTTCAGTTGAGGACTGCCTCAACACTTAAGACGTCAAACCATCTTCATCTAGTAGAGAGCACCAAAAGAAGCAAAAGCAAAAGCAAAAGTTCACAGATTATGTGAGCTATATACTATTAAATCGCCCACTCAATAAAGTTCTCTATGGAGTCTAGAAACAGCTCTTTAAACCTCCTTAAGTTTGAGAGACCCTAGAAGCCATAGAATTGGGCAAGTAATGTGACTACCATAATGTGCATAAGCATAATACCATAGAGTACATGAACTTAAGAACATGGTTAAAGGATTTATGCACCAAGGCCATATCGACTACCTTATGGCTAACTAGAAGACTACTGGACCTCAATAAGGCTTGTCCAAAGGACTGCTCTCCCCTCCTTAAGATTGACCATCATTGACTTGACGTGCAGACATGACATGCTTAGTTTTATGGATGCCTATTCAAGCTATAATAAGATCCGTATGGCCCTTAAAGATGAGGTGTACACCTAATTCATCATTGACTTTAGAATATATTGCTATAAGGTTATGCCCTTTGGACCTAAGAATGTTGGGGCAACATACTAAAGGTTGGTGATGACCATCTTCAAGCCCCATCTTAAATGGAATGTCGAGGTCTATGTCAATAAAATGATCATTAACAGCAAGGAGAGGACTAATCGCATCTAGGGCTAACCTGAGCTAATTAAGCAACAATGTAAACAAGGAAAAACAAAGCATGAGCAGATAAGGTAAGTTTGAAGAAAAACTACTTTCATCAATTCATAAATATATACTAGGCTTTAAGGGTCAGCATCCCTACCTCGAGTACAACAAGAAAGAAAGAAAAAATAAATACACTAAATAGGGGAAGGGAGAGGAAATAGAATATCCATGAAGACTTCTGTTGGTTCCTAATTGAGTCATCCTGATTACTCTCTACAATAGACTCCTTAGCTATACCACCATAGGCTTCAAGCATGCTATCGTCAAGCCAATCAAGGCAGCTACAATTGATCTCCTAGTACAGCTGATGGACGTCATTTTGTAGCATCCACCCAAAGTCAAAACCAACTTCGATAGTTACCCTCTTAAACTCTATCTCCATAGTGATTTCATTGAAGATCCTTTGGATGGCCTTCAAAGTAAGGTCCCGTCTATCCTTTAGCTTAGCTTCCCCATTCTAGATCCTAGCTTAAGTCTTCTCAAACTCCTTTTCTTTTATCTCCAATGAGGCTCTCGCCTTGGCTAGCTCATGATCACATGCATCCATGGAAGCCTTTATGGCCTTTGCTTCTCTTTGCACCCAAGCTGCCTCATCAATGAGCTTCTTATTTTGGTAGTCCAGCTCACTATAGATCAAGACAAAGTCATTTTTCCTCATCTTCTCTACCTTAGCCTCACCTTGGAGCTTAGTGACCTCCTCCTTCAACTGGGCAGTCTCTCCTTGAACCACCTAAAACACAAGTGATGGTGAGCAACAAAGCATTCTACAATAGACAAAAATGAAAGAAACAAGAGAAGAGAAAGTACAGTTGTAGGCAAAGGCTTGGTTACAAATCTTGATGACCAGCACACTAATAAGAACAATGTTATCTATATGAGTCGATTCATGAACTTAGCAAAATGTCCTATAAAATGTGAGTCATACCTCATGAAGCTTGCTTAGGGTAAATGCAGTACACTCCACCTCTATCTTCTGATGGAGAAGCCAAGCCATGATTGCCCTAAATTGTAGGCATCTCCATGGGCTGCTTTTCATAATCTCAATCGTCAGGACCCTGTAGTTTTGTGAGGTATCCTCGGTGTCCTCTTACTACTACTACTCTTGCTCCTACTCCAACCGCCTCTATAACTAGTCCCTTAACCCCTCATCGGTAAGCTCATAAATGATTCAAAGCTTGAGCCCCCTTGAACCTTTAGTAGAGAGTTTAATAACCCCCAACCTCTATCTCTCGCCAGATTAATAGGCCATCTTCCCTGATTTACCCTTAAGAGTTTAAGTAGCAATCGTAGCCAAGGAATCACCTTTACCACGAGCCTAATAGCCTCTGGGATGGTCGTCTATCATTCTCTCTTCTCCTTGATGCTAGCACTATTCTTACACCTTTAAAGAGGGGAGCCCTCACCTTAGGCAGCAACCGAGGTCCCTCCTCCTCTAACCCCAGCCTTGTTCCTCTTTAAGGCAACCAACTCTTGCATCTACCTCTCATAAGCCATTACTAAGGTTTGCTTAAAGTCCTCTAAGGGGACCTGTAGACCTACAAACATAAAGAAATAGTTGGCAAAAAACATAAAATAAGCAAAACTGAACCTACATAGCAAGGACTAGCCTCAAGCTCCCCTATCGCAACTATGAGGCATGATACGGCAAACTCTCAGCCTCCCTTCCCTTGACATGGATAACACCCAATACTTATCACCCTCAAACAATGACCTTTTGTAGACATAGTTATCAACCAGCTACAAAAGGTTAAGTCCTTGGTGCTAAAACGTAAGATCAAGGATCTCTTCCCTTGCATCATCATCCTTAAGGCTGAAATGCTCAATTGCCATTATCTTAGTCAACTTTGCCCACATGGTGGTGAAGGGAACATTCTCAATCAACTTGACTCAAAAGAACTTATCCTTCCAACCCTCCACTTGTTAAAGATCTTCACGTGCTCACCATAAGCTACAACATAGACCTATCGATCTTGGTGCACCTTAGATGAAAGAAATGCCGAAACAACTAAGTCACAGGCTTCCATAGGTTGAATACAAAAATTTCCTTGAAGGCAAGCAACTACAACCAAGCGGTCAGTTGGTTATGTCTCGAACTTCCTCAATGGTGCCAAGTCAACAAGGAGGTTGATTTGGTTAACTATTGTGTTAAAACCTTAGGTTTGAATATTAAGGAGTTTAAGTTTGAGTGGTAAGATGGCCGTAGTACCAAAAGCTAAGCAGAAAGGGGTTTCTCTAATTGCTACTCAATGGGTAGTTCAATAACCCCACAAAATACGGGGGGTTTCATCCACCCATATGCCTTTATCTCAATTGACTCTCTTCTTGAGGCTCTCGAGAATAGTCTTGTTAGTTGCCTCAACTTAGCTGTTGGTCTATGAATGAGTCACTAAGGTGTAGTAAAGGTTGATGTGATACTTCTAGTATAAGGCATAGAACTTTAACTTATCAAATTGAGACCTATGGTTCGTGATGATCGAGTATGGTATACCAAATCTAGTTAATATGGAGTTTGTGATGAAGGTCTCCATGTTCTTCTCAATTATCTTTGCTATGACATCTACTTCTAGCTAGTTGGTGAAGTAATCTACAGTGACTATAATATACTACTTGCCTCTCGTGGCTTAAGGAAGAGACCTAGGATGTTAAGGCCCTACTTTATAAAGGGTCATGGGCTAGTGAAAGGTTATAAGTTGCTGCTTAGTGAATGGGTGACAAGTATATGCTTCTAGCACTACAACATACCGTTGCACCATTTGCTTTATATTCTGCTTCACTATTGACCAATAGTATACTTATCTTAGGGCTCAAACATAAAGGGCCTAAGCTTCGATACGATTGTTACATATTCCTACATGCAACTTATTTAAGAGTTTTCAACTAATCTTTGGCTAGAGGCATCAAAGCAAGTGAAAGTTGACACCTCAACCATATAAGGTTTCATCCTATAACATAATTTTCGAGCATCCTTTGAATCTATTGGTACAATACCATGCTTTAGGAACTAGATGATGGGGTCCATCCAACATGGTTTAGTTGATTAACATGTACCACTAAAGTTTGTCAAAGTGGTTGATCTGTGCTCTTCTCTAATAAGTATTCCACAAAAATCTTCTTGTCGTTGTCTACAAGCATAGGGATGCCCATAGACACATACTTAGATAAACTATCTACTTTAGACTTCTTGAGTTAAGGGATTCTCATTATAGTCCACAAGGTGAACTCCGCAACTAGGGATTTAACCAATTCTAGGTACTTAATCATCCCTTCCCCCTTTGCCTCATATTCACCCTTGACCTGTTGTACTACGAGCATCAAGTCTAAGAAGATGTGCAATTTCTTAGCTCTAACTTCCTTTACTAGCTTTGATCCAATAATCAAGGCTTCATACTTAGCCTCGTTGTTGTTGGCATCAAGTTATTGGCATCAAAACCAAATTTGAGAGCGTAGTAGATTGCTATGCCGTAAGAGCCTCTTAGTACTAGCCTTACACCCCATGCTTCTCGAGTGGATGAACCACCAACATGGAGTGTCTAACTAAGCTTCTGACTTTCCTCTTCCAAGGGCTCTTTTGTAGTGTACTTGACCATAAAGTCAATTAAGACTTGTGTTTTCTAAGCTTCTTAGTGTTTATAATAGATTCCATATGCATTAAGTTCAACTACATACTTTACTATCCTCCCCATAAAGTTTGGCTTCTAGAGTATAGACTGTAGAGGTTGGTTGATCAAGACAATGACTAGGTGCATTTCAAAGTATGGTCAAAGCTACCTTACCAAGATGACTACCACCAGAGCAAATTTTCTATTTTGGAATACTAGAGTTCTACTCCCTATAATATATGACTCACATAGTAAACTAGCTTATGCTCCCCCCCCCCTTAAGACTAAGGAATGAGCTAGGTCACTCTCAGCCAAGTATAAGTTCAAGTCTTCACTATGTATTGGCTTTGAGAGCATTGGTAAAGAGGCAAGGAATTCCTTTAGCTTCTTGAATGCTTTCTCACGTGCTGGAGTCCAATCGAACTTGTAAGGGTTCTTCAAAATATTGAAAAACCCGGTATACATATTAGGGCTTTAAGACATAAACTGGCTAAGTGCAGCTATTCATCCTATCAACCTTTGAACCTCCTTCACACTGGTTAGGTACTTCATGTTGACTATGGCCTTAAGTTTCTTAAGGTTAACTTTGATGGCCTATCTAGTCTACAAATAGCCAAGGAATTTCCTAAACACCATCCCAAAGACACATTTTTAGGGGTTCGACTTCATTTTGTGCCTCCTCATCTAGTCAAAAGACTCTTACAAGCCTTGGAGTTGATCTTCGGGCTTCTTACTCTTAATGATCATGCCATCTACATAAATATTTATATTCCACCCAAGTTGAGACTCAAAGAGTTCGATGACCATCCTCTAATAAGCAGCCCCAACATTCTTGAGGTCAAAGAGCATCACCTTATGACAATAAGTGCCAAAGTTTGTGATGAAGGATGTACGTACTTCATCCTTCGGCACCGTCATGATTTGCTATAATTAGAAAATGCATCCATAAAACTTAATAACACATGTCCCAAGGTTGAATTGATCAATTAGTCGATCCTTAAGAGTAAAAAGCAATCCTTAGGGTAAGCTTTGTTAAGGTTATGCACATTCACCACTCCCCATTAACCTTTTTCACAAGGATAACATTTGCAAGCCAAGTCAAGTAGTTCTCATCATGAATGAACTTAGCATTCAATAACTTCTGCAACTCTTCCTCAATCACTACCTGCCTTTCTAAGGAAAAATGCCTCATCTTTTGTTTAACTGGCTTAGCTTTTGAATTGACCTTAAGTTTGTGCTTTACGATCTCTAAGTGAATACCCAACATATCAGATGTAGACCATGCGAACCTATCCACATAAGCTTGAAGGTGATCGATAAGCCTCTACTTCAAGTCTTCTAACAAGCCTATGCCAATGTGAGTAGTTTGCTCGATGTCATAACCAAGATGGATCTCCTTAGTTCCTTAACTTGGGCGTAGCATCTCCTTAACTGGTTTCTATTATGGCTCAATTTCCAAGGACAAAGCACTGCCTCCTTTTAGACTTTTAGTGTAAAGCTCCCAGGATAACACTTGCTTGCCTCAACATATCCTAACTCCCGTAGGGGTCAAGTACTTCACCTTTAGGTGTAAAGAGGATGCAATAATTCTAAAGGAATTCATGCTCAATTGCTTGAGGATCCTGTCAAAGGGGGATTTGCAAGCCTCTACCATAAATTCCATTAAGTGGACGATCACATGTAATTATGCCTTTAGGGCATACAACTTAGTTATTGAATCCGATTAGATCGTAATGATAGGGCTTCATTTAGGTCGAGAGTTTTTCTCTCATTTAATCATAGGCATGCTAAAGATGATGTTTGCCAAACTTTCTATATCTGCCATCATCTTTCAAACATCAAAGCCAACAATGCGGGTGTCAATCACTAGGACATCCCAATGCAAGGTTTTAATCCCCTGAAGGTCATCATCTATGAAGGAGATAAAGGTGTCGATCTTTCACCTCTTCCCCTTCACCTTGTAAACTCATTTGTCACTCAAGGTGAGGCTTAAGCTTTAGGAATTTGTTCTAGCACCAAGGTACAGGCCTCCCATTATGGTATTAATGGTGCCATTAGGAATTTGTAGTGGCATCAATTTGTTGTGAGAGATGTGGTCTTGCATGATTCTATGTTGGATGGCATGTTCCAATACATTCTTCAATTGGCAGCACCTATTTGTGCTATGCCTGGTAAGTCAATAAAAGTCACAATATTTACCATTTTCATGGCATTTGTTCTTGGTCTTCATCCTCTTAGGATTTGCTAGTAACTCAAGATTCCATAGCTCTATGAAAATGTCCTTTATTAGCTTGGTGAGTTAGCGGGGGTATGCTAATTGAAGCTCAGTATTAGATCGCATTGCTTTCAATCCTTCAAGTCTAGGTCATCTACTCTAGGACTTAGGCAATCCTTTATTGATCCCCCTTTCCTTTTCTCATCCCCTATTTGACCTTCCCACTTCAGCTTTACACTTGGCATAGATGTTATTTTCTCAATCAACGTACTCTAAGCCTTCCTCCAAAATTTGGCTAAGGTAGTTGGCTTACTCTTCATTATAGACTTAAAGAAATCATCATTAAGATTAACTCATAAGGAGGTTACATTTATAGTGGCCCCTTCATTCAAGTGCAATATTTCTACTACCGCCTTATTAAACTTGTTTAAGAATAACTAGAGGAACTCTCCCTCTTATTGTTGGATAAGGTATAGAGAAGTATTATCCTTTAGTGCAGGTTTACTCACTTAGAAGTAAAGGATGAACTTTTTAGGAAGCTCATCAAAGCTGGAGATTAATTTCTCTAACAAGTGATTAAACTATGTATATGTGACCTTCCAAAGAATGCCTAGGAAGTCCTTGCTTCTTATTCCATCACTGAGGCTGTGTAAGTCCATTAAAGTTCGATAGTGCATCAAGTGGTCTTCCTAGTCGATAGTCCTATCATATGGCTCAAATGTTAGGAGTTTCTTGTTAGTTAGGAACACTTGCTCCTAGATCTTTCGAGAGAATAGAGCTTTCCTACTGATGCTCAAAGCCACAACCTCTGTCTTTCCACTCCCAAAGGTGTTGGACATCCTTTTGGCAATTGAGTCAACTAGTCAGTTATAATTATCATCTCCATTTGATTCATCTACCCATGGATTTTTTCCATTCTCCTTAGGTTGTTTACAAATAAGGCTCTTTGACTTCTAAGCATTATCACGACTATCAATAGAGTGTTCATGTCTACTTGTGGCATGTACAGGGATCTTCTCCCAATTAAAATAGTTCTTTTATCTATAGGAGCCTAATGATTAGCTATAGAGACCTAGAACTACTAGAGCCTTCACTATCTTGCTGGGAAGCATGGGACCTCTGTCGTTGAAATCTCCATCTTCCAAGTAATTGTACCCTAAATGTCTCATTCTGCTCCTTGATTAGCTTGTTCTATTCAACTACATAACCATTCAAGGTCTAAAGTTCATCGTTCGAGGCTATCAACTTGTTCACCAACTCCATCATCTAGGTGAGTTAGGGATTCTACGTAGGGTTGCCTTAATCATCCTTACCTATTGCAATGATGACATCTTTATTGCCATCATTGACTTCCTTATCTCTAGCATTTTCTTACTGGTGTTAACTACCAAATCAGCTAGTTCCTATTGGTTAAATCTTTTTGGTTCTTGTTGTCTTTGCTCTTAAAATCTTGATTCGAGATGTAGAAAATTGTCAATCTTGAATGAAACATGTTGGTACTAAGTATTGTGGACTGAATTTTACCGTTAAAGTTTGTTTACCTTAGGCCTTATTAAAAAGCATGAATATTGATAGGATTCCAAGTACTAATTCGATATTCTGCCCTATTTCAAACCACATAAGAGGCTTGCTCGCAAGCTCAGTACAAGTGGGTGACCTATTCATAAGCTATGTCAGTGTTAAATAACCTGCCCTGCTCTGTTAAGTTTGCCCTATTATGCTAAGTACGCCTCACTCTACCCTAACTGAGTCCTCCCATAGACCTATCTATGAACCATGGCAATATTGGAAGACCCAACATGCTCTACAAGTCCTATCCTAGCCTACTATTTGTGCCCTACTTTACTAGGTCTTCCTTCCTTTACTTGGTCCATTCTATCCTACTATAGTCAGCTTTATTCTATTCTATCGAGTCTACTTTGATCAGCTCCTATCCCGCCCATCCGCTCTACTTTACCAAGATCAATTTACTCAATCGAGTCCGTTCGACTAAGATCTACTCGGTCATGACAAAGCTACCTAGCTATTCTATATCAACTCAACCACACTGGGACATATTAAATAGATCGGCCACATCCATGCCAGATTGGCCATACCATGCGAGCTTGACCATTGCCATATCAGGTTGGTCTAGCCATACAAGGTCGGCCCTAGTCCTGTCAGGTTGGCTACAAACATATCAGATCTACCCGAACAAGACAGGTAGTCTAGAATCAAGTCTACCAAGATTACAGCTTTAAGTCTCCAATATCTCTTTGAAATCAAATGTCAGCCCCTCACTTAAAAATCTTATTCAACTATCTATATTACTTATGTTATTTAGATTTTCTATTTCTTGTATTTTTTGTAAGTTGTCCTAATGTTTTATTTATAATTACTAGAATGCCACTAAGGTACCCTTTAGTCATTTATTTACAGCTTTACCACTCTGTATAAATAGAACATTTGTATAAGGTTTTAGATAAATTTTACAATATTAATGAAAAACCCTTGAATCTTTTCTCTTGAAAAGCTCTTCTCTACCCGCTCTTATCAATCCATTTAGTAAGGATTATGGTGAGTAATCTTAGGCCTAATGTTTGTATGTCATATCAAGTACTAACTTAGGTTCGTGTATGGTTCTACGATGCATCATATCCGTAGAGTTAGTGCATGAGATTCACTAAACCATTGACTTTCATTTACTTTTCGAGCCATCTCATAGCTTGGACCCACCCCTTAATTTTTCATATGATACTGAGTTCATGTGTTCACCTATGAATTTGTATCATCTTGGTATCAAAGCGCGGTTCTGAAAGGGAGTATGTACAATTGGTGCAAAGATCTATTCATGTCTACTAATTAATGGTTGTGTTCCTTTCGTAGATGTTGAAGTTGGTTCGATTAAAATAGGTTTGGGGATCTTGAGTTACGAAGCAGAGATTTGTAGGTTAATAAGAGTGGTTCCTATTGTGCCCTGTTGTACTCTGTTCTCCATCGCAAAAATAAAGGAGGTTCATTTCTTTATACACTCATGCGTTTGAGTATATTGGTTACCAAAGTTAAGTTGAAAGTTGGCTTTTGAGATTGAGTCATACTAATTGTGTTTTGGGTCGTCAAATTTGGATGGAAGGTCGTTCAATGGGGTTCTTTTATATTATCACAACAACAACTAGTAGAACGTGTTGTGGCTACTCGTTTTGAAATTAGAGTTTTTGACATTAATTTGTAGTGTTTGGTGATTGTTAGCTATGAAAGCTTTATTGTTACCATAGTAATAGGTGGTAGATTTTCTTAGGTGTTGTGCTAGACAATTTGGTACTAGTAGTGATTATAATTGTGCTAATAGGTTGTGTTGCTGTCTTAAGGATTAGCATAATGCTTAGTGCTCGAAGTGTAAGTGTCTAAACTGAGCTAATAGAGTGAGAACATTAAGTGCCAAGCTGTTCCACTTTGGGAGAAGCTATCCATCTTGTTGTGTTGATTGATAGTACCAAACTAAAGAGGTGATGACATGTCATTCTAGTAAAGTGCCGTTCAACACTTGTCGAGCCGAACAAGTAAGGAGTTCACGCTACTGATTTTCAAAACTGCAAACTCCATCCAACACTCAGCCGACCAAGTTCCATGCTAGTGTATGAGTGCCAAGCTAAGGTCGTGATCACTGTCCGAGCAGAAGTGAATGAGCGTATTTTGAGTTATGCTACCAAAGTGTAAAGGCCATGTACACCTTGAATCGTTGGTTATCGACTTTTTCTGAAGGAATTGTGCCACTAGATGTTCCAAACTGTCATACTCCTAAGGTTACTAAGCTGAGTTGTTTAAATATTCAACTTGTCAAGCTGATCTGTAGTGTCTAAGCCCAAACACTAAGCTGCTTCAACCTAATAGCTAAGCTGATTCTAGTATCTAAGCTGGGTCAAAGTGCTAAAGTGAAGTGGAAGATCTGAGCTACTATGTTCTTGAATCACCAAGTGTTGGATAGTTCTAGTCATAGTTGATGAGACTCCTTGTCAGCTAAGCTAATCTACTAAAGTGATACCTTCATTTAACATAACTTATGACAATCGAGGAAGATATGGTTATGACTATGACTATGAAGATATAAGGTCGAGAATACCCATGTTTGATGGTTATGGACCCCCAGAAGAATACTTGGATTAGGAGTTTCAAGTCAATAAAGTTTTTGACAAGTATCCATGCCCTAAACGTGACAAAGAATATATCATGGAGGATCAACTTCAAAGCCTTACTAGGACTTAGTGGAAGAATGTATTAAAGCAAAGGAGAGGGGTAAGTACTACATGGAGCTCAACAAGACCTACAATGAGAGAAAAATTTGTACCTCCATCATATTAAGACAAGTTGTATGGGGAGCTATCTACCTTAAGGCAAGGACAAATGAGTACCCAAGAATTTGCCCAAGAGTATAAGGTGATCCTATGGCAATGTGAATTATATGAATCTCTTTCATGTACTATCTCGCAATTCATGAGAAGATTGAGGCCGAAGATTGCCCAATGTGTTAACTCCTCAAGAGTAAGGAGCTTAAATGAAGCTATCAGATTAGCCTTAAGAGAACCACCATTAATATCGACCATTATGATGTGCAAGAACAACTAAAGGTTATATTTGTTCAACTTAAGAAGCTCAATAAGGATACCCGTACAAAGACAACTAATGAAAAAGAAGACCAAGGAGAGGAAGTAGGAGAAAGAGAGGTGAAGATTGCTAAAGAGAAGAGCAGTAGAGGTGAAAAGGACCAAGTTGAATCATGGTTAAGCCCCTATGTTCTTGAAGTGGTTCCATTACCCCCTATGAATGCCACAAATGGTAGCTCCAAGAACTACATTTGCCTTCCCCATATAAGAATCTTGCATCTAAGTCATCCGACAAGTTTACATGGCACTGACATGAGCAATTATAGCGTCACACCTATAAGCTATTATTAACTGTCGATAAGAGTTTATCAGGGCCGAGGTGATGGATATGTGTATTAGGGATATATTATGTTGACTCTCGGTACTCTTAAATTGGAAAGACTTGAAGTGTGTAGATGGAAAAAGGAAGAAGAATTGATTTACGAGGAAACAGAGGAAATACTGATTACAACAAATGAAGAGGCTATGGGATCCGAGCTAACTGAGCTTGAAGAGGTAGAGGCACTTCCAATTAATGAGCCATCTTACGTCCTGCCAACACAAGATTTATGAGCCCATAATCTTTTGTATGACCCAAAGATCGTATTACTTCCTGTAATTGATAGTTGCTGGGAGTACCAAGGTGTAGTTAGTTGAATCCATGATGTATGTAAAGAAGAATCCCTGATGGAAGGTTTGATTAATAGAGCCCACGACGAATGGAGGGAGCAATGGATATTTATGACCATATTGCAAGAGCTGGAGTATTGTTCTATATTTAAATTTCAATTTTTTCGAAGGGTATTTGACCTCGAAGGGATTTGGAATCGCCAACTGCTAAGTTTTTGGTTGAAACTCTTCCAAGAGGGAAGGGATTATAGAATTCTAGGTACTGATCCAATGTTCTGCCCTGTTTTGGACCACATGGGAGGCTTACTCATAAGCTCCACACAAGTGGGTAACCTATTTATAAGCTATGTCAACATTGGACAACTTGCCCTACTCTATTGGGTCTACCCTGTTATGCTAAGTACACCCTACTCTACCCTGACCAAGCCCTCCCACAGACCAATCTATGAACTATGGCAATATTCGACGACCCAACATACTCTACAAGTTCTATCCTAGCCTACTATTTGTGCCCTGCTTTGCCAACTCTTCTTTCCTTTACTTGGTCCATTCTATCCTACTGTGGTTAGCTCTATTCTACTCTACCAAGTCTACTCTGATCAACTCTTATCCTGTCCATCCGCTCTACTTTACCGAGATCAATTTTCTTAATCGAGTCTGTTCGACCAAGATCTACTTAGTCATGACGAGGCTACCCGACTATTCCATATCAGCTCAACAGCACTAGGACATATTAAACAATTCGACCATGTCCACGCCAAATCAGCCCTACTGTGTAAGCTCGACTACTATCATAACAACTCGACCACTGCCATATCAAGTCGGTCTAACCATATGAGGTCGGCCTTGGTCCTATTAGGTCGACCACATACATATCAAATCTACCCTAGACAAGACAACTAGCCTAAAATCAGTTATGTCCAAATTACAGCTCTAAGTCTCCAATAGCTCTTCGAAATCAATCATCATCCCCTCACCTAAAAATCTTGTTCAGCTATCTATTTTACTTATATTATTTAGATTTCCTATTTCTTGTATTTTTCGTAAGTTGTCTTCATGTTTTATTAGTAATTATTGGAATGCCACTAGGGTACCCTTTAGTCATTTATTTACAACTTTACCACTCTGTATAAATAGAACACCTGTATAAGGTTTTAGACAGATTTTACAACATTAATGAAAAACCCTTAAGTCTTTTCTCTTGGAAAGCTCTTCTTTATCTGCTCTTATCAATCACATTCGCAAAACCATCGACTTTCATTTACCTTTCGAGTCATCTTGCTACTCGAACCTACCCCCTAGTTTTTCGTATGATACTGCCCACGAATTCGTATCAAATCTATAACCAAAGATTACGGCTAGTAGGTGTCAATGGGTTATTCGATGTAACTACTTTAATGCTTAAGTCAATAACTGTAGGATTGAATGAAAGAGAGAGTAAGAAGGCTAGTGCATGTATGCATAAAGTGTTTTACCTATAACATTTGACACCTATTTATAGATTTCAAAGAGGGAATTTGGATAGATATGTATGTTGTTCAATTAGACAAATATATCTTTTAAATAGATATGGTCCAAAATTCCTAAAGGTAACATAGCACCTCTGTTATTCCCATAGAGTGATAGTTCCATAATGTTGATCAATGTCCAAGATCGGAGCTTCCTAAACAAATTGCCTAAGTCTAAGGTCCCCATGGCATCCATGCCATAGGTCTAACCTAAGTACGGGGATCGAGATATGGACTTGAACTTCATAAAGTCCAGAGGCCATAAGGGTTGGACATACAACAAATGGTATGTCAGAGCCAAGAGTCTAATTGCTACAAACTTGTCATGACTCATGGTCTAAAGAGGTCAGAATAGGTCTTGAAAGCCCGTAGTTCAAAATTGCCCATCAACAATACCTAAAGCTAAGTTTGATACATCAAGGAAGATATTGAGAGTTTGTTGCATCAAATCAAGGAGAAGTGTTCGTGATATGGCTTTGTGCAAAAAAAAATCAAGGAAATTGATGTTGAAGATTTAATTAGTAGTCTAGATAAGTGCAACCCAAATTTTTAGGATTATTTGCTGATGCGTTGCTATTTTTTTGCTAGTTAGTTGATTTTTTTTTTTTTTAACATTTCAATATATTTAAACTTGATCAGATCAATGAAATAATTATTAGAGTTATTCAGTTCAAACACATTTAAAAATACAACAATCACACTTTGATTGCTAACATGAATGATCCGAAATGATATCCTCTTGTAATTCCTAATACTTGTGGTAAATATGACTCATATAATTCAATACTTATAATTTCTTTCTTTCTTTTTTTTCATTTCCGCATATTCTATGCTAGTTGTACACACTGTTTTTTTAGACAATATGACTAAGAAGCAAATCGCTCTCCATGTCAATAACATCGCGCTCTACATATCTATATGGAAGTGGGTTTGCAGTTTCCGTATATGATGGGTTGATTCATTCTGCCATACTATTATTCCCATAACCTAGACATAAGTTTCTCCATTATTTCAACACAATTCTCGACAGTAAAGCCATCATTAAAAGTTGTTCGACTATGACCATTTCGCTCTTACGCAATAATGGGAATTTTATGGTGGAGCTATTTTGTTTGTTTTTTTTTTTCATAATGAAAAAAAAAAGAAGCTAAATTTTGGCCTTAATAGCAAAATTAACGAAGATATGTAAAGTAATTCCTCTATTGTCTGGACATAATTGATGAATTAAATTTAATGGCTACCGACCCGATTACTTTTAGGAATGAAAAAAATATATGAAATAAGGTAATAAATATTATTTGAGCAGTCAAATAAAGGTTATTATATAAGTAAAATAATAATTTTTATCAATATGACCATGTTTGATAAAAAAAAAAAAAAATGTACTGTTAACGATTTTATAGAGGAATGTAAAAGTCCCCCGTCATTCCTAAACCAAGTTTCCAATAAATAAGGGAATAAATGCTATTTTAGATATTCGATTTGATCTTTGCTTTACCTTTTCTGAACTAAAACAGTAATAAGTGAACGGTTCAAGTTCTTGCCTTCACGGGACCCAACTTTTCCTTTACTTGCTATGCTCTGCTTGTTGGCATCCTTTCGAAATAGTAATATGATAATCCTGAATTCATGGTTGATTAAGTACATAAAACTTAACCACTCTCCACCAAAAATAATTAAATCGAGATGATTACGATGTAATAGAGATGGTCTTTCATATCATAAAAGGATATATTACATCAGTTTGAGAGAAAAGACTTTCATTCATTGAGATACTAGTATACTATCAAATTGAGTATCCAAATTTCCGTTGTTTTCTAGAGTACTGTCTCAAAATTTTGAGAGAGAAACCTAATCAATAATAAAGGGTATTTATGTATATAAGTAAAAATGGATATGGGCATTTACGGTCTCATCTGATATGAGAGTTAATTATTAGAATTTTTAAAATAAATGAAAAGAACATGGTCTCGGTAAAATAATGATAGGCAACGACAGCTAATATAAAAAATAAAGTAACGGTTTAAATGAAAATAAATAAAATAATTTGTATAACAAGCCATCATAT
Source organism: Lumnitzera littorea (assembly GCA_024138015.1). Lineage (NCBI taxonomy): Eukaryota > Viridiplantae > Streptophyta > Magnoliopsida > Myrtales > Combretaceae > Lumnitzera > Lumnitzera littorea. The sequence goes on along the minus strand of JAMXBB010000012.1, from coordinate 58,494,100 downwards.
ATCATATAAAACGATGTTGCTCACGGATATTTCTCCTGATGTCCGTGGTGCTGACTAGGCTTTCCACTTACGATTACTCTGAAGAGGCTGAGGTTGCGTGTAGGCGAGCGAGTAAACGACGTCGAAAAAGATCAGAGAATGAACTTAATGCATGTTACAACAAATATTAATTAAAAAAAAAAAGATTTAATTGCATGTTTACCGACATATTTTCACAAAATTAAATTACTACTCTGCTAGGTAGTTATATCACATGTCAAAAGATTATTACAGCGAGATAAATTGTTGCAAGAGAATGGCCTATTGTGACTTCTTAATCCTGTGTAAGATATATATATATCTAGTAAACTTTCAAATATTATAAATCTCTTTTAAATTTTGATAAATTAACAAGATGAAAGATAATTATATATTTAGTTCAAACAAAAATGTTAAGTTTAAAGCTTAAGGAGTATTAATACAAATTTTTATAAATTAATGAGTATTTTTATATCAAAATTAAAATTTCAAAGGGTTATTTATAATTTTTAAGGAATATTTTGCTAAATTATCAAAATTTAAAAAATCTATTGTAATATTTGAAAGTTTATCGACATTTATGCCCTTAGATAAAAATTTAAGAAACTTATTTTCATTTTTCCCAAAGCTTTAAGAATCAAATCCTTCTGCAGCCGACCACTAGGGCTAGCATGTTCTACTGCAATAACTCTAATGTAGAAAATTTTTAGCTGCAGAGGCCAATTATGCTTGCTGCAATAGATTTATTATTATTATTTAGTAATTGTTAACGTCGTTACCCATTTTAATAACGCCACTTTTATTTAAAATATGATGTTGCTTCACTCAAAAAGTGAATGAGGTCATTTACTACGTTGCGCTAGTCCCATACATAATCTACGTATGGCATTTTGCGTCAGCATTTTTCAATTGGGTAAAGACATGGTCTTGTGGGTAGGTGAGTCTCCCGCTTTCGTACGTGGTGGAGAAAGATTGTAATGTTTATAATTTCATTTGTAAAAGCGAATATAACCACATGTTCTTAACATAAATGCTCGTTTCCATGGAGATGATTCGAAACTTAGTCTGACAAAAGGGGGAGGACGTCTGCCGAGTTTTGATAAAGCAGCATATACACAAACGCATAAAACACTTTACCATCTAGGTAGTGATATCGAAACACCAGCAAGCCTAAAAATATAAAACAAAAAAAAAAAAAAGAAAAGAAAAAAAAACTACAAGCAATTTCGACTGGACGAACTAAATTTACTAAAATACAATTAACTGATTTGTAAGATCACAGGACAATATTATAAATAATGATCTTTTAAAGAAATGGAGTAGATTAGATTTCCCTCCAATAGTTATAATATATAACACTAGGCAAAAAATAAAAGAGAAAAAAAAAAAAAAACTGGGTCCTTATTATTTTGGGTGTTATATGGATACTCTAATAATGGATCACTATTTTAAGGATTCATGAATCCTTTAAGTAATTATAATTATGCCTTGACAACTTGCCAATATTTCAATTATTTAAATTTTAATAAGCCTGGTATAACCTTTCGAATCGAAGCAATGTGAACGATGTGTCACAACAGGTAGTGTGCATGTAACAATAAAGTTTGTATCTTGGGTAATATTTGTAAGGTTTTTTACTGTAAATGAAATATTTCAGTTGGTAAGAATATCAATTGTGCAATAAGAACTGAGTATCATTCTCTAATTAAGGATGAATACTGTAGACAGTTTTTGCTTAAAGCAGCTAAGGTTAGATACAAGCTCTCAAATGGGAAATAAGGATCTTTTTTTGTTGGTTTAGGTTTTTTATTTTTGAATTATATTTAGTATTACATATATATGCATATGCATATGTGTGTATAAATATATAATAAATTTAAAAGCTCTTCCACGTTTATAGCTAGAATATTCTCTAATCATGTGACCTAATGATACCTCAGCTAAGCCTAGTAATTTGTGATAAGACCCGCTAGACTCGAATATAACACGATTTTAACTGGTTTGGGTATAAAAAAAATTGATAGGAAATTAAACCTGTCTAGACACATTTAAATTTATATCCAAGTTTGAGTTCAAAACCCATTTAAGAACACGTTTATTAAACAAGTCTCATAAATAGATCTCAAGTTCAACATGTAAACCCACTTACTATTAATAAATTTATATTTTCTTTTATTCATTTCATTTGTAGTAGAGCAAATCTAGAATGTGTAATGTCTAATTTGGTTTATACTCCATATGACAATTGACATGGTTAAATTAATCAAATATAAATATTTTTTAATGACTACATTCCTGCTATATTTAACTTCTTTTTACTTTCTCCTTCCTTCTAACTTCCAATTGCAAGCCAAGTACATTATGATCTAACATTCACAAGCTCTTATATTTGAATCTTTTCTCAACTATCAAGACGAGTGTGAAGTCTTGAGTTTTCTTCTCTACACAATGAGTATTAATTTTGTTTTTATTTTTATTTTTTATGTATGCCATGTTCTTTATCTTTGCAGTCTTCCTTTTTCTGTTTTTTATTATGCCACAATAGTGATGTACTAAACTATTAAACTTTTTTTAAAAATCATCAATTGGAATTTCTTATAAAAAAAATAGTGTGCCCTAATATTTTCTATTATTCGTAATGCACCATGATTGGATTTTTTTTTTCTTATAAGAAAAACAAATTATAGAGAGTAAATAGTATTATATCACAACTATTTATTGTTTATGAATAGATTCTTTAACTACCTCCCTTGAAAATCTAATAAGAAAATATGGTAAATTTAGAAATCAATACTGCTAGTAACATGCTTTTAGATCATGGATCTACTTAATTAAGTGATGTTATATAATTTAAATTTCGAGATCTCTTATAATTTGATTAAACTTTATTTCACAAAAACTTTTATTTAAATTATAATTTTTTGTTAAGTACTAAAACCCTATAATATTTGTATTTGTAGAATTTAAATATTATTATATCTATTTATTTTTTACATGTCCAAGTATCTTATAAATTTTTGTTAACTTTTTAGTTAATAAATAAGTCCAATCTGAACATAATACAATTATTAAATGGATCAAGTTACAGGTTTATATATTCAAATACGATAAATAAATAGATTGTGCCACGAGTTGATATTTTCTAAATATGAATCCATTTAAACACAGACATAAAACACAATATAATAACATGAATTACTAGCCTTAACCTTAGTTAGTAATTATAATTGCAAGTGCAAAATAATGCAATAAGGCATATTACATTAGACGTAAAAAAATAAAATCTTATTCTCGACTATTACTATTACTAATATTGTTATAGTTACTATTACAACTATATAGATTAATTATTGTTGTTATTATTATTATTATTATTTAGTAATTGTTAACGTGGTTACTCAACTTAATAATGCTACTTTTATTTAAAATATGATGTTGCTTCACTCAAAAAGTGAATGAGGTCTTTCACTTACGTTGCGCTAGTCCCATACATAGTCTACGTATGGCTTTTTGCATAAGCAATTTTTAACTGGGTTAAGACATGGCCTTGTGGGTAGTTGAGTCTCCTGATGGCAGTCGTCTTCGTATGTTGTGAAGAAAGATTGTGATGTTTATAATTTCATTTGCAAAAGCGAATATAAACCACATGTTCTTAATTTATGTGCTCGTTTCCATGGAGATGATTCGAAAATTAATTTGACAAAAAGGGGGATGACGTCTCCCGAATCTTGATATCGCAGGATATACACAGACACAGAACACTTTTAGCACAAATACCATTTTAGTGATACGGAAACACTAGCAAGCCTAAAAAGTAAAATAAAAAGGAAAGAGAAAAACAAAACTACAAGCAATTTAGACTAGACAATGCTATAAATACTCATCTTTCAATAAAATAGAATAGGTTAGATTCCCCTTCCTCCAATAGTTATAATGCATAATACATAACAAAAAAAAAAAAAAAAAACTTGGTCTTTATTATTTGGAGTGTTACATGGATACCCTTACAATGGAACACTATTTTGAGGATTCATGAAACTTTTAACTATAATTATGCCTCCGAACACTCGCGAATATTTCAATTATTTAAATTTTAATAAGCTTGAAACAACGTCATGAATCCAAGTAATGTGAACAGTGCACCACAATTGGTAATGTGCATGTAGCAATGAAAAGTGTATATTGTGTATTATTTGTATGGTTTTCTATTGTAAATGAAAACTTTTAGTTGGTAAGAATATCAATTGTGCAGTAAAAAGTCTGTATCGTTCTCTAATTAATGATGAATACGGTAGACACAGATATTGCTCACAGCAACTAAGGATAGATACAAGCTTTCAATTCGGAAAAAAAGAACATTTTTTTCTTTTTGTTTCTCTATTTTTCTTTTAATTATGTTTGGTGTTATACACACAAATATATATACATATATACATGTGTAATTATATAATAAATTTAAAAGCTCTCCCATGTATATATCTAGAATATTCTCTAATCATGTGCCACAATGACACTTAGCTAGTATTTATTATTGCAAGGGCGAAATATGGAGCAATGTTATCATTTACACCTTAACTTTACCTCTTTATGCAATTATACATCTGAAGTTTTGATTTATCTAATTAAAGATTTAGTTATCACCACATCCATCTTAATTAACTCCAATTCACACTATTAGTCTAATCAACTAGTAGGGTCCTACGATCATCTTAAAGGCTATGGACAATCATCTCATTGGCTTATTATGCTAAATAAACTAATAGTATGGATTAGGGTTAACTAAGGTGTACATGATAACAACTAAATCATCAATAATGCGTATAATTAGACAAGTCGAGACTTCAAATGCATAATTGTAAAAGTAGTATAGTTAAGATGTAAACTACGACATTAACCTGACAAAAAATTGCAATAATGTATATTACAATAGATGTATGAAAATAAAATTTTATTCTCTACTATTGCTATTACTATTACATTAGTTACTATTACCATTACCATTACCTTCTTCATTATTTTCTTCTTAATTATTCTCTTCACCATTCAAGAGCAAGCTCAACCCAAGCCCATTAACTCTGGCCTCTATAACTAAACCGTATCATCAATACAAAAGTTTAATCATCTCTAACTCTTCTACTATGAGTGTTGTCAAACCCAAGTTGAATTGTATGGTCCAACGTAGTTCAATTTCCATAATCCAACCTCGATTTTTCCCCTTATACTTTGACCCTCTCATATGTTCAAGTTAACCACTAGATTAGGTTTAACAACACTACTACTCAGTGGCTTGCATAGAAAGTGGGTTATGATGCTATAAATCTTAGACAGATTGCTTGCATGGGAATTACCAATTCTACCACCTATCTTCTTTGTTAGCAAAGTAAAAGATCATAGCTACTTGTTTTCTGGCTGTCCTTTCTCTTCACAAGTCTAGCTCGACATAACACAAATGCTAGGTTATCCATCCTCCTACTCTTCCTGGATACGAGCAACTTCTAGGTGTCCATATCTCAATAGCCTGATCCTTAAACTTGTAACCTCTTGGTTAGAGACTTGCTCTAGCAGCAGTGGTGTATTCTATTTGGAGGTTTCAAAATGCAATTCACCTAATGGGAGCTATTGTTTGACCTAAGTTTTTCACCAATCAAATCCTTACTTATGCTAAACTACATTGCTTAACTCACGATTCGCTAAATGTCCTACAACATAAATCATATAGGTGATAGCTTTGTACCATTCAACTAGTCCAAACCCAATCTAGTCATGCTTATTTATACTCATTTTTATCAAAAAACTTATACTGTTTTGTAATAAAATTTTTATTAAGGCTCAAACTCAAGTTGAATAAGCTTAAACTTGATTAAATTCATTGAAACAATTATATCAACCCACTTCAGAAGAATGATGTAACATCGAAAATGCTACATGACTGGATGTCTACATATATGTTGGTAAGAATGAGTATAGCTTAGCTTACAAATGTTCATTGCCTATGAATATACATAAAGGTTTCTACATTACTTCTATCTTGCAAATTGTTGTCTTTAGTGAAGGCATAAAAGATGTAGCTCACAAAAGAGCCGAGCCACACTCTTAAGCGACTTGGAACTATTGGACAAAATAAAACAAAGATATTTTGCAAGCCAGTAAGTGGTGCATATATATGGAGATGCCTTCTAAGATTTAGCAAAAGCAACATTACATGAGATTAGTAAAGTCATTGAACTATTCAAGCTTATGTTTAATTTTCTCAGTTAGCTAATTCAGATAGTTTGTCAATTTTTTACAAGTATAGAAAAGATGTATAATGATAATGGTATTTCAATAAAATATTTTACAATGTACATGAGTGTATAAATACATGGTATTGTAAACCCTAGGAAATGAAAAAGACAAGTTTACCCTTTACAATAGACTAAATGTACATTAATAATATAAATACAAGATATATAAAGTAATACACACCCTCAATCGTATAGTGCTAGTGTTAGCATGAGATTGGTGTAGTGATCAAGGAAAGCTACCATAGAGAGTCTTGGTAAGTATGTCTACAAGATGATAACGAGTAGGAATGTACCAAATAGAAGCTTATCCAAAGGTAACCTACTCTCGCAAAAAGTGATAATCAATATGAATGTGTTTTGTGCAATTATGATGGATAGGGTTACCAATCATATAAAAAACTCTAAGGTTGTTACAGTAGAGGATGATAAGATGCTGAATTGGGACTTGCAATTCATGAGCAAGATGACAAATCCAAGTTAATTCAGCAACAGCTTAGGCAATGGCCTGATATTCAACTTTAGTAGAGCTTTTAGAAATTATAGGTTGTTTCCTAGAGTGCCAAGAGATGATATTTTGGCTTAAGAAAATAGCATACCCTATTGTAGATTAGCAAGTGTCTGGACAACTAGCCTAGTCTCCATTAGCATAAGTGATTAAGGACATATAAGATATATGCACAATAGGTAACCCTAGTAACATAGTGCTTAGCAAATAACGAAGAACTGATTTGGTTGCCTCCAAATGATTAGTCTTGGGAAGATGCATATATTAACCCAACTAATTAACTACAAAGTTGATATCTAGCCTTGTTAATAGGAATCAGGCTATCGGACCACTGGCAAGCAGCCACGTTCGAGGACTAGAAGGATTGGTAAGACAAATCCTCCTATTCCAATCGACCCCTACCAAGGCCAAGTACTTCTTTGTTAGGTCACCCTTCATGTAGAGCTGAATGACTAAGCATCTCTCTATAATGCACTGAATTGAGGAATACTCACTCACACTAGAGCTATCCAATGACTCAACATCTACCTTGCTAAGAAGCTAAGATAGAGAAACTCTGGACTAACTAAGTTACCCCTACTCGAACAAGCAAGTTGTCCTCATCTTCAATAACCTTGCCAATGTGGCATTGTTACGTATACAGTATCATGTGTAGAATCTGTTGCACCAATGATTGTTTTCCTTATATATTCATTTTTATCCTTTTGTACCTTGTACATTGTACATTATTTCCTTAGGAAATGCTCATTTTATCTTTTCTCTTTTTGGTCAAGTTGTCCTAGCTTGTAGGTATAAATACCCTTATACTTGTAGCTAGAAGGAGAATTCAGATTACCATTAATACATTTTTATGTTTTCTTCCTTACGTAGACACTCTATTTACTCTTGACATCACTCTTATCCTAACATTTGAGCAAAGGCTAAGCGGTGAGTAACCTCACTAAATTTATTCATGCATCATATTGAATTATGTCATGAGTCTTCGGAAGTTCCATTGGTGCATCATATCCTTTGAAGCTGTTCATGGGTTTTGCTTACTTCCTCTTTAACAATAATCATTCCGCACGTTCCCTACCACTTCCATTTCAAGCTTTCTACAAGATTGGACCCATTCAACGACCGACCTTGTCTGTTCTTAGTCACGGTTCACATCATCTTGGTATCAAAGCAAAGGTTTTGTCTAAGTTGTTGGTTTTTCTTGAAATTTTGTTTATACTCTATTTTATGTATGTGAAATAGAGCCAATTACTGTATTCATCATAGCGGTTATATTTGCTAGTTGTTAATTTCTTGAAGTGTTTGTTTGAACTTTCAATCTATAGAAAAAAAAAATGACAAACTTAAGTGTGAATGTTGGTATAGGAGATGACAACAGTAGAGTTGTCCACCATAGACGATAGTTTTAAGGAACCCCTAGGAGTACTAACGAAAGACTTGATGAGGTGGCTAATCTCTTAGTAGATCTGACTCGAGTTATTCATGCACTAGCCTGCTGACCTACTGAAGCCACGTAAAATATCCCACAAGCTGCTCAACCTATTAGAAGTTAGAACTCAGCTCGACTAGTTCAAAGTGAAAGAGTAGGCAAACGAATAAGGCAAAAGATAGACTTGAGAGAGCTTGATAAAGAGGACGAGGAAGAGGAAGAGGAAGAGTATTTTGAAGAAGAGCACGTACAAGTCCCTAGAGCATTTGACCATATGAAGCTTTGAATTCCAAGCTTCAATGGATCTAAGAATGCTAATGAATATTTGGAGTAGGAAGAGAAAGTAGAGCGTATTTTTTATTATTATCATTACAAGGATTACAAGAAAGTAAGAACTGCTGTTGTTGAGTTCTCCGGATATACCGCCATGTGGTAAAAGAATTTCTAGGCCATGAGGAGACGAGAGGGCTACCGAGAGATTAATGCTTAGCTCGAGATGAAGAGAATACTCAGAAATAGATTTATGTCAGAAACTTATCTTCAAGATACTATCACTCGGCTTCAGGAGCTAAGACAAAGAGGTCAGACTGTTGATGAGTATGTTCAAGAATTTCAAATGCTTATGATCAGTTGTGAAGTGGAGGAACCACCAACTTGAACGGTCTCAAGGTTCATTACTAGATTGAGAGGAGACATTGTGGAGCTCCAACGATTTGACACAATAGATGAAGTTGTTAAGATTCCCCAGTGAGTAAAAAGGCAAAGGAGGAGTCGACTAATGACCAAGATGCCAACTAGCTAACCCAAACAAGAAAGCCACCGAGCTCAACCGAATACCAAGCCAAGCTGAAAGATTATTGTCCAAGTCAAGCAAAAAGGGCGACCTGATGGTGAAGTGCTAACCTAAACTTATGAGAAAGGCCAAAGGGTTGGCAGGAAGACAAACGAGATCAAGTGCTTCAAGTGCTAAGGGTTCAGACATATGACTGCTCAATGCCCGAACTGTAGGACAATGGTCATCAAGGGACACATCCCAAAGCTAGAAGTAAACAATACAGATGAAGAACCCGAGGAGAAGGAGGTCCCTACCGAAAAAGAGCTGATTAAGGAAGACATGTTTGCTAAGGACTTGGACAAGTTACTCATGGTTATCCAACACACTATAAACATGAAACCCTCACGAAAGGAGGAGTAAAGAGAGAATTTGTTCCATACCACTTGTAAAGTGTACGATCAGGTGTACGCCTTCATCGTAGATAGTGGGGCTGCACCAATGTCGCATTAGTCGATTTTGTTTCAAAACTAAAGTTGCCAACTCTTGCACATCCGAGGCCACACAAGTTTCACTGGTTGAATGAGAAATGAGCATTACATGTCACTCGGCAAATAATATTGCTGATTACTATAAGGAATTACTCAGACTAAATTCTTTGTGACGTACTACCCATGTGTACCTCCCACGTATTGTTAAGAAGACCATGGTTGTTTGATAGGAAGGTCATCCATGACGACTACAAGAATACATACATGTTTGAGAAGGATGATTGGAAGATCACACTGAACCTAATACCATCGAGAGAAGTAAATAAATTGCAGAAAAAACTTGTTCGTAAATCGAAGAAGGCTCTAGTAATGAGTAGAGCCAAGCTTCGAGAGGCCATCAACTTTGACAAGCCAACCCTTATGTTGGTTAGGTGCCTATTAGAGATGAAGGAGTGGGGTAAATTACCTTAAGAAATCAAGGAGTTACTAGATGAGTATACCAACCTATTCCTAAAACAACTACCTAAGGGGTTGCCCTCAACTTGAGGCATAAAGCAATGCATTGACTTAGTACCCGCTGCCGTACTACCGAATAAGCCAGCTTATCGGATGAATCTCAAGCAAGCTTCTAAACTCTAATGTTAAGTCAATGAGTTGCTAGAGAGAAGGTATGTTAGAGAAATTCTCAGCCCTTGTATTGTACTAGCGCTTCGTGTACCGAAAAAAGGATGGAACCTAGCGAATGTACGTAGATAGTCGAGTGGTGAACAAGATCACAATCAAATATTGGTATCCCGTTCCTAGACTAGAGGACATGCTGGATGAACTCAATGGAGCCAAGATCTTCAATAAAATTGACTTGAAGTTTGGCTATCATCAAATTTGCATGAGGTCATGAGACGAGTAGAAAACTACATTTAAAACTCAACATGGACTTTATGAATGGATAGTCATGTCATTTGGCTCGTCGAATGCCCCGAGCACTTTCATAAGTTTAATGAACCATGTGTTGAGACAGTATCATGGTGTACTTTGACGATATCCTAGTTTACAGTACTGACATGCTTAGTCACAACAAGCATCTCCGAGCCGTATTAAATATCCTCCATATCGAGAGATTATTTGGGAACTTGAAGAAGTGTTGCTTTTTCTAGGAGGAAGTGATATTCTTGGGCTATGTAATCAGTAGAGGAAGCTTACAAGTGGATGATGAGAAGATCTAAGCAATTGTAGAGTGGCCAACTCCTACTACTTGTACCAATGTAAGAAGTTTCCATAGACTAGCTTCATTCTATAAATGATTCATTGAGAATTTCAACACCCTCACTACACCACTTACCGAGCTAACAAAGAAAAACACTAACTTTTGATGGGGACAAAGGGAGGAGAAGAACTTTACTGAGATAAAAGGAAGATTGACCTCCACCCCGATGTTGTTCTACCGGACTTCGAGAAAATATATGAGCTAGAATGTAACGCATCGGGCATTGGAATAGGCGCTGTCCTAATGCAAGAAGGCCAAACCATTACCTTCCATAGTGAAAAGTTCAGAGGACCATAGTTAAATTACTCCATGTGTGATAAAGAACTTTTAGCGTTGATCCGAGCACTATAAGTATGGTAGCATTATCTACTACTAAGAGAGTATCATCTACACTAACTACAAATCGCTAAAATACCTCCGAAGTCGAACTAAGTTATCAAAGCGACAAGCGAGATGGGTTGAATTCCTTAAAGGATTCAATTTTGTAATTAAATACAAGCAGGGAAAAAGCAACATAGTTGCAGATACTCTTTCAAGGATTCACGCGCTTTTAACCGAATTGTAGAACAGGTTATTTGGGCTTGCAAGTATCAAAGAACAGTATTCTAAAAATCTACATTTTGGACCCATAATCATACAATGCGCTGATGAAAGGACAATAGATGAGTATCATGTGGAGGATGGTTACTTATTCTAAGGAGGAAAATTGTGCGTACTGACCTGTTTACTATGGGAACTATTGATTGAGGAAGCCTACCAAGGAGGAATTTCTAGACATTTTGGAGAAAGAAGGACCCATAAATTGTTGAATGGTCGCTTCTTTTAGCCAAGAATAAGGAGAGATGTGCACCGAGTTATCAAAAACTATGCTGTGTACAAGAGAGCTAAGTGCCAAGCTGAGTAAGAGAAAGTAATGCCTATACCTATTCCGATGAATTTGTGAACTGAATTGAGCATGGACTTTGTTCTTGGATTACTACAAACTATCAGAGACAAAGATTCTATAATGGTCGTCATGGATCGATTCAGCAAAATGGCATACTTCGTGCCTTGCGCAGAAACTAATAATGCTTCGGCTATTGCATCTCTTTTCTTATAAGAGATTATGTGGTTACACAGCGTACTTAGAAGTGTAGTCTCCGACAGGGATCTAAAGTTCTTGAGCCACTTCTGGAGGACCTTGTAGCGTCGAATGGGGACCAAACTACTATTTAGTACTTCCTGTCAACCCCAAACTAACAGCTAAATAGAGGTAGTTAATCGCACTTTAGGAATACTGCTTCGAGCTACAGTAGGAAAGAATTTGGCTGATTGGGATGCTTGCTTACCAGTAGTCAAGTTCGCCAACAACCATATGATGCACAACACCACTAAGCAGACTCCCTTCGAAGTAGTCTATGATTTCAATCCCAAGTTGCCTCTCAATCATACCCCTATACCTATACCCGTCATGCCCCGAAGCGGTAGAGTCGTAACAATCCCGACGTGTAAACCATCTTAAGATAAAAGTTGGCCTTACAACCGCTATCTTAGACCTGATCTACACAAGGCTTCCACGACTAACCCACTTTGAAGTAAACAGTTTGTAATTTAAATAAATTGTTTATCTAAGAAAGTGAGAAAATATATATATATATGCTATAATTCAGCTATTGTAATTAAAGTTTACAATATTGCTCTGTAATATATTTCCTAGTTATTACAGTATTCAGAAATGAAAAATTCTAAAGTAAAAGCTTAAACCTTAAAAATATATGTTTATTCTTCACATGTTTTTCCTCACTCCCCAAGATCTAGCAATTGCTAACTTCAGAGTAGTTGTTGCCGCTTCTTAGCCAGCACCTGCACGACGACTATAAGGATGTGAGCAACCATGGCTCAGTAAGTTAGGATGGAGGACTTAAAACTATACCATACACATAACAAGGTTTTCAATCATTTATTAGGTGCAATGCATGTGCAAGCAAATGCCATCGCACGGCGTTGTCCGGCCCGTCGTGAGATTAGAGAAATTACACCCGCTCTAATCCAGGTTGAGGAGTTGCCATAAATGCAATAGCAGCTCACGACCAAATCTAGGCTTGTGCAATGGAGACCTCGCTCCTCCCGCGACTACCTTCGAACCACTGACTTCACCCTCGCCGCGACCTCCTCTACTGTCACTTAGTTCGACTGAGGATGAAGAAGGGACCATTATGCAATCCTACGCTATGGCTTTCGAAGGGGTCGGTATTTAGCCGGAGAGTCTAAGTTCCCCTAATGGGTTGCCATGCATATCCGATTATGATTGCTGGTCATATATTTGATTAAGTCTAATTTAAGGTGATCAATCATTTCATACAATACATGCCAGAGCAACAAACAGAATCATAGCATCACCCATAATCAAGCACATGCACACATTCAACTATCTAGCAAGCACAACAAGCATAATCTTAAGCCTCCAATATACAGCATCGTATTAATCCCAACTTACCTCGACTCCTCGCTCACTCACTCGAGGTCCGATTTGCTCAGGCCATCGCCGATCATCCCTATAACACAAACGTGGTTTCAGCTTTTCATATAACTATTATAGGTTCGTTTTATCCTATAATACTTATTGTTAGGTTTTGTTTAAGGTTTTATATGCCTAATTATCTAGGTATTAAGTCTTTTACAATTATTCTAGGTTTGGGGTTAGGTTTAGGTTCGGTTTTCGCATCGATTTCTAAATTAGGTTCTAGTTCGATTTCTAAGTAGTGTTTTATATTCCAACCCTACAAATTCGTTTCAACCCTTAATGTGAAATTATCACATTACTTCCCGATCTCCTAAATACCAACATTACCCTTAGTCAATGTTTATTTTACTCGGTACACTTAAATTCGTATTAGTGTACCGAATTCACTCCTAATGTGATAAATTTTTACATTTTTCATATAATTCCATAAATTCAAGTTTCCTATCAGATTTATTGTATATTTTTATTATTCTCAAAATATCAATTTTTATTATAATATTTTCTATTTATTATATTTCTAAAAATTACATATTATATATTGTTACCTTTTATGTACATAATGCACTTCTAATATTTCTATCACCCTAATTACCATCTCTAACATCAATTATCATTTCAAAATATCTAAATTCATCCTAGATCAGGTTTTACACCTAATTATCCTAATTTACAAAATTAAATTATAATTTACTATGTTTTTCTATTACTAATTTACTACATAATTAACCTAATAATTACATCTAACACTCTAATTGCTACAAGTATCATACTCCATCAGATTTCAACATCCTAAAACATCTACTTATTCACTAAGTCAGTAACTAATAATTTAATTACTTAACTAACCTTAAATTACCCATTTTATGCCTTATTTTAGGGCCTAAAAATTATCTAAAAATTTCAAAAATTAATTTTTGAAAACGAGCTTCATAGCACTGTTCTATATCATCTAAGTAATCTACACAAAAATTTTAGGCTCGAAACTACACTCCTAAGGTCATTTATTTCTAAACCGAAACATACTCGGTTTTGCATGATTTCTTAAGGACCTTATATCACGAGACCTATTTTCATCAAAATAATATTTTTCCTAAAAACTACATACAAAAATATTTCAGAATAACAAAATTCATAATTTTCTAATAGTATTTACTATTTTTACAAAATTACACAAGAATCGGGCTAGAAATTGGACTCACCGATTTGGGTGGCTCTGGCCACCGCCGGCTACCGTGCCCTTGTCGACCGGCCTAGGCACTGCCACTACCATGTGGTGGTGGTGATGGTGGCCGTCCACTCCCAGCTACTCGTCTGGTGTGGGTTTCCTTTGAAAACCCTAATTGCACAGTTTTTTCTAATTTTTTTCTAAACCGAATTTTTCTCTCAATTTTCACCTCTCCCTATTTTTCTTTGATTTGTATCTGTCCAAATGAGCTTCTGAATTTTTCTTACTATTCATAGAGCTTTAGTGTAATTATAGTGCATTAAATTAGATAAGACAATTGCCTTATCCCTTAAATTTTGGCTTTTGTGTTGCCTAATTCTAATTGGTTAATTTTTCTTTTTCAGATTCTAACTTACCACGACTAAGTTTACATCATTCCATACCCTTCTGATTTTTCCACAATTAATTTATAATTTTCTTTAATTATTTTCTAAGTTTTTTGCCAATTTAGGTAATTTCGCATATTTTTATTTACACGTAAATACATGTGGGGTACATGTGAACATTCCTAATTATTATTTTGGTTATTATAAAATTTTTAGTATACATATAATCTATCTCTATTAATTTATTAGTTATTAGATTACACTTTTTGCCTTTTCAGTAATTAGCAATTATTATGCTAAAAATTTGAAAATTTTATAATCTCCTATTTTATTACTTATTTTTTTAAATTCACGTTTACGGGATCATTTTTACTAATATTTCTCTCAATAGTTTATAATTTAGGCTTGATCGGATCTTTCAGCCAATCAAAACCTTGAGTGATTGGTTGTGGGGCTTACAATACCCATGCAAAAGGACCATAACGTGAGGGCTAGAGCATAATCCCTTCGGTACATCTATAACACAATTACTTAGCACATCAACCAAGCAGTCAGAAAAATACGAGAGAAGACAAAGGGTAAAACTACTAGACAATTCCATCTAGGAGACTTAGTATAGCTACACCTCAATAAGGAACAATTCCCGAATAGGAGGAGGAACAAATTATCTATAAGAGATAAAGGACCCTTCAAAATCCTCTAGAAGATCAATGACAATTCTTATATATTGGAATTGCTCGAGGATTATGGAGTTTCCGATGCCTTCAATATTGTTGACCTCAGTTCGTATCACCTTAATAGAGAACTGAATGAAGACCATTCGGATTTGATCCCAAATATAAAACAACCTGGAGGGAATGATGGGAATCAGGCTGCTAGACCACTAACTCATAGCAGCGCTCAAGGACTAAAAGGATTGGCAAGACAAATCTTCCTGTTCTAGCTAACCCCTGCCGAAGCTGAGTATTTCCTTGCTAGATTACCCTTCATGCCAAACCAAATGATTGCCCAACTCTCTATAGTGCGTCGAATCAAAGAACACTCACTTGCGCCTGAGCTGTCCAATGACTTGTTATCTATCTTATCGAGAAGCTGAGATAGAGAGACTCCAAGCTGACTAAGCTACCCTGCTCGAATAGGCAAGCTGTCTGCACCTTTTTGTCCACAACTTCTAATAGCCTCGCCATTATAGCATCACCAAATGTACAGTATTGTGTGTAGAATCCGTTGCACCGATGATTTTTTTCCTTATATATTCATTTTTACCCTTTTCTACCTTGTACTTTACTTCCTTAGGAAATGCCCTTTTTGTCTTTTCCCTTTTTAGGTAAATTGCCCTAACTTATAGGTATAAATACCCTTGTACTGGTAGCTAGTAGAACTCAAATTACCATTAATATACTTTTGTGTTTTCTTCTTTATGTAGACATTTTGCTTACTCTCAACATCATTCTTATTCTAACCCTTAAGCAAGGCTAAGTCATGAGTAACCTCACCAGAACGATTCGTGCATCATATCAAATTGTGCCATGAGTCCTCAAAAGTTCCATTGGTGCGTCATATCCTCTGAAGTTGTTCATGGGTTTTGCTTATTTCCTCTTTCACAATTATCATTCTAAATGTTCCCCACCACTTCCATTTCGAGCTTTTTATAAGCTTGGACCCATTCAGTGACCAGCCTTGTCTATTCTTAGTCGTAGTTTGCATCACTTGTGATAGTAAGGTATTGAAGTGCCCCAACAATTTCTCAGTATATGGTAGGATTGGACTATAAGGGGAAACTATGGGCACTAAGGTGACTACAAATAGTAAGTAATCTTTTCATGGGTTTGGAAAGGTACATCTGATGGCATTTGAGCAAGTCACGGATGAAGTGAGATTAACTCAGGTACAATCCCTGAGGTGTGCAAGTAGCCTTAATACCCAAGAAGAAATGTAAAGACCCAAGGTCTTACATGGCAAACGGATATAAGTGAAGAGAAATGTGATAAATAAGGAGACAAGGATTGTTACTAGTAAGAATAATGTCATCAAAGTAGAGGAGAAGAACAAGAATGTCAGACCCTTGAGAGAGTATAAATATGGATGAGTCAACCTTACTCTTTTGAAATCTTATATGAAAAAGAAAGGTACTAAATCGATGAAACCAAGCTCAAGGAGCTTGTTTCAAACCATATAAAGACTTCTTGAGTTGACAAACGTGATCAAGGTAACGAGGATGAATAAACCCAGGTAGCTATTTTATGAACACTATCTCAATTAAATAACAGTGAAGAAAAGCATTTTTAACATCAAATTAATGAATTACCCAAGAAGAAGAGACCGTATGCAAGAGAATAAAGCGAATCAATACCATCCTACTAAGAAAACCCTTAAGCAATAAGTCGAGCTTCATAGTGCTCAACTTGGCCAACAGCATTGTATTTGGTGTGAAATTTCCATGTATTGCCAACAACATTTTGGTATGGATAGGGAGGTACAAGGACCCATGTGTGGTTCTGAAGGAAAGAGTTGAATTCGTCTCTCATGGTAGCAACCTAGGTAGGGTTACGAAGTGCTTCAATATAATGATGGGGTTCAATCGAGTATGTATGTATATTAAGGTTGAGAAGGATTTTAGGCTTGGTGATGCCAAAATGGGAGTAAGTACACATGGAGTGAGTTGGCTAGGAATGCTGGGTAGAGGTAGAGGAAGAGGGTAAAGGAGTAATGGTGGAAGTTGGAAGAGAAGTAGTAGGAGTAGTGGGGTGTTCGTTTAGAGAAGGGCAAGGGAAAGTGCTTCTATAAACATGTGTGATGGGTGGGGGTACAATGGACAAGGTAAAGCAGGTGGTGGGTGTGTTAAGGAGAAGATCAAAGGTAGGGATAAGTATGGGGTTAGGGACTAAAGGAGATGTAATGCGTTGAGTGGTAGTAAATAAGTATTGAGAAGATTCTGTTGAGCTGGTACGAAGTGAGTATTGGCCAAAAAATGGGGGGAGAGGGTGCAGTTGAGGTGAAGGTATGGTTAAGGTAAGAGAGGGTGAGTCAGATAGTGTAATAGGTGGAGCAGTAGGGGAGGCAAGAAGTGTAGTGCAGGGAAAAATAGTTACATGAAACTTGACATGATGGGTAATGTAGATACTCCCTAAAATAGGGTTTAGGTAGCAATAGCCTTTGCATTGAGCTGGGTAACCAATGAAAATACAAGGAACCAAGTGGCAAGAGTGTTTATTCTAGGGTTGAGGTGTAGTATTTAGTAACAAAATGTTGGATTTTAGGGAATCAAATTATGTTATGAGCGCAACAGAATTTCAAATCTTTATTATACCTAAACGGCTTAAGAACCATGCATTTCATTTAAATTTTAAAGAACTGCAAATTTTACGTCATTTGAAGCCTTCAAAATTCACAAATAGGTGAATCAATAGCTGTTACAAAATGTGAACACCCTCTACCAATATCCACACATAAACAAACACATTGAAACCAGCTGTAGCATGCTAGCACCACATAACGAATTTGTATTTGTCTAGGAATTCACTTGTAATCTCTTATGTTTTTCTCTCTCTGTTTAAGCCAACACACTTTCTCTATGGGTCTAATGATGATGGCAAGGTATCAACGTAACCTTAATAAAAAGCTACCTCTATCTATATGTAGAGGAGCGATAATATCTTTTAGAAGATATTATGAGATATTAAAGATATTAACAATATTTAATATGTCATCTTATTATTTATTATTTTTTTCTCCAAAAATAATAAATGTCATTATTTATCATTCTTGAACTATTTAAAAATAATAAATATTTCAATAATTTTTACTAGGTTCATTTAAAATAAACCAATAGCCCATTTGTTTTATTCTTTCTGTGTGACCTTATAGATTTATCTAATGTTGGCAGTAAACCTAAAAGTCCTTTTTGCACCTACAAGACATAAGTAACCTCTAGTAACATATCATGCCTACCCAAATTAAGTGAAGGTCGGTGATCCAACTCTACAAATTAAATAATTAGTTATTTAGTCCCTTTGTCACATGATATCTAATGATTAAACATAAGGCATGGATCAAAACACCCTTATATTGTTTAATCACTCGTTTCTTGAATCCAAAGTTCGACTTACTTAAATAAATGATATTGATAACTTTTTATCAATTTGTTTAAGCACGGCCATGCATTTTTCTTGGTCTCACTCTTTAAGGGGGCCAAAAGATATCTCTCTCAAATTAATGAGAGAAACAAATTCCTTCACAAACACTTATATTCCTCTATATAATTTATTCCAAATCCAATCATAGTCTTATGGTCATTCAATTAAAAATGATAAAGAACTAAGTCAAAACATGGAACTTATTATGTAGGAATCCATGATGTCATCAAGTCAACAAACTGAAGTAACACTGTAGTGAGTAGCACTTGTCAGATTGATCCATGTAGTACTCTTACGGTGGGTTGTTCTAATACAATATATTCTTAAATGTATCTATGTGCTAAATTGATATCTCATATCCATAATCAGTAAAATATGATTATCATTCTGCCAATATACTAGTCTTAATTCATTATTGTTCCATATAATGAGCAACTAGAGATAATTTATAATAGTGTTATCATTACCTTATGGTTTTACTATTAAAATCACGTACTTTAATGACATAAGGAAGAACAACTATTCAAGGAATCCTTTTATCATGGTAAAAGGCCAATAATAACATGATAAATAAAATGATTCATATCATGAAAAAAAATAAGTACTCAAATAACATAAAATCCATGTGGCCTATGGTACATCTTTAGCAATGTCGAACTTGCACCAGGCCTAGATAGACATAAATCTAATGGCTAATGCTCTAATATGACTATCATGCTTAGACTAAGGGAGAGGCTTAGTTAATGGATCCACTATGTTTTCATCTATTGGTACTCTGCATATCTTAACATCTCCTCTATCAAAAATATCTCAAACAAGATGGTAATGCTTAAGTATGTGTTTGCATCGTTGCTATGATCTAGGTTCCTTATCCTATGCATTGGCCCCTTTGTGATCACAATATAGGTTCATTAGATCTACAATGCTAAAAACAACTCCCAAGCTACTAATGAAGTTCTTAATCCAAACACTTCCTTAGCCACATCCAATTTTTCTATATACTCAACCTCTGTAGTAAAATCAACAATCGTCTCCTATTTGGAACTCTTCTAACTTACAATGCCTCCATTCAAACAAAACATATAGCTAGATTCGATCAGAAGTCATCTATATCAAATTGGAAACTAACATCTGTGTAACCATTTGCAACAAACTAAGCCTCTTGTCCTCCATACATCAAGACCACATCTTTAGTTCTTCTCAAGTACTTCAGGATGTTCTTAACTGCAATCTAGTGACTCACTCAAGTCAAACTGGTACCTACTAGTAATGCTCACGGCATAAGCAACATCTGGTCGCATAACAAGGAATACATGATGGAACCAATAACCGAGGCATATGGAATCTTACTCATACACTCCCATTCTTCCTTAGAAATAGGACATTGAGTCTTACTTAATTTAATTTCATGTGACATTACCAAGAATCCTCTCTTAGAATTCTCTATACTAAACCTTTTTAGTACCTTATCAATGTTTGCACTCTAACTTAAGATAATAAGTCTTCGAGATCTATCCTTATAGATCTTGCTAACTAAGATGTAGGGAGCTTCACCTGAGTCCTTCATTGAGAAACAATTTCCTAACCATGTTTTGACATTCTGCAAGGTAGGAATATCATTTTCAATGAGTAATATATCATCTACATAAAGCACTAAGAAGAATATTGTACTCCCACTAACCTTGTTGTATACACAAGGTTCATCTTCATTTCTAATGAAAACAAACTTTTTGATTGCTTCATCAAAATAATGATTCCAACTCCAAGACACTTGCTTCAATCCATAAATGGACTTTTAAGTAATATGTGAATTCTCTGTGTTGATAAAACCTTTAGGTTATGTCATGTATACTTCCTCGAGGAGGTTTCCATTTAGAAATGATGTTTTGACACCCATTTGCCATGTCTTGTAGACATAGTACACTGCTACGGTAGGAGGAATTCTAGCAGACTTAAGCATGACTATAGGTGAAAAGGTTTCATCATAGTCTATGCCATGAGTTCATTTGAAACCCTTTGTAACTAGTTATGCTTTATAGGTATGCACATTGCCATCCGTGTCAGTTTTCTTATTGAATACCCACTTACACCTAATGGTTTTAATGCCATCAATGGATCAATCAAAGTCCGTACTTGATTGTCATACATGGATTACATTTCTGATTTTATGACTACTAGCCATTTCTTAGAGTTAAGGCCCTTCATTGCTTCCAAATAGCATGTGGGCTCATCTTAATCTATGAGCATCACATTGCAATTGTCAGTAATGAGAAATACATATCTCTTAGGCTTGTGAAGAATCCTACCAAATCTATGTAGGCCTTGAGTTATTGTTTCGAGTTTAATAACTACTTGTGAATCTAATTAAACATCCATCATTGATTATGTGGTCATTTGTGGTTCCTAAACTTCTTTGAGTTAAATTCTACTCCTACTGGTTCTTTTGGAAATGAATACTCTTTCCAAGAAGTAACCATTATAAGCTACAAACACTTTGTTCTCTGATGGGTTATAAAAGTAGTATCCTTTCCTTTCTTTAAGATACCCCACAAAGAAGCACTTATCAAATTTGGGTGCTAATTTGTCTGACATTTGACATTTCACATAAATGTTATAGCCTTATATAATTATAAAAGACAAATTGGGAGGTTTTCTCATTCCACAACTCATATAGTATCTTTTGAATCACTTTTGATGGAACTCCATTCAAAATGAATGCAACAGTTTCTATAACATGTCCCTAGAAGGATATTGGCAGATTTGTTTGACTCATTATTAACTAAACCATGTCTAATAAGGTTCGATTTCTCCTTTCAGAAACACCATTCCATTATGGTATTTGTGGAGAAGTCAATTATGAGTTTATCAATCAATACCTAAGATGGTCAGAAAATTCTTGGCTCAAATATTCACCACCTCAATTTGATTGAAGTATGTTAATATTTTTACCAAGCTAGTTTTGCACTTCATTCTTAAATGTTTTAAACACTTCAAATGATTCAAATTTATGTCTCAGTAATTATACATATCCATAACTACTGAAATCATCAATAAATGTAATGAAGTACATATAACCTCCTTTAGTAGGTGAATTTAGTAGTCCAAATACAAAAGTATGTATTAGGGCCAATAAATCAGTAGCTCTTTTAATTTATCTTGTGAAAGGAGCCTTAGTCATCTTACCCACTAAACAAGATTCACATGATTCATATGACTCAAAATCAAATGAATTTAAGAGCCCATCTTAATGAAGCTTTGATATGCTTTTCTCATTTATATGGCCTAAGTGAATGCTTGAAGTAGGTTAGATTTAAATCATTAGATTTGAACCTTTTATATAAATGTTATAAATGGACTTGTCATCAAGTTTATCAAGGTTTAGAACATAGAGACCATTCAATAAAAGAGCAAAGCAATAATAAATGTCTCTATGATAGATAAGAATAGTATTATTCTCAATAATAAACCTAAAACCATCCTTGTCTAAACATGAAACCGAAATAATATTGCTGCTCATACTGGGCAAATAGTAACAATTACTTAAAACTAAAACAACTCGACTAGGTAAAGCTAATTCAAAAGTTCCTACAACTAATGTAGCAACCCTTGCTCCATTCACAACGTATAGGTCCACTTTACCTTGAGCCAATTTTCTCCTTTCCTCGAAACCCTGCACATTTGCACAAATGTGAGATCCACATCCCATATCTAATTCCTATGATATAGAAGTAGATATATTGACTTATATAACGTAAATACTTAAGGTGGTAATCTCATTACTCATCCTCTTCTTCAAATCCTCTAAATATAGTTTGCAATTTCTTTTTCAATGACCCGATTCATTATAGAAATAACAAACTCCTTCCTTGGGTGATTTGGCCTTAGACTGGGGCTCAGGCCTCTTAGCTTTGTTCTCACCTTTTGCTTTGCCTTTGCCTTTGCCTTTGCCATTGCCCTTCCTCTTTTTTCCCTTTCCCTTTCCCTTTTGAACCATCAAAACGTCACTAGTTACCTTAATGTTTTGTTCAGCATTCTCGAGTTTGAGAATGAAGATTCCATTAGATTTTGCAAAGACTAAGGAATCACTCACAATTTCTCGACTCCATATATACCACAACAGAATGGGGTCATGGAACACAAAAATAAAACTATACAAGAAATGACAAGAACTTTACCAAATGAAAGTATGATAGCATAATATTTTTGGGATGAAGCCATTTCGACATCTTGTTATATAATTAATAGTCCATTTAAAACTTTTAACAAAGAAAACATCATATGAAATGTACAAAGGAAAAAAAACCCATTATTTCATATTTCCATATTTTTAGTTCAAAATGTTACATTAAGAAGCTTAGACAAAATCTAGGCAAATTTGAAGAACGAGTAGATGAAGGAATCTTTTTAGAATATTCCCTACAAAGAAAAGCATTTCAAGTATATAATAAAGCTACTCGAACAATTAAGGAATCAATTAAGGTAAATTTCATAGATGAAGCCAAGATGAAGAGTCAGATGATGAAATCGACAACACAGGTAAGAATTCTTTTTCTCACAAGAGTGAAATTGAGAAGAAAGAAACTAAGAAAATAAGAGCTACTAAGGAAGCTCAATCAAAGAATCCATCAAAAGATAAATCAAAAGGTACATTAGAGAAAGCATCAAAAGACATCTAGGTAAGTATTGAACCTTAAAGGACTTAGAGATATAAATCGTATCATCCACCAAAATAGGTTATTGCAGACATACATTTTAGAGTTAAAACTAGAGCAAGATTACAAAATATCGAAACCCATTTTGTATAAATATCTGAAACAGAGTCAAGCATAGTAGATGAAGCTTTATCTGATGTAAATTGGACAAACGCAATGCAAGAAAAGCTCACACATTTTCAAAGAAATCAGTTATGGTCTCTTGTTCCTAGACTACATAACAAGACAATTATAGGCACAAAATGGGTATTTAAAAACAAACTAGATGAAAATAGAAAAATAAGTAGAAATAAAGCTAGACTTGTTGCAAAAGGATATTCACAAGAAGAGGAAATAGACTTTGATGAAACATATGCACCTGTTGCATGTTTAAAGGCTATAAGATTACTTTTGGCATTTTTATGTTTCAAAGGTTTTAAGTTATTTTAGATTAATGTTAAAAGTGCATGCTTGAATGGTTATATAAAAGAAGAAGTCTTTGTTATACAACCCCTAGGGTCCAAAGATCCTTTTAAAGAAAATTATGTATTTAAGTTAAAAAAGGCATTATATGAGCTAAAATAAGCACCTCGTGCATAGTATGAAAGACTTAGTGAATTTCTCATTAAGAATAGATTCAAAAGAGGATAAGTTGATACTACTCTATTCATCAAGTACCATGATGATGACCTCTTGTTGTTCAAATTTATGTAAACGATATTATTTTTTGTGTTACTAATGAAAAATATTGTAAGGATTTCTCTAAGATGATGTAGACTGAGTTTGAAATGCCATTAATAGGAGAATTCAACTTCTTTTTTTAGATTCAAATAAAACAAACCAAGGATGATATTTTTATCCATCAAAAAAAATATACCAAACAAATTCTCAAAAAGTTTGGATATAAAAATACAAAAGGAGCTGTAGCTCCCATGTCAACCTCAACAAGATTTGAACTAGATAAAGTAGGTAAAAAGGTAAGTGAGAAGCTTTACAAAAGCTTAATTGGTTCTTTATTACATTTAACAGCTTCTCGACTTGATATTATTTTCAATGTTTGTTTGCGTGCTAGATTTCAGGCTAAACCTATTGAATTACATTTAGCTACAGTAAAACGAATATTTAAATATATATCTTACATAAGTAATATTAGAATTTGGAATCCTAAAAATAATAATTTTGAATTAATAGGATATTTTGATGCAAATTATGGAGAATGTAAAATTGATAGAAAAAGCACATCCAGAACATGTCAATTTCTAGGTGATATATTTGTTTTTTGGTCCTTTAAGAAACAAAATTTAGTGGCATTACCTACAATAAAAGCTGAATATATATTAATAGGAAATTGCTATGCTCAAATATTATGGATTAATCAACAATTGTCTAACTATGGAATAAAATTGGATAACATTCTTATCAAAGGTAATAATACTAGTGCAATTAATTCAACAAGAAATCATGTGCATCACTTTTGCTCTAAACATATTAAAGTCAGACATTATTTTATCAAAGACCACATTAATAATGGATATATAAAATATGTTTCCCTAAAAAATTAATTAGCTGACATATTTACAAAACCCCTTGATAAAATAAAGTTTGAATTTATTAGGAATGAAATTGCAATATGCAATCCTATATGATTTTACAAATATTAAGTTTTTTTTTTTCTCTTTCTTTTTTGCACATGTGCTTTTCTTTTATTTCCCTCACATTTTTTTCAATAAAAGGGAAATGAGTGGCAATTGTCTCATTAATATCTTGCCATTCTTCTAACTAATCTCTCTTAAGCATGGAAATAATCTCATCATTCCATACTTACTTCTGTCCTTCATTTGCTCTCCCACGTTCGATAGTTAAAGGGATTCTCCCTCCTCATATAACTTACTCTTCATTCACATCCTTCATCTCTTACCTCTCTTGAAAAGCTCATCTTATTATCGCACAAAATTGTGTGTGTGGAATTGTGATTTTTTTTTTTTTTATGGCCGAAGTCTACTATTTATAAACAAGTAATTTTGAATCTTTTGGATCTTTTTTATGAGGATTCAATCTTGATAAATCTAATATTCATAAGATATGACAATATCCACTTTAGATTTGTTAATTTCTCAAATTATCTAATCACGATTCAATCTAATCCACTCTCAAATTCTAGAAGCTTTATAATCTATTTAAGCTTTCTATCTTGGACCCAACTTAGTCCATCTTGTTTTAAATTGACTATAGCCCAAAATACACATGCTAACCATTTAATAATTCCTAAGTTTATTTTAATTAGTCTAATTAAAATATTTTCAAATTGGATAAAAATCCACTTTATGCTCTATAGGACTATTTTTAAAAAATATTTTCTAATGAAGCTTAATTATTTAAAGACTTAAATTTTCTAAATTATGCATATATTTCTAGCAATTGTCTAATATGACCCTAAATTGACTCGATTCGACACTTTTAACATTTTTTTTATTTTTTTCAATTTTTTAATTTATATATATATTTAGTTCTTCCATTTTTTATTTTTTATTTTTTTTTTAAATATGGCCTAAAAATAAAAAGAAATTAAAATTAAAATAAAGAATGGCAAAAATGAGATGTCTATAGTTACTTCTCTTTGTATGGAAGTTTGCTTAAAACTTCGCTATAAAGATAGAAAAGACATGCCCATTTTTGTTAAGTCCTAACTTAAATTGGCAGGGTAAAGATTACTAACTTAAATAGTCAGTTGAGCAGTGTCTCATCTTGAATAGATGAGGTAAAATGATATCGATTTAAAAGGTCGATGCAAAGAATAAAAGGCATATCTTGAAAGGATAAGGGAAAAGAATAAGAGGCCCATCTTAAAAGAATAGAGAAAAATGAACAAGGAACATGTCTTGAAAGGTCAGGGGAAAATGACAAAGGGCCTGTCTTGAAATGATAGGGTAATAGGATTGGGGGGCCCGTCTTGAAAGGAGAAGGCAAAAAGAATGAGCCTGTCTTAAAAAGACAGGGCAAAAAGGATAAGGAGCCTGTCTTGAAAGAATGAGGCAAATGGATAAGAGGCCTATCTTGAAAGGACAGGGCAAAACAAATAAGGGGCCTGTCTTGAAATGATAGGGCAAAAAGATTAAGGAAGCCCGTCTTGAAAGGATGGAACAAAAAGATTAAGGAAACTCGTCTTAAAAGGATAAGGTAAAAAGATTAAGGAAGCTCGTCTTGAAAGGACGAAGCAAAAAGATTAAAGGGCCTATCTTGAAATGATAGGGCAAAAAGATTAAGGGGCCTATCTTGAAAGGACGAGGAAAAAAAATTAAGGTGCCTGTCTTGAAAGGACGAGGCAAAAAAGATTAAGGAGCTCGTCTTGAAAGAACGGGATAAAAATAAGCACTATGCAACAAAATTGATGTTCTCAAAAGAATAATTAGCTTCTCGAAAAGGTAGATCTTTCAAAGAAAACAACTTAATAAAAGGGTTTAGAGGCATTGATAATTATTTCTAATACCTAGGATGACTAATGTTCCCTACTATAAGATGACAAAAGTTTTTATAATGAAACATTGTGAACTTTGAACATAAGATAACTAAAATTCTCAAAATTCCTAAAATAGTCTAAGCTCTTAGTATAATGACAAAGGCTCTTGAATAATCTTTTCATAGGATGTCCAAAGCTCCTGAATGTTCTCACATCAAAATTTTTGAACTAAGAATGACTAAAACTCCTAAATTAGATAACCAAAGTTCCTAAGGAAGGATGACTAAGGTTCTTGAATCATCGAATAACCGAAGTTCCCAAGATAAGGATAACTAAGGCTCCTATTAAGATAACCAAAGTTCTGAAAGGATCACTAAGGTTCTTGAATTTTCCTCGAGGGATTACTAAAGTTCCTAACTTGAGGGTGACTAAAGTTCATATTACAAGTTCTCAAATTTTTTGCTTTTCAACACTCAAAGGAAAGACTAGTGCTTTTTTATTCAAAAAAATTGTTCATCTTTTTCTTGATAACATGTGATGAAATTATACCAACTCTAAATATTACAAATAAGCAGTATGCTCATTCTTTTAGCCCATTGGCCACTCATTCTTCATCTTTGATTGCTTATCCACTATGATGATGCAATAGGAAAAAAAAATTCTATTGAACACCTTATTCTTCTTACCGGAGGGAATTCCAATTCAATTTTAGGGTAAATTGCTTCCTATGCCCCTAGGGCATGCTTAACATTTGCATTCATATGTTTCATACCAAGAAAAGCATCCTAATTATCTGAATTGTTTAGTCCGAGAGGACTTCCTTATACTCTCAAATGATATTTTTTTATTCTCGACAATGATTCTAAAAATTATAGTCAATCTTGTAAGTAATACACTTTGATTGATCAAATAGGTCTTTTCCTCGAGTCATAACGTAGGCTTTTGATCATTGGTTTAAACAAAAGGGAAATATTGATGTATTGGCTAATTTTGAAAAATTAATCTCTCAACTCACATTTACAAGTTAGGAACCTTAATAGGAAAAGCTAAGTTGGGTTTGCCTCAGTTTCATAAGTAATGATTACTTAAGATAAGTCGCTTTCTTTAATAAAAAAAAAAACTTCATTAAGGGTGGTATGGTGGGTAGGACTATAGGATTAGAGTTTCATTCCTTTGGGCTCGAACTCTCTTACTCAAGTTTGTGTTTTAAAGAATACTCAGAAAACTCAAATCTTTTATCTTCAAATTGATGGACATAACTTTCCTAAGATATTTAGGTCCTAAGCCCTTTTTGGCTACCCTTTAGGATGCAATCGCCTTGCTTTTGTTTTCTTTTTTCTTTTTTTTTTTTCTTTTTTTTTTTTTGCTTTCTTTTTCTTTTCTTTTTCCTTTTTTTGTTTCTTTTTTCCAAGGTGATTGCCTTTTACGTGTATGAGTTTCCATTTGAAGAGATTCAAAGCTCTAGAAACATAAGTCTAAAGTGTATAAGCTTGGTGAAGTGTACATGGCTTTGGAGTGTTTGGAAAAAGACTATGGGCTTGAGGTATTCAAATGAGAGTATGGGCATAAGTGAAGTATATATGGTTTGAAGCTCTTCTTCAGTCTAAAGAAACAAGTTATCTATGACAATTATTACTCATGAATTGATACAACTGAAGCAAGCACAAGTTAACCTAGCTTATCCCTTTTCTCCAAAATCGATGGCCCTAACCTCTTGAGTCCCTAGTGTGGCGTAGTTCTTGATAAGTTTTACATTTTGTAAAACTTCCCTCAATGGCTCAAACAGGGTAACAAAGGATAAAAATGTTTAGGAAGTGAAATGAATGCCTATCATCATTTCAATTCGTGCATCACATACAAGATAGACTTTCTTTAAGGAACAAGTCTTATCTTCACTTTCATGTCCTTCAGCTCTTTGAATGTTTTTTTTTTTTTCTATTTTTGGGATTAGGGTTTGCCTCTTATCATTCTAAATGCTTTAGATAATGAAATACTTTCCTATCAGAAAAACTTTAAAGCATTATATTTGTTTACCCTATTTGACCTTGTCTCATTTGATAAGATTGAATATTCTGTGATGGCCTAGTGGATCACATGCCCCTCTACCTTCAAAAGATTGCCCCATTTGCTGCCCCCTTAACTCAAGCTCATTAAGTTTGTTAGTGGAATAATTCATAGTGGAGACAAACTTCGTGTTCTGTTTTAAGTTGGAGCAATAGGCCATTTTTGTGGAGTGAGTGTTTATGATATTTTAAGCTTAAAGAAGATTGGTATGGATGGACAAAGCTCTAAGTAAAGTTAGCAAGCCATGTGTTTAGTTTTTTTTTTTTGGCTTAGAATGGGTTGAAATAAATGAGAAGATCTGGTGTCTGTGTTTTAGGTTTTTTTTTTTTTTTTTGTTTGTATCTAAGGCTTTTGAAAAGATTTGGTAATGAGTTTCTCTTTAAGGATTATATTTGGCTTAGGCTTTTTTTAGGGATGGGCTATGTCTCCACCATTTTCATCTATCAATTTCCAATATGCTTTCCCCTTTTGGCCCTTAATATCAGGTTTAACTCATAAGCTACAAAGCACTTTGAGCTCAAAATGAGTGATTGTCAAGATTAAGCTTAGGCCGGAGTTCTTATTGTCAATTGTCTTAGCTTCAGAAATGAATAGCTGTAGGCTTCAACAATGGGCTTAACTGCTCAAAAGTAATGACTCAAAGTCTATAAAATCCATACTTGTTAGTAGACTTTTCCTTTTGAAAAATTTATGATTTTTTTGGCAAACTTTATTCTAAAGGCATTTGAAAACACTTATATAACAAAAACTTATGTTATAAACAGGGCTACTGACATCTCCTAACTTATTAGAATGCTTGAAAAAGTTACAGAGTTAACGAGAAGGAGCAGTTATTTTACAAAGTTGACAACCGAGGGTAATGACTTATTTACATGTAAAATATTTTTCCCCATTTCTTTGTTTGGAAAAACTTTTAGAAGCCCTTCTTATTAATGGAAACCAAAGAGACTAATGCTATAGATGATTGGATTGCTAACATTGCCTAAATAATGGAAGTCAATTACCACAACAAGGTAATGAAGACAACAAAGTTATAAAAGAACAAATGACGATTAAAGGGTAACAATTTCACTAAAGGGGTGCCTAATATTGCAAAAACATGAGTAAGGGACAACTTAAGGATAACAGTCATTTACATATCATAGGTAACAAATATTTACAAGTTCAAGGATTTTTTTTACTTTTCTTTTTAATTTTTATGTACATATGGGTTATTGAACAAATTTCTAATACAAGTATAAAAATAAATAAATAAATACACAAATAGCACACAAGTAAAGCACAACCATGTAGATGTAGGACCGGTAACTGGATAATAGTGCAATAATTTATAAAAAAAAAATCTAGAGTTGCAACTTTATTAAGACCGTACAATAAAATCAATTGAATGCAAATGAGCTAGACCTTTATTGGGTTTATAATTTTAAAATAAGTACAAACATGGATAAAGTGCAGAGAAAATTTTACAAAAGCAAAATATCTTTTAATAGATTACAGGGGAAAGTTTTTTTACATGAAAAAAAAAATACATGGAAAAAAATTGTACGAATACTATGTCACATGAGAAAATAATAAAATTGCAACTCCTTGCCTTAGATTATTTTATTTATTTTTTCAAAAACGTCACACTAATATTCATTTTCTTGCCTAAAAAAATTTAATGCAATTTAGTAGGTTCGATCATAAATCTTATTATGCCACCTTTTATTTGTAAAATGATCATAAAAATAAAAGCATTACATAATACCTATATACAGAATAATACATGGGTAATCATATAATACAAAAGCAAAACATATCTAACATAACAATATACAAACAACAAAGTATAGTACAAACTTGATGCAACATACTATACACGCATGCAATGCAACAAGACCAATAATTAATAACTTATAGGAACGGAATTATCATAAATTCACAGTCAACATTCTTACACACTTATACATAT
Source organism: Lumnitzera littorea (assembly GCA_024138015.1). NCBI lineage: Eukaryota > Viridiplantae > Streptophyta > Magnoliopsida > Myrtales > Combretaceae > Lumnitzera > Lumnitzera littorea. The sequence continues at coordinate 58,462,987 of JAMXBB010000012.1, read as the reverse complement.
AAGTATATGATTTTTTAAAATAAAATTTTCGAAAATGAAGCTCGTCAACACTTATATATAAGTGCCTTAATCTGTTCGTTTTTTTTTTTTTTTAATAAAGACCCAATTGACCGCGAGTTATAATAATATTTATAATTGAAAAATTACTAACCCCTATTTATTTAAGATGATATAGGAAAGTAAGATCTATGGGTCTCAAACTCTACAACCTTAACCATTCTTAGAGAAATTCCTAATGGGTTATATCAAAGCATGAGTAAACTCACCTATCACTATTAGGTAAGAGTAAAAACTCCAATGACCTGAGGGTTAAACAATGGCAGCCCGCCCTAGATTCCTAAGATGGCCTAAGTCTAACCACATCTAAGCATACACATATGATTTTTGAAAAATATAATCCTCCCTAATTCCCTAAGATAGGGCCCATTGGGCCGGCTTCTTTCTAGTAGACATACATCAACAAAACCCAGTCAGTACAACTATTTATAGTAATATGCAACAAAAATAAAAATGAAACTGAAGGCACATTAATTACTTTTCTAAAATTCTTACATGGATAACCTATATTAAGTTCAACTCACTTAATATAGATTACTCGACATAATATTAACGAAAAAGTATTTTTCTTTAAAAAATGTTTAGGAAAATAATTTTAAAAAATAAGTTTAGAGTCGCCAACCAATGAAAACTAACAAAAAGAGATATTATGGTTTTTAGGCGGAAAAACCCTAATTTAGAAACTAGTCTACGAATTTTCTAAAAAATATTTTTTCAAAAAATTTAGCTAAAGAAATAGGTTTGGAGACTAACTTATTAAGATAAAACTCAACATTTAAAAATTAAGAAAAACAATTCATGGGCCTTTTATTTTTTGAATTTTTCCTAAAAATATGAAAACATGCAAAAATGAAAAAATGAAAAAAAAAATGAATTTTTTAATTACTTTTTATTACGAAATTTCACAAAAAATGAAAAGAAAACAAAATATTTATAAATTTTACAACTGTCATAGAAATGCTTATGTACCCACTAATTGAGACCAAACCGACCGTAGTTCTCATTTTTTTAAAAGCTTTAGTGGGTTGACAAATTTTATTTTTGAAAATAAGCTAGGTTTACATTTTTTAACCAATTTACTTTTATTAAGCAAAATCCTTAAAAAAAATAAAAACCTAATTTTTATTCCCAATTAAAAAAAAAAACTAAAGACTTAATTTTTAAAACGACTCTAAGTTAGTTTTTTTTTTATTTTAGGAAAAATTGTTACATGACAAAACTTTAAAAAAATCCTAAAGGACCTAAATGAGAGAAAAATAAATAAATAAAATATGCAAGTTTTATGAAAATAAGTTAATATGCAATTATCATGAAAAACGTGTTGTTTTATGAAAAAAAAAATGCAATTACTACTAATAATATGCTGAACCATGAAAAAAAAGTCTAAACTATGAAAAAAATATATAAACCATAGAAAAGATATATAAATCATAGAAAAGATATATAAATCATAGAAAAGATGTCTAAATCATAAAAAAAAATATTTAAACTATGGAAAAGAAGCCTAAATCATCGAAAACACGCTAATTAAAATTTTTTTTATTCTATGAAAAACTAATGAGTAACAAAATGATTTTTCTAAAAACCACTAAAATACCGACTTTATTTAAAAATATAGATTTAATAAAAAACATGCAAATTTAAACAAAAGATGCAAATTTCCTATAGAAGTGCAATATCTAACAAAAATATTAAATTTTATTAAAATATACAATTTTCACTAAAAATATGCAACTTTATGCTAAAACATGCAATTTATGCAAGAGATACAAAAGGTATGAATCAATAGAAATCGACATAAATGACTTACAAAGATTTAAATTAGTAATGATTCTACATAAAATCCTAATCGTGTAAAAACTAATATGACACATAAAACTCACAAAGATAACAATAGATAAATAAATCATGTAATTAAAAGAACTAAAACTAGCACTAAAATAAAACCTGCATAAAAATAAACTAAAATTAGTATGGGTTATTAATAAAATAAACTATCTAAACCAAAAAAATGAGGGAAAAAAATAAAATAAAACAAACTAAACTCACGTATTACAATTACTCGTGTACAAGTCAAATCCAACAGCAAATCTAGGAAGTTGTTTGTGGGTCAAATCAACTCAAGTTCAAGTCACCAATGGCAACAGCAAATTCAACTTCGCACAAAGACTTTTAGATGTAAGATCAAATGGGGACTTCAACTTTCATGAGAAAGTGAATGGTGAAATTGAGGTTGGCACCGATGCTACAGTGTTTCATGGTAACTTAACAGTGTTTGAAGAATTAGGCGGCAATAGTGGTACTTTGTACTGTAGTTACGAGAGAGGGTCTGTGAACAGTCATGAGGTTGAGTTGGCTGGTCACTACTATATGTAGTCGAGTGAGCATAGGGTTCGTAATTTAAGGGTTGAAGGAGTTGCTATGGTTGTCAATTGAGATTGTCAAGGGACTGTGTGATAGTCTGGAGGATGTAGATGGCGTGTTTGAGTCAGGTTGAAGTAGTGTAGTGTTATAAGTGAGACGTGCAGTATATGGAGTTTGGACTGTGAAGTTACTGTACGCAAGAGTCGAAAAAATTGTAGGTGTGGAATTGTGATTTTTTTTTTTTATAACCAAAGTCTACTATTTATAAACGAGTAATTTTGAATCTTTTGGATCTTTTTAATGAGGATCTAATCCTAATAAATCTAATATTTATAAAATATGACAATATCCACTTTAGATTTGTTAATTTCTTGAATTATCTAATCACGATTCAACCTAATCCACTCTCAAATTCTAGAAACTTCAGAATCTATTTAAGCTTTCTATTTTAGGCCCGACCAAGTTCATCTTATTTTAAATTAACTACAACCCAAAATACACATGCTAACCATTTAATAAATTCTGAATCTATTTTAATTAGTTCAATTAAAATATTTTCAAATTGGATAAAAATCCACTTTATGCTTTATAGGACTATTTTTAAAAAAATATTTTTCTAATGAAGCTCAATTATTTAAAGACTTGAATTTTCTAAATTGCACGTATATTTCTAACTATTATCTGATCTGACCTTAAATCGACTTGATTTGATGCTTTTGACACTTTGTATTTTTTTTAATTTTTTTCAATTTTTTAATTTATAATTTTTTTTTAGTTTATCCTTTTTTTTTTTTGTAAACCTAGCCCAAAAATAAAAACGAGACTAAAAGTAAAATATAAAATGGCAAAAATAGGGTGTCTATACCCATTATACTTCCTTATCACATTTTCTACTTAGTTTTTAATTCATTAAGACACCTAAAATTAAACCATAAACTATCAAATACCACTTAAACTTAAAAATCAAAATAACCTACTTTGAGCTATTATATGCGAATGGATATAGGTTGTAAACACGATTTTGTAAAAGTTCATAAAGATCCTTTTAGAAAACGACCATCAGCACACTGTTTCTACAAAAGTGGAATTTTTCCAAAAATCTAACAATTAAATTTTGAAAATCCGAGTACATAGCATTAAAATATAACATTTTAGAAGTTATACTCATAAAATTTTCAAGTCAAAACAACATTGGATAGTCTTTCGAAATGAGATCTAAAATCACTATACATGAAATTTTTCTTAAGATCTTATATTAGCACTCAAAATTTCAAAAATATGATTTAAGATTTAAATCCCTCATGTAAAAATATTTGAGAAAACCAAGTTTCAAAATTGTTAAAGCTCATTTGATATTTTTTTCGAATTTTAGTTAAAAATGAGGTAAATTGACAACTTACTGCAACCTAGTGCTCCAGCCACTGTGTAGGGGAGGGGTTATGTCAACCAAAACCAGCATTGGCCACTCCTTCAAGCAACATCCTAGCTTCACTTCTAGCTGGTGTTTATTATCAAGAACTCTTCAACCCTTTATTTTGCACTATTATCTTCCTAAATTTTTTCTTCCTACTTCCTCTCTCCCAAATTCTCTCTTAGGATTTTTCTAGTCTAACAAATGGGTAAAACTTTCATCAGGAGAAGTAGATTGTATTTTATAACAAAGTTTGGGAGTGATTTTGATTTTTGTACCATAGAAAACATGTGTTTGTAAGCTATCGTAAGTGTCCTAAGTTGATTTTTCTAAAGTTCCCTTATTTAGTCCAACCTTCGCCACACATAAAGGGATTGTTCCTTATTATCTTGTAAATTTTTAATAATTTTTGTTCCTATATTTTCTTTATTTATCTAATAAAATTTACACATTTTTGAATATTTTAATAATTACGAGTACATATATTTATATATTAATTATACTTAATGAATATACTAATCTTTTACATATTATTGTATGTCCATTAAAAATTTTATTACTCATATAGTTTATCTCTAAGAGTTCATTAATTAACTATGTTTAATTCACTAAGTTCCGCTTCATATATAATAATATAGTAAATGTTTACTATTTTAACTATATTTTTAATATTTTATTATATTTTTGAATTTTGAGCCTATGGGGCTTCCTTCACTAATATTACTAAATTCCTCATAAGTTTCTAATATAATTAGGTTGTCTTTCCAAACACCCTAAATCAATTGCTTGAAACCTAGTCATGCAAATACGAAGCTTAAATATACATTTTCATACTCTTAGGGTGTATGGCGTACCTCAAGTAATGTGCTTTTTTTAATATCTCATTCTTTATCTCTTACTACACTAGAGCACCCAACCTCCCCTTGAATCTTAAGATTCCCTCTGTGTGCACCATAAACTCTAGGGCTTTCCCTACCTCTGACCGCACTCTAATCTCTTAAATACTTTGGTCTTCTACTTAGGTAGCTTTGATTCTATCAACTAGGGTAGGTTGTATTTGTAGATTGGCCAACCTAGCACTTGCTTCCCTAGTCAAAACCTCTAGTGCAAGTTTGCACATCTTTTCTAACAAAGACCGCTATGAAGTGATCAAACTAGCCAAATTCCTTTGTTTCTTTCTATGCAAGGCATCAGGTATTACATTGGTTGTAAACCCCACACATTTTTCCATTAGACTCAATATCTAATTAGGACACCTATCCAATTCCCTAAAACTATATTAGTTCAACTAAGCTTGAACCCATCAACCTAAACACCAAAACCCTATAAACAAATCCAAAAACCATATTAAGAAACCCTAAGCCTTAGAATCGCGAAGCAAAACCTTAATTGAATGAGAGAGATTATTTAATTGGATAAAACAAGATAATTTAACGAACTTGAATCCAAAATATTCATGATCCAATTATTCAATTAACTTCAATCAACATTAGATGACAATTGGGACTAATCAAACAAATCAATTACTCAACAAATTGGACTCAATTATTAAGAAACCTTTACTCTAGAAGGTAGTGCCACAATACATCATGCATGAGTGAACATAATCATTCCATCAACTCTCAATTCATCATTAAAAGCACAATTGGATTAATTAACCCTTTGATCCAGATATTTCACAAACTCCTTATGGTTTGACCTAATATATACTTCACATTACTAAATTGAGCTAAGAACCCCTACACTATAAATATATATATAAATTAATGGCACGTTCACTTCATGGAATTAGAATTCCATTTCATCCTTATTTTTTATTACAACATTCACTTGGTTTTTTGTCACGAAATTGTAACTAAGGAATCACGATTCCTCACTACTACCACTATTGCTGCTATCACCACTACCGCCGTTGCCGCCGCCGTTGCCGCCGCCACCGCCACCGCCACCACTACCACTACCACAACTACTACCACTGCCACTGCTACTACCACCAACGACCGTAACCACTGCTACCATTACCACCATTAACTGCCACCACCATTGCTGCTGCCGCCACCACCACCACCTATTACTTTAGGATTAGTTGAGAAAGAAAATAGATTGAGGATAATTTAGTCATTAAAGTCATATTACGTATTTATTCTTAAATTGCTTATAAATCTAACTAAATAAAGTAATATGTATTACACCCTTATTTCATTCCTTATGGAATTTCAATTCCATTCCCTCTCTATCTATTCCATGAAATGAACAAGCTATAAATGTAAGACATGCTAGCTAAAAGAGGATATCACAATTCGAATTTACCCCCCTAATTTCCCTTTTGTCTCTAGCCACTTGAAGTCCCTTCCCATCAATGATTTATCTTCACCTCAATTAAACAAATGCACATCCAGAATTCCCATATATCAAAGTGACACTTATGTGCACACTTAGGAATATCAACTTACCTATTTTAGCTAATAAGGACTTATGGCAACTTCATAAGACAATATTTTATAACATGAAGCACTAAAAAGGAAATCGTTGGGGAATGAAACAATGACACTCTCACTCCTCCATGCTCTCTCACCACTAACTATCAAGGATGAGCTCTCACATTATGTCTTTTCTTCATATAAAATTCAAATGTACATGCCACGATTCTATGAAGAAAAGTACTTATGCATGTTTCCTTGAAAAGGCAAGTTCCCCTTTTTAGCTCACAACTCAACTCTGAAAACAACATTAAGTGCACCCTTTTGTCTTTTTTCCAAATTGGTACAAATAAGGGAAAACACAAAATCCCCCTCTACTCCTTATCATCAATGCTCCCTCTCACTTATACTCCCCTTACTTCATTTCTTTTATTTTCACCTCAATCTCTAATTAATACCCCAACTCAACTCAAACCCACACCCCCACTTCCTTTCCTTCACCAAATGCCACCCATACACCATACATCTATATGATGGGAATCAAGCTACAGGACCTCTAAGTCACAACTGAGCCTGAGGACTAGAGGAATTGGTACGACGAATCCTTCTATTCCAACCAACCCCTATAGAAGCCGAGTCCTCCCTTACCAAGTCACCTTTAATGCTGTGTCGTATGACCGCCCATTATTCTATGGTATGATGAGTTAATTATTACTCTTTAATACCAAGCCGACTAATCACTCAGCATCATCCTTGTTGAGAAGCCAAGAAATAAAGGATTCGGACTAATTAAGCCATCCCTGCTCGAACAAGCCCATATGTCCATACTTTTTATCCGCATCTCCTAACAACCTTGCCAATGCAGCGTCACCACGTATACAGTATCATATGTAAAATCTGTAGCACCAATAATTATTTTCCTTTTATATTCATTTTTACCCTTTTGGTATCGTGTATATTGCTTCTTTAGGAAATTTCCTTCTTGGCTTTTCCCTTTTAGGTAAGTTACCATAACTTACGGGTATAAATACCCTTGTACTTATAGCTGTAATAGAATCAGATTACATTCAATACAATTAAGTACTTTCTTCCTTGCATAAACACTGTTATTTACTATTGGCATCACTCTTATCCTTTCCCTTAAGCAAGGTCAGGTGGCAAGTAATCTCATTGGATCAATTCATGTGTCATATCAAATTGTGCAGTGAGTCTTCGAAAATTCCATCGGTGCGTCATATCCTCTGGAGCTGTTCGTTGGTTTTGCTTACTATTTTTTCATTCTTCATTTCTTTACCCTTTCGTACCTTTCCCCATTAACCCTTTTCAAGCATTCTGTAAACTTAGACCCATTCAGCGACTAGCCTTATCTGTTCTTGGTTATGGTTATGGTTCACAACATCTATATCTTGTTCATTTCACTCATCTCATCATCTTCCACTTCCATTTCAAATTCTATTCTCACAACATTTGTATCTTTACTTCAACAGCTACCAAGAGGAGCTCCAATCATTCCCTTCCCCATCCAATATTTCACACACCACCCTATCTACTCTTACTTTCATATTCCATCATTTACTTCCACTTCCTTTCTTAGAACAATTCCCTATTTGAGCCCTACCAATTGCCACCGTTAGAGACACCTCGCCAGGTTAGAGCAAGAAAAAAGAAACATCTAAGAGCTACATAAGGAGCCATGTAGAAATTTAGAGGGATCAAATTGAGACTATCTTATAGGTGGAGCAAACCTAGTGAACCGAACCTTAGTGAAAAATATGAGCACCTTAACTCAACACTTCTTGTAACTTTAAAGAGCCATGTTATGGCATGTTGCTTAGACTTATATATTGAGAAATTAAGTTATCAACATTACATGTAAGAGATGTAGTAACCTAAAGGAATAATGTAGAAACATGGGGTTAATCAAAAGATTGTAGACGGAAGATTTTCCACAAACGCTTCCATTGCTTATCGCAACATGAAGAAGGACATTTGATACATTAGATAGGTCAAAATCAACTCATTTATGACCATTTAATACAAATAATTAAGGGAACGATAATGGAATTATGCAAATAACCCAAGGATGCCATAAATGGGCATTCAAATCTAATCCTATCTTATTTTTCAGCTATAATTAAGTTTAAGATAAGATAATGATGGGTGAAGTAATGCAAATTGTGACCGAGAACAGACAAGGCCAGTCGCTACATTGGTCCAAGCTTACAAAAAGCTCGAAATGGAAGTGGTGGGGAACGTGCAGAATGATAATTGTGAATGAGAAAGTAAGCAAAACCCACGAACAACTCCAGAGGATATGATGCACCAATGGAACTTCCGAAGACTCACAGTATAATTCGATATGACGCACAAATCGATCCAGTAGGGCTACTCGCCACCTAGCCTTACTCAAGGGTTAGGACAAGAGTGATGCTAAGAGTGAACAAAGTGTTTACGCAAGGAAGAAAACACAAAAGTGTATTAATGGAAATCTCAATTCTGCCTTCTAGCTACAAGTATAAGGGTATTTATAAAAGGGCATTTCCTAAGGAAGTAATGTACAAGGTGCAAAAGGGTAAAAATAAATATATAAGGAAAATAATCATTGGTGCAACGGATTCTACACATGATACTGCATCCGTAGCAATGCCACATTGGCAAGGCTGTTAGAAGATGTGAATAAAAAGTAAGGACAACTTACTTATCCAAGCAAGGGTAGCTTAGTCAACCCGGAGTCTCTCTATTTTGACTTCTTAGCAAGGTAGATGCCGAGTCATTAGATGGCTTGAGCATAAGTGAGTATTCCTCAATTCGGCAATGGGCATTCATTCAGCTTGACATGAAGGGTAATACGGCAAAGAAGTACTCGGCCTCAATAAGGGTCGGTTGAAATAAGAGAATTCATCTTGCCAGTCCTTTTAGTCCTCGAGCATGATTGTGAGTCAATGGTCCGGTAGCCTAATTCTCACCATTCCCTCCGGGTTGTTTTGGATTTAGGATCAAATCTAAATGGTCTTCATTCAGTTCTCCATCAGGGTGACACAAACTGAGGTCGGCAATGTTAAAGGCATCAAAAACTCCATAATCCTCAAGTAATTCCAATCTTTAGGCATTGTCGTTGATCTTCTAGTGGATTCTAAAAAGTCCTTCCACTTTTGTAGATAATTTGTTCTTCCTCTTATTCAGGAACCATTCCTTGCTAAGGTACAGCCATACCAAATCTCCTGGCTAGAATTGTCTAGTTGTCCTATCATTTGTCTTCTCTCATATTCTACTGGCTGCTTAGTTGATGTGCCAAGTAACTTTATCAAAGATGTGCTAAAAGGATTGTGCTCTAGCCTTCACATCAAGGTCCTCTTGCGCGGGTATAGGTACAGGGATGTAATCGAAGGGTAACTCGGGATTGAAACCATAGACCACTTCAAAGGGAGTCTGCTTAGTAGCATCATGCACTGTCCAATTGTAGGCAAACTCGACCACCGATAAGCAAGCATCCCAACCAACCAAGTTCTTTCCTACTACAACTAGAAGTAGCATTCCCAAAATGTGATTAACCACCTCTGTTTGGCTGTCAGTTTGGGGGTAACAGGAAGTATTGAATAGTGGTTTAGTCCACATCCAATACCACAAGGTCTTCCAGAAGTGGCTCAAGGAATTTGGATCCCTATCGGAGACTACACTTCTCGATACGTTGTGTAACCATACAATCTCTTATAAGAAAAGAGAAGCAATGGCTGAAGCATCATTAGTTTTTGCACAGGGTACAAAGTGTGCCATTTTGCTAAAACGATCCACAACAACCATTATAGAATATTTGCCTCAGGTTGTTCATGGTAGTCCGAGAATAAAGTCCATGCTCAATTCAATCCATGACTTTGTTAGAATAAGTAGAGGCATTGCTTTCCTTTGCTTGGCTTGGCACTTAACCCTCTTGCATACAGCACAACTTTCGACGACTCGATGCACATCTTTCCTCATTCTTAGCTAGAAGAAGAGACCATTCAACAGTTCACAAGTCCTTTCTCCAAATTGTCCAGAGAGTCCTCCACCATATGCTTCCCTGATCAATAGTTCTCACAGTAAACAAGTCGGCATGCATAATTTTCCTCTTTAGAACAAGTAACCATCCTCCACATGATACTCATCTACTGTCCTTCCATCAGCGCATCACATGATTATAGGTCCAAAATGTGGATCCTTAAAATACTGCTCTTTGATACTTGCAAATCCAAATAACTTAGTCAGCAGTTCAATTAAAAGCGCACATCTCCTTGAAAAAGCATTCGCAACTATGTTGCTCTTTCCCTACTTGTATTTAATTACAAAATTGAATCCTTCAAGGAATTCAACCCATCTCTCCCATCGCTTTGATAACTTGGTCTGACTTCAAAGGTACCTCAACAATTCATGGTCAGTATAGATGACAAACTCTCTCGGTAGTAGATAATGCTATCATAATTGCAATGCTTGAATCAGCGCTAAGAGTTCTTTGTCATATACGGAGTAATTTAACTGTGGTCCTCTAAGCATTTCACTGTAGAAGGCAATAGGTCAGCCTTCCTGCATTAGGACAATGCCTATTCCAATGCTTAACACGTCACATTCCAGCTCAAATATTTTCTCAAAGTCAAGTAGAACCAACACCAAGGTAGAGGTCAATCTTTCTTTTATCTCGACAAAGGTCTTCTCCTCCCTTTCTTCCCATTAGAAGTCAGTGTTTTTCTTTGTTGGCTCGGTAAGTGGTGCGGTAAGGTTGCTGAAATTCTTGATGAATCGCCTATAGAACGAAGCCAATTCATGGAAACTTCTTTCGTTGGCACAAGTAGTAAGAGTCGGCTACTCTACAATTGCTCGGATTTTGTTGTCATCCATACATAACCTTCCTCCACTAACTACATAGCCCAAGAATACCACTTCCTCTTGGCAAAAGCAACACCACTTCAAGTTGCTGAATAATCTCTCGGCACAAAAGATTTTTAATACGGCTCGAAGTTCCTCACTGTGACTCGGCATGTCAACACTATAAACTAAGATGTTGTCAAAGTACACCACGACACACTTTCTTATTAGATGTTTCAATACTTAGTTCATCAACCTCATGAAAGTGCTCAGGGCATTCAACAAGCCAAATGGCATGACCATCCATACAAGCTACATTAGTGCAGCTTTCATTATCCATGATGAAGATGCACACCTGATCATTTACCTTACAAGTGGTGTAAAATAAATTCTCTCTTTGCTCCTCCTCTCGTGAGGGTTCTATGTTCATAGTGCATTGGATAACCACGAGTAACTTGTCCAAGTCCTCAACAAACACGTCCTCCTCAATCAGCTCTTTCTCAGCATTTTCTTTCTCGGCAAGGACCTCCTCCTCCTTAGGTTCCTCATCTATAATGTCTACTTCTAACTTCGAGACATCTCCCTTGATGACCATTATCCTGCAATTCGAATACTGAGCAGCCATATGTCTAAACCCTTAGCACTTAAAGCACTTGATCTGGCTTGTCTTCCTGCCAAACCCTTGGCGCTTGTCATAAGTTCAAGTTAGCACTTCACCATCAGGTCGGCCCTTCTACTCGGCTTAATTCGATACTCGACTAAGCTTAGTAGCTTGCCTGTTTAGGTTGGCTAGATGGCATCCTGATCGTTAGTCGACTCCTCCTTTGCCTTTCTACTCGCTAGGCAATCCTAATAACTTCATCCATTGTGTCAAATTGTTAAAGCTCCACGATGTCTCGAATGTCTCCTCTTAACCCAATAATGAATCTTGAGACCATTCGAGCTAGTTGTTCCTCCACTTTGCAATAGATCATAAGCATTTGAAATTCTTTAATATACTCATCAATAGTTTGGCCCCCTTGTCTCACTCCTGAAGCTGAGTAAAAGTATCTTAAAGATAAGTTTCTAGCACGAATCTATTTCTAAGTACTCTCTTCATCTCGGGCCAAGCATTAATCTCTTGGTAGCCCTCTTGTCTCCTCATGGCCTGGAAATTCTTCCACCATATAACAGCATATCCTAAGAACTCAACAGCAATAGCTCTCACTTCTAGTAACCCTCGTAATGATAATAATCAAAAACACGCTCCACTTTCTCTTCCTACTCCAAATATTCATTAGCATTCCTAAATCCATTAAAGCTCGAAATCTGAAGCTTCACATGGTTAGATGCTCTAGGGATTCGTATGCCCTCTTCCTCAAAATACTCTTCCTCGTCCTCTTCGTCAAGCTCTCTTAGGTCTATTCCTCACCTTATTCGTCCACCTACTCCTCCACCTCGAACTGGTCGACCTGAGTTCTGACCTCTAACAAGTTAAGTAGCTTGTGGACAAAGAACACTAGGCTAAACTCAAAAGGGGGTGAATTAAGTTTAAGGAAAAATTTCAATTCTTTTTCGATATAAATGATTATATGTAATAATGATGGTAATCAAAGCAATAATAAAACAATAATAAATGCAAAAATTAAAGAGATAGGGATAAAGAAGATCAAGCCTAGATTTAACGTGAAGTTCAAACCACCCCCTGGTCTCCACGAACACACAATGCCTCCAACCGAAGACTTCACTTTCACTTTATTGATTTCACAATCCAATTGCTCTAAAAGCTACACAAGCTTACACAATCTCTTTTACACACAACTAACTCAAGAGTATCACTTTCTTTCTTCACTCAAGATTACAAATGTGAAAACTTTCAAACACACAACTATGTCTCTTTTTGTTTGATAGCAAATAAGTGTACAAGAAACCAAAGAGAAGTGAATATAAGCTCAAGAATGTAAGAGAATGTCTTTAAATTACAGTAGAATATCATATCTTCTATGCCTTTGGTCGGGTTGTTGAGCTTTTATAACAACCCATTAAATTCTTCCCGTTACCGCGCATTAAATGCTCTAATGGCTACTTGAAACTGGTACTTTGAACTACCAACAAGCCAGTAAAAATTACTCTACCGGCAAGTTGGTTTTTCTAAGTCAATGTGCTTTTCTTTGTGTTTTTCAAAGCTTTATATCATCAACTAAGTTCTTCCTTGAGCCGTCAATCCGGTAGATCAAATATCACTTGAAAATTCTTTTAACACACAACAAACAAATACTCTTTGCAATATAACTTCACCATCATTTGATCATCACTTAAAAGATTAAATTTCTTGTAGAGGTAATTCATTTAATCATTAAGCAAGATAATTGAACTTATTCAATTATCTCAAAATAATCAAATAATACTTAATTTAATCATCCATTTGTTTTGTTTTCTTCAAAAACAATATGTTTAGATATACACTTTTTGTTTTGTTCTCATTAAAATCAAATTAATAAACCTTAAGTTCAACAATCTCACCCTTTTTAATGAGGAAAAAACTCTTTTAAGAGCTCCCCCTCAATTTATCATGGGAATTCAAATGATCAATGATTGAAAAAGATTATACAAAAGGGTGAGAGTTGATCTTTTTCATGATAAGTCAATATAATAAATTTGCTAAAGCTATAATGTATCGACTAGGAGTTAACAAAGTATGACCATTATCCAATTTACTTATAATTAACCAATCAATAAAAATATCCAATTTAGGCAATTGTAAAATTTAGACTATCGACTTGAATAAACCAATGAATGACTATGGGTGACTTGAATTATTCTCTCCCTTTGGCCTCATCAAAAGAAGGACGATCTAAGCAGTGAAGAGGGAAGAAAATTCAAGAGGAAAATTCGGCAGAGTTCTGGCTTATATCAGAGAATATGCTCCCTATAAGAAGAAAATCAAAAACAGATAAGGCTCAAATATCCAACAGTAAAAGTAGGTCCAACAAGGACCAAGTGTCTGAATACACAAAAAAAATAAAGTAGCCAAAGGTCAAGTCCTTAAACAAAACAGTAAAAAAGTAAACAAAGATAGAAAGTTAAAATACATCACTAAGCACCAGGAGAATCATCATCCTGAACTAGAGGAGGAAAAGAGCAAGATGGGTAATGGTAGTTCAGCTAGAAATGACTATAGAGACCTTAAAACCCACTATGTAAATGATCATGAATGTCCTCCCAGAGCTTATTGTAACGCATCTCTGAGTAGTGATAAAAAGGATGCTAAGAGACTAGAGGAGTAGTTGGATCAAAAGATGGAAACCCAAAATCAAGTGGAAGCTAATGAGAAGAACCCTTAGGTGGAGGAGTAGTAACATGGCTTGGAGCTACACCAAAGTGAGTACGAGTACTGGGACTGCCTGGCTCATCAAAAAAAGTAATAAGCTCTTATGGGCCATGTGTAGAGGCAAGATCAAGAGGAGGAAGGTCTTTTTGCCTAACCCAATTGTTTCCTGATTTCTTCCAAATCCCTTTACAAACATCAATTAATTCTAGGTGCTTGACTTGAGCTACCCATGAGAGAGAAGGAAACTAAACACCCTTTCTTATAAGTAATTGTGTAACCATTCTCCCAAAGCGAAGAAAAGCTTGAGATGGGTTATTCGTTACATGTTTAAAGCATTGGACCACAATACTGAAAAAATTAATCTGCTAATTCATTATCAAATAATACAAATCCAAAAGTCTTGAAGGGTGACGTTGGATTGCTGGCCTCAACGAGGACAGTGGCTGTGAATAACAATATGGTGGAGGATTTTTGTCCTAAGGTTGAGGCAAATAGCAGCCAAATTTTTTGTTTTTCCCCAATTTGCTCCAATGCCTTTAAATCTAAAGATTCTCTCATAGAATTTGGCCCCATAGTAATTTACATTTACATCCATCCCACCAACAGTAGCACCAATAAGGCCATAAGTATCCTCAAGTGTAATAGCAATTAAAGTACCATAAACATAAGTATAGAGGACACTACAACGCAACTCATCACTCGGATTCATTTTTAGTTTTAATCTACCCTGATCATCTAGAGAATCTAACATATTACAATAAAAATACTTAATAGCATCATCATGTACCTCATGAGGAAGCCAAAGGATATCGAAGACATGATTGGTGATGACCCTGAGAAAGGTGGCAATGCGAAATTCCTCAAGCACCTTTGGTGGATAAACGATGCCAATATCGACCTCTAGATTGACAAATTTCTTAAAGCGTTAAGAGTGTTGTTGAGAGGGAAAGTGGTGGTTGTTATATGCTAAGGGTGCTAAACTACGAGCAACACATGATGACATGAGGGTTGAAAAGGTATAGATGTGTATGGACGTATGTGGTAAGGAGGAGAGTGCAAGTGATGGAAGCTGGCGTGACGGTGGAGGCAGGTTAACGATGTGTGGCAACGTGACGATTTGAAAGGTATGGGTAGAGGGAGAAAGTGAAGAGAGGAAGAAGAAGAGAGAGAAGATTGATGAAAGATGAAGAGAAAGAGAAAGAGGAGAGAGTAGAGAGTTGATTGATGGAGGAAAAGAGATAAATCAAACAAAGAGAAATGGGTTAGGGTTTGAGGAAAGAGAAAAGGGGTTTTTGTGGAAGAAAGATGAGGGAGAGATGGTACGGGGTGACCGAAAACTGAATAACCGACTTACCGATATTTGGATGAGCTGCCATGCCAGTTAAGAGAACAAAAGCAAAACAAATTGCTTCAGGAGTGGAGTATACCGGCATGCCGATAGTGATATGGACTAGCTTGCCGATTACAAGCATAGAACCAAAAAAAAAGTGAAAAGGGAGAGCAATACACCAGCTTGCTAGTACTTTGGAATGCCAACATACCGACTAAGAGAACAAAAGCAAAAATAATTTGTTAAATATGGAGGTATATCGGCAAGCCGGTGATTCATATAATCGGCATGTCGGTTGTCTGTAATTTTGCAGAAAAACAGCAAAGACCACTTATTTGAGCAAAGTTACTAATCCAATTTGATTTGTAGAGATTCAATGAACATCTTAACACTTCAAACAAGTTCATTTGAGTTCGTTAAAGCTTGAAAAACTCAATTTTTAACTAAATAGCCAAGATTTATCCGAATCAAATCCATAAAGCCAAGTAATTCATGATAAAGTGAAAGTGTACATGCATGAGCAAAATAGGTGTATAAACATTGAGTTTTTGCACACCAACAAGTAAAGCAAATTTCAAATGCATGTTTGAGCATGGTAGGCACAAAATATAGTTTTAAGGCTCTAAAAATTGTGAAATGATTACTTGAGTTCCTTAATCATGCAAGTGGCTAGAGAGCAAGTGGAGATCCTTTCTCAATGTTCAAGAAAAGTTCATTTTTCAAATATGTTAAAGATATTGAGAGACACAAAAAAGACATGATCAAGCTAAGCAATCTCCATATAAGCAAGAAATACTCCATTTTGCACTTAGAACCTAAAAATGGTCTAAAGAGGTCAAATATGTACGAAATTCAAATTAAGCTAGTTTGACCACTCAAACATGATTTAGGGATGAAAATAGACATGTAAGCCCCATTTTTGGGCATGGAAACCAATACATAATTAATTTGTACATATATCAACTTAGTTGCTTATGAATGACTTCAAGTGTGCCCAAAACATGCTAAACATTATGTTTTATGCATGAAATCTATATGAGCATGTTTCTTAGGTCCACTTGAGTGTGAAAAGTTTGTATCTTAGAAACATTAGCAAGATTTAACGAAATTAAGCCATTAGTTGTTAGAAAGTTCATTATTAAGCCATGTAAATGGATGAATGACTAAATTCAAGCAATGAGGCTTAGTTGTCCCAAAACAATACTTCAAGCAAGTTTCATCATCATATTTAAGCTTGTTGGAAGGAAAATATCGTAAGAAGGATTTAGAAGTCCTAAAATCACCACATGAACTCATCAAAATTAACCATTGAATACAAATTGAGCTTAATGTCACACATACATACTAAATCAAGTTCATGATAATTTGGCATTCTAAACAAGTTTCAATAGTGTCTATAGATATGAGGGTAGCATGATTACAACATATAGCATGCACATGGACAAAATGATCACATGACTTCTCAAACAACAATAATAGCCTAATTTGAGTCTAAATGAGTCAAATTTGCACACACAAAAAATGTAGGTCAGATTAATCATTTTGGATTTGAACATGGAAATCAAAACATGGGAAAATTGTGCACATATGATTCTAAATATACATGAGAAACTTCAAATGTGCACAAAAAGAATGATATTTGCAATTATCCATTCCAAGCTAGATTTATATGCATATTATGACATAATGAGAGTTTAAGCATGGCTTTCAAAGCTAGTAATTGAAAAAACACTAGTTAAGTCCCTAGATACTTATGTGAGCTCAAATGTGGTTAAAGATATATCAATTTTGCATAGTTTCATAATCAAATCAAGCCAACTATTCAAGCATGAAATATTAGCATATTTAAACACGTGGGAGTTAACATTTGACATTAAAATCAAGAGATGGTAAATATGTGCACAAGGAAGCCTAAGCAAATGTAGAAAACTTCAAGTATACACAAAATATGCTAGTTATTATATGGAGACTACTTGCATGAGTTTCTTGAATCAAATACCATGTTAGATGCATTTTGAGTTTTCTTTAAACATTCTCCATTCAAGTTTCTTGAGTTGTTTTCATTTGAAGTTCCTACAAAAACATGCGATTGCTTCTTTAGTACTCATGTGAATTTAGGTCCTTCGTGGTTAGTAGCAATGAAATATCCTTATCCTTTTGGAACCCAAACCATCTTGCCTTTATGATTCAAATTGATATTACGACGTATTGCACACGTATGTGCAATATGGCCATTTCTACCGCAATAGTTACAAGTCTTGGTTATTGCTTTTACAAAGTAAGTTTTGTATGACTTGTAAATATATTCCCTAATATAGCCAATTTCGGTTTTGTTCAATCCTTGCCTTTGAGAGCTAAGGAGCTTGTCCAAATTCTTTTCTCCATTCACAAACTTAGCTATAGTTTGTTTTGAATCATTTAAGCTAGACTTCAAGATAACATTTTCAATTTGAAGCTCTCCTAGCCTATCAACCATATTATCCTCATTTTTCATGCTTTCAACTTTTGTTAGAAGGGAATTACACTTTTCTTTGAAGTAATCATTTTCCTTAGCCAACTCCTCATTCCTAAAATTCAATTCTTCATTGTTTCTATTTAATTTATCAACTTCTAATCTTAAGTACTCATTATCCTCTTCTAAACTTTCTTTGACATCATTTACTTTATTATATTCATTTCTAAATAGATCAAATTCGCTCTCTATTTCAATCATCATTTGTTTCATTATCTTGTTCCTTTTTTGAGCTTTAACAAATTCCTTAAGTAACTCATCATATATATTTTTGAGCTTATCAAATGAAGAGTCATTTGAAGTAGAACATACCTCATTGTCCATTGCCATAAAGCACATTTCTCCCTCTAAGTCACTTGAATCGCTATCCCTCCAAGTCACTTGAATCGCTATCACTCTAAGTCGCCATCATAGCCTTTTTCCTTACTCCTTTCTGGGCTTTCTTAAGATCTGGGCAATATTGTTGAATGTGACCTGGTTGTTAGCTATTATAGCACTTGATTGCTTCCTTCTTCTCCTTCCTTGACCGAGATGTGTTTTCATCCTTATCTTTTGCCAATTTCCCATTGAACTTCATGAATTTCTTGTGACCATGGCCACATCATCATCATCATCATCCTAACTTTCATCACTACTAGAGCTCTCCTTGGTTGCCTTCAAAGCAACTGTTTTCCTCTTATTTTCTTCTCCCTGTCTCTTAACCATCTCATGAGTTTTAAGAGTTCCAAGGAGTTACTCTTTTGGCATTGTATTAAGATCATGAGCTTCCTCAATCGTGGTTCTCTTAACTTTCCAATCTCTTGGCAAAGACCTAAGGATTTTGGAATTTATTTCAAGATCAGTAAATATCTTTCCAAGAACACTCAAGAGATTAATGATATTGATAAACCTATTATGCATCTCATCAATTGTTTCATTTGGATCCATCCTAAAATTTTTAAATTGTCCACATAATATGCTTATTTTTGTATCCCTTACTCTACTAGTTCCTTCATATGTACTTTTTAATTCTTCCCAAATTTCCTTAACACTATTGCATGTACAAATTCTATTAAAATCATTTTCATTAATGGCATAATGTAAGATATTCATAGCTATTTCATTTATGTCCAACAAGTTCCAATTATTATTGGTATAATTATCTTCTTCCTTACCTTCTATCTTAAATGGTTCTTTATCCACTGCTTGCCATAATAATCTATTTTGTGCTTTTAAGAATATACTCATTATATATTTCCAATAAGGATAATTATTCCCAGTTAAGAGTGGTGGTCTATTTATAGCTTGCCCTTCCATAAAGCCTAGTGTATTAAACGCCATGACCTTTACTCAATATGCGGTTAAGCAAGTGATTAAAGACTAACTATAATATCAATTGAAGAACATTAGACTAAACTCAAGAGGAGGGGTGAATTGAGTTTAAAGACAAATTTCAATTCTTTTTCGATACAAATGACTATATGCAATAATGCTAGTAATCAAAGCAACAATAAAACAATAATAAATGCGGAAATTAAAGAGATAGGGATAAAGAAAATCAAGCGCAGATTTAACATAGAGTTCAGGCCACCCCCTAATCTCTACGGACACATAATACCTCCAACTAAGGACTTCACTTTCACTTTATTGATTTCACAATCCAAGTACTCCAAGAGTTACACAAGCTTACACAATCTCTTTTATACACAACTAACTCAAGAGTATCACTTTCTTCACTCAAGAGTATCACTTTCTTCACTCAAGATTACAAATGTGAGGACTTTCAAACATACGACTATGTCTCTTTTTGTTTGATAACAAATAAGTGTACAAATGACCAAAGAGAAGTGAATATAAGCTCAAGAATGTAAGAGAATATCTTTAAGTTACAGTAGAATAGCAAATCTTCTAAGCCTTTGGTCAGGTTGTTGAGCTTTTATAACAACTCATTAAATTCTTCCCGTTACCGTGCATTAAATGCTCCAATAGCTACTTGAAACCAATACTTTGAACTACCGGTAAGCTGGCTCTTCCAAGTCAATGTGCTTTTCTTTATGTTTTTTAAAGCTTTATACTGTCAGTCTGGTTCTTCCTTGAGCCGTCAACCCAGTAGACCAAATATCACCAAAAAATTCTTTTAATACACATCAAGAAAATACTCTTTACAATCTAACTTTAACATCATTTGATCATCACTTAAAAGATTAAATTTCTTGTAGAGATAATTGATTTAATCATTAAGCAAGCTAATTGAACTTATTCAATTATCTCAAAATAATCAAATAATACTTAGTTTAACCATCCACTTGTTTTGTTTTCTTCAAAAACAACATGTTTAGATATACACTTTTTGTTTTGTTCTCATCCAAATCAAATTAATAAACCCTAAGTTCAATAGTGGGGTATTTTGCGCGACCTCAATGGGTCGGCAGGCTAAAACATGAACAGCTCAAGTTAGATCTATTAAGAGGTTACCTACCTCATCAAGTCTCTCGTCAGTACTTCTAGGCGTTCCCTAGGACTGTCGTCCATGGTAGATAACTCCACTATTGTCATCTCCAACAACAACATTCACACTTGGATCCGTCATTTCCTTCACCAATTCAAAGCTCACACAAACACTTCAGGAAATCAACAATTAACAACACAGCACTCAAATGAACACAGTAACTTGCTCTATTTCACACATACAAAACAGAGTATAATAGAACTTCAAAACCTAACTACAATTAAAACAAAACCTCTACTCTAATACCAAGATAATGCGAGTCATAACTAAGAACAGACAAAACCGGTCGCTGAATGGGTATAAGCTTGGAGAAAGCTTGAAATGGAAGTGGTGAGGAACATCCAGAATGATAATTGCAAAAGAGGAAGTAAGCAATAACTACGAACAACTCCAAAGGATATGACGCACCAATGGAATTTCCGAAGACTCACGACACAATTCGATATGATGCATGAATCGGTCCGATGAGCTTACTTACCACCTAGCTTTGCTCAAAGATTAGGATAAGAGTGATGTCAAGAGTAAACAAAGTATTTACGCAAGGAAGAAAACACAAAAGTATATTGATGTTAATCTAAGTTCTATAGCTACAAGTACAGGGGTATTTATACCTATAAGTTAGGACAACTTGCCTAAAGTGGAAAAGACAAAAGGGGCATTTCCTACGAAAATAATGTACAAGATTCAAAAGGGTAAGAATGAATATGCAAGGAAAGCAAACAATAGTGCAACGAATTCTACACATGATACTGTATATGTGGTGACGCTGTATTGGTGATGCCATTAGAAGATGTGGATAAAAAGTACGAACAGCTTGCTTATCCGAATAGAGGTGGCTTGGTCAGTTTGGATTCTTTCTCTCGACATCTTAGCAGGAATGGGGCTAAGTAAGTGATTGGTCAGGTGTTTATGAGAATGATGGGCTATTGTCTTGGCATTCCGCTTCTCAACACAAAACATGCAAGAAATAGGTAGTCACTCAGCTCGACAGGCAGAATGGGTCAGCAAAGAGATACTCAACCTCCGCATAGGTCAGCTGGAACAGGAGGATTCGTCTTGCCAGTCCCTCTAGTCCTCAGGCTCAACCGTGGGTCAATGGTCCGATAGCCCGATTCCGATCAACTAAAGAGTACCATGGCCTAGAAGCGGGTTGTTACAAATGTCGTTATCTTCAATGATAAGCTCTCCATTTTGAATTCTTTCATGGAATATCTTTCTTAAGCTTCAGTAATCCCTAGTGGGATGATTTATTATTCTATGAAACTAACAACATTTGGGATTTCTTCTTTCACTCTCCGTAGGTTAGCGCTCAACTCTAAGCAACTTGATAACTTCATCCTATTGCCAACAATCGAGGATGGCAAGTACCTTGCTCATTAGGCATAGAAATGGAAGAGTTTTTGTATCTTTCATAGGTCTCTTACTGGCGTTAAAGCCCTTACTCCCAATTGAGGACACAAATGCTGCTCGTTTGTTAAGCTTGTTACTTTCCTTCCATTGCCTCATAACAGTGTTGTTTGTCCTTTGTGCATTCTCAACAAGTGCAGCAAAAGAACACAAGGAAAGGTTCTCCAAGTGTACAGCATACTCAAAGAACATCCCTTGGATACAAATCTTCGCTAGTTCTCTTTCATTACAGATATCTTGAATGTCTAAAGTGCGTTCTCTAAAGCGTTCTATATAATCCATCAAATCTTCCTTTAGGTTTTGTCATGTTCTTCCCATATTTGTAATCGTAACTCACTCCTGAGTAGATAAAAATTTTTCCAAGAAAAGATTGCACCCGGTTCCCCATGAATCAACCGATCCTGAGGGAAGGTTAACATACCAAGTATATGCCTTCTCTATCAATGATTTGGAGAATTCTCAAAGCTTCAAGTCATCATCAAGCTTATAAGGCTCCAGGGTTTCAATAAATTTCAGTAGGTATTCCTTTGCACTTCCCTTCTTACCATTGAACAGTATGAATTTAGGACTTACATAGTCCCTAGGGTATTGTAAACCCTAAGAAAAACAGTAGTTGAACTCTAACTCAAGTCCGAGTACCCTAAACTGTACAATAAGTCAATAAGGCTAGTAATAATAAAAGATTATGAAGTTTAATAAATCAAATATAACACCGATAACAAAACCCTAGGAATTGATCAAAACCCTAAATCGTGTACTAAAACCCTAAAACTAGTTTACGCACCATTAATCAAAATTAAACCCGAAACTGCTCGAAACCCTAAAATTATAAACATAAACCTATAAAATAATTAAATATTACTCAAATAGTGATATAATCATAGTCGAATACAATTTTCGACTAAATTGCCTATTTGCGCGAAATTTTAACGAAATCGCCACAATAACTTGTAAAAATTATAATTGTAATAGGTACCAATTAAATTGATAAAATTTCACAAAAATTTGAAAATTAATTTACGAGGAGAATTGTTATAATTTATATTATTCGAAAAATTACATATATTTATTATTAATTTTTATTTTCCTTAACTTTTATTTTCCTTAACTTTCATTTCCAATTTATCTCTTTTCTTCCTTTCCTTTCTTTTTCTCCACTTGCCACGTCTGGAAACCAAAGCAAAAATTCGAAAATCAGCAACCCATGTGAGGAATTAGGATTTACAAGTATTGCAATTAGGAAAGGCAAATTAAATACAAAGGGATTAGATTGTCCATTCTCCATAATTACTAAATCAAATATATATATATATATATATAATTCTTCCAACCGAAAGCGAACGTGAAACTGAAGCAACTAAAATTCTAGAAGATTTCATTTTAAACAAACCAAAACCTGGAAACAAAACGTGAATAGAAGAAACGAAAAAGAAAGAAGAAAAGAAGAAGGAAAGAATTAAAAGAAAAAGGTAAGTATTTATTTTTATGTAGATGTATATTATATAGTATATACATGTATAAATAAAGTATTTTTATAGTATTTTTATACATATAACATTACTAATACATATTTATGTGCATAAATACTTAGATTTAATTAAATATGTATGTATAAAGTTATGTATCTATACATGTATGTATATAGGTATATTATACGGAAGAGTATGTATTATGTATTTTTTTTTAAGTATACATATGATTAGTATTAAGTATTTATATTAAATAACTATAGTATATCTATGTATATGTGTGTACCGTGAGCTATATATATATATATGTGTGTGTGTGTGTGTGTGTGTGTGTATCCATGTATAATTATTTTAGTATATATATATATATATATATAGTAGTATAACTCCATGAGTGGTATTATATGTATATACCGAATATATATGTATGTATTTATAATTATGTACATATGTAAGACTTATATATAAATAAATACAAATACATGAATACATGAATATGTATATAAAAGTATGTTTATTTTCAATAAATACATATACATATATAATATGTATAATGTATAATATATATATAAGTACTATACCGAATATGTATTAGCATATATAATATATTTACTAAATCTATAAATATGTAAGGTGTATATATATATAAATATAATACCGTGATTAAGGATTTTTATAAAAATAGAATTATAACATATATTATAAATATATATATATATAAACCGTAAAATATATAAATAATGGGAAAATGAGAAATAACAAAAATAATAAAGGCAATAATAATAATAATAATAATCATAATAAAGTAAAAATCTCAAAAATAGGAAAATATACTCAAAATAATAAAAATATCAAATATATAATTTAAATAATTATTAAATCATAAATATGTTAAGAAAAAGCGAAAATCAATATTTTATAATTTTTAAACTTAAATAATAATTTTTTTGATATTTTTATATCACAATTTACGCTACTAGTCACAACGTCCAAAATTGATCTCGATAAGAGAAAATACACTCGAAAACGATCAAAATGGACTATAAGTTCATAACGATCCAAGCTAAAACGAAAAAGTTACATGCGATTTGATAAAAAGCTTGAATCGATAATTTCATGTAACTAAGTGAAGCAAACCTTGCAAATTATAACACTAGTTAGCTGTAAGTTCCCAAACTTACAAAATGTTCATTATACTCAAGTGACTTTGATATCGATCATGAGCTACCCCCGGACTACTACGACCCTTAAGCTAGCTATGGCTGGGTGAGTTTTTCCTTATGATTCCATACTTATTTGTGCTTGTAATTAGTTAATCTGAATTATAATTTATAAATGAATGTGTATGGGGTTAGGTTATGCTTGTACATGATAATTGTTGTTAACGGTGAATTTACTTTAAACTTCAATAATAATGTTTGTTGCATAGTAGATTCACTAGATTGATTATTTGTGACTTGAAATGATCACTGATTAAATATGACTTAACTGTTTATTCGACTAGAAAAAGTTAACTTGGATCATGCATAAATCATGCACTGCATAAATCATTCCGGGCAATCACATTACACGGAGGTAGCGATAGGCCATACGTGAGTTGATTATT
The DNA here is from genome assembly GCA_024138015.1 of Lumnitzera littorea. NCBI lineage: Eukaryota > Viridiplantae > Streptophyta > Magnoliopsida > Myrtales > Combretaceae > Lumnitzera > Lumnitzera littorea. The sequence goes on along the minus strand of JAMXBB010000012.1, from coordinate 58,437,777 downwards.
GATTGTTATTGATTTCGTATGGTGCACACGTGCGATATGACTTTACCCTTGCCCGTGAGATAAGTGGGCGTTGGAGGCGCCAACCGCCTGGCTATGGGTCGAGTCCAAAGGCCTTCATTTAGGGGTGACTGAGGGCTGCGTGAACCTACTCACAATCATATGTAGAACTCATTTTGATAAGGATAGTAATGGATATACCATTATATACGAAACATGGAGTTTCGTTACGAAATAAGTTCTAATATGATACCGGGATCTGACTATACCGATGAATCTCCAACCCTAACTTCGAAGGGTGTTAAATCTAAGTTGCATGCAGTACCTAGTCACCTGCATGTATTTGTTTGGCATATAGTTTGGCATGCATTTATTTGGTTGAACTTAACTGTTATATAACTTGTTTGTTGTATGGTTGAGGGAAAATAGCTCACTAAGCTGGTTAGCTTATACCCTTGCAGTCTTCTTTCGCAGGCCGACCTATTTATGGAGTCGAGCCGTCACATGCCCGAGGTTAGTTTCCTACCTAGGGTTAGTGTAAGAGCTGGATGAAGACGGAAAATACTTTTGAATTATTATAGATTTGAATATGTAATTTTATAATAGTCTAACTTCAAACACATTTTAGACTCTGTATCTGTAAACTTTTATGTAAATAGACTATGTGTTATGTTTTTATAATATTATTATTTATCATAAAATGATATTGCTTAAGCTTACGAACTCTTATTAATCAGTAATAGCTATAGCCTTGTGTATCGTATAAAAGGGTCGTCGATTGTAAAGGAATTCAATCTACAATCTACAATCTACAATCCTTTGTATGGTATACGGTGACTACCATGACTAGCCCCCTCGGGTCATGACAGGTATGGCTTCGTTGCAATGCATTGATGATATGGGAGTTTCAGTTTTGGTACTCCCATAAATGACCTAACTTGTATTTCCCTCATATAAACGTCCAAGTCTTCCCTTGCTATAAAAAAAAAAGTCTTTGGAGCAAATGCTATAGATGCAGGTAACGGAATAGGAGCAACATTGGGATGAGAAGTAGATCCACCCAAGATTAGGATGGTAGAATTAGACAGAGGAGCAAGCACACGTGAAGATGAAGAGCCACCTAACTGGACTTTTACATTCTCTATTACAGAGGTCGGTTGTTGTACAAGTTCTTGTAGGAGGGTTTCATCACTTCCTTCTTAATAGAGATCTTTCTCAATAGCTGGAGGATTAATTGGGAGCTAAGATAGTAGCGCTTGGCTGTGCAGCAACCATGGGATTTGGCAAAGACATACCTTATTGCGCAACAACAATGGCTATCATTCTGGTGATGATGGGTTGAAACATAGTCATGAATTGGTTTAATACTTTCATAACTTCTTGAATTATCAGCATTATCTGTATGGGATCTAAAGGAGCCTCAGGCACTAGATGGTCTTGGCTAGTATTCTCAAGTGGTAGGAGTAGATTATGCTCCATAAGCTCAATATTAGTATTTTCTCTTGGGATATGATATCAAATGTACCAGTTGTTCTCTTCTTAGGAGGTATTATGTCTCTACAATCACTCTTCCCTAGTAGAGTCACCAAAATGTAGATGTAGGGGTCCAATTGGAGTAGTCACATGCGTACTACGTGAGTGATGTGCTGCATATGACTTCAAAGAAGTAAAGTAAGACTATTACTTGAAGAGATGATTAGGTGAGAATAATGCAAAGAAAAGGAATAGACAATCTCAATATCTCAAATGTACAAGTGGCAAATAAGGCAACCTTAGAAGACCTTAAGCGTTCAGCTTCTAGCTTAAGCAAATAAGATCGATTCTTTACTTAAATACTATTTGATCTTATAGATCAAAGTTTTCACAATAAAATACCGCTTCCCTAATCTTTCGAAAAGTTCTAAATGATGAGGAAATGCTAGGTATTTATAAGTTCTTAAGTAAGATAACATCCATTAGATCATCTTAATGATTAATAGATAAGATGAAACCTACTCAATTTATAATTATCTAAAATGAGCTAACTAATAGGCTTAAGGCTAGCAACATTTCTTATAAATGTATGAGCTTACCTAAGAAAGGTTTGAGGCAAACAGACCGGTCCAATGATCTCAGTTTCGAGCTTACCAAGCTAAATCTCCCTGAATCATCCTAAATATGAACATGACTCTTTAGACCCTATTATCTGGCCCAAGAAGTCAAGCCTAAATAAATAATGAGCTTATCTAATATCTAATAACTAAATTTCCAGCCCTCTACAAAATGCTATGAATTATCATGTGTAGAACTCTTTAAATGTTTATTTATGTTGCAAGAATTCCCATTCTAAGTTTTTTTACCAGGCTCCATCAATAAACAAACAATTGCTAGGTGCAAAAGCAATATCATCCTTAAAAATTGTTGTCTCAAGAAAATTTCTCCTCTAATTCAAATTCATTATATAAATATACATTTATAATTACTTTCGAAAACCGATTCTTATTTGATTTAAGGGTTGTCTTAATTATTGTCCCAACAATGATCAAATAGATAATGAAGCCGAATTATATACTAATATAAAAGAATAACTTGATACCACATTAGAAGAAAAACTTTCTGATATGAATGTGTTCAAAGTGCGTAAAGACAGTATATTAAAAATTCAAGATTTCGTTATAATCTTGATAGATTTAGTATTGCCACCATAATTTGTGCAAACAATTTAATATTAGCGCCATGTCTTTCATCAACTACTGCATGTTTCCTGTCACTGCGTCACAATTGTTTATTTTACTTAAGTATGCATATTGTACGGCTATCAGAATCAGAATCGGTGAAGACGTGTGATAAGTTAAGAAGTAAGATTTAAGAAAGACCTGCAGACTTGATTATTGCAATTTGAAGATATTTGTTTTTAATATAAACATATTGTTACTATTAACATTTGTTTTTAATATATTATTACTACTAATATTTGTTTTTAATATAAGCATATTATTACTATTAATCTTCTAGATTTCGTGGCTAAGTTAACCAAGGTGTCACTTTCTTTGGCTGGAGTTGGTACAGAACTAGGCCCCTTTCAGTAATTGCCCTTTCATATTTAAAATGGTTATATCCAAAAGTCTATTTCCCATATTACATAATACGTAAATAAGTAGAAAGCAGAAACACGATCCATAATGTATATTACCGTCTCATGCCAAACAGGGAATTATCCCTTTGTGAATATGGTTATTTTGCACCTTAATGTCATGAATGATACTTCAAATTTACTAAAATGTGATATTTATTACCTTTATTTTGAAACAATTAATTTGTTATCTAATTAAAATTTTCATGATTATTTTTTTCTACTTAAACTAGGAATTAACTCAGGCTCATTAGTAGGTCGAAATGAGTTAATTTTTTAAGCGAATGATTACTTACTTTATCTTATGCAATCATTTCGACAACCCAAAAAGGACCGTCTAGTCGAGGGTCATGCAACTCCTTATAGGTGGCCACCAGCCAACCCTGGCCTCAGTGTGATCAAAATGCTCCATTCCCGATTCATCCTTATGTCCATGTTAACAAATAAACTTAATAGAATTAGTTAAGGTAACAAAACTAACGAGGGAAACTTCAATGAGGTAGTAAATTGATTTTCCTCAAAGTATAGGTAATAAATTATACATTTTGTAAAAATTTACGTACCATTTATAATATTAACCCTACATATAAAATTATTTAATTAGTGAATCCATATGTAAAACTGTCTAATACTTAATAAGAATAGAAGTTCTTTTTCTTAACAAAATGATTAAAACTGCTCGATGCACTTTATAAGCTGTTAAAAAATAAACTTTTTTTCCTTCTCATTATGGCTTATATATTTTTAATTTTAACTAGCAATTTATAAAGAAATAAAATTAACACTTCAAACTTATGTAAGTTTTTCTATCAACAAGAATAAAACACAAAAAAAAAAAAAATCAAATAAAAAATCATAAGTAGAGCGAAAAAGAGTAACATAATATAGTAATAGCACAATGAGTCATTCAATAATCCATATTCATTTTATTTTTATAGCGTATTAAATTACTAATAATGAATAAATAGTAAATCAAGAGAATTTATTTAGTTATCATTTTGAAATCAATAAAATTTAATATTATTAGTTATTGTTTTAAAAAAAATGTAAAAGAAAGAAAAAGAACAAAAAGAAAATTTAAAAAAAAAAATGAAAAGTCATTCAAGTAACATAAAAATAAATGCAACTTAAAAGTAAAATTCCATTTTTATGGGTTATGAACTCATGACCTCTTTCCTATAAATTTAAGCACTTAACTACTTAACCATGTCCAATACTTAACAAAATTACTTTTAAAAATACACATATAATGCTTTTTTTTTTCTTGTTAAATAATTTTCAATAATTTTTTTTTTTTCCGAATTATTCCCCTTAACCCCTCTATGTCCTTATATTATGCCAATATTATCATATCATATGCAGGGCTATTGAACTAAACAAGTGATAAGGGGTTTTAATATGGATGTCCTTTTGTGGTTTTACATGGACAACTTACAAATATGGATACGGTCCAAAAACTAGGAGCACGTTAGCCAAAACTAAAAATTTTGGGGGCAAAATGGGTAACCGCACTAACTTCATTAATTAAAAATAAAGAGAAATTAAAAATAAGAGGATCCAAATGCTAAACTTCCCCATTACCTGTACTCTACTCCTTCATATATTTAAACCCCCTCGGATCTTAAACCTAGCATTGCCTAACTATAGGTGAGCTAAATCAATGAAATAAAGGCTAAGTAGAATACTATCATATATCACTCAAATTAACACATATTTCTCCACTTCCTTTCCAACCTTATAATTTATTCAATAGTCATTTCCTCGACCTTTCTGAAGAGTCTGATCCATTAGTCGGTGTCTACCGTTGCTTTTTCTTCTCAACTTAGAAGAACCTTGATAGAGAAGAGCTTTCTTCTTTATTATTTAACATGGATTCCTTAACGTTTGACGCAACTATCAATTGGACTTCTGATATACTTAAAAAGGCAAAAAGAGGACGTCAACACCCATGCAAGATGACTGTTCAAAATCGAAGACGTCGTCTGGTGATTAAAGAAAACAAATGATATTACCTACAGATTAGACCTTTGTTACTAACTCTAATAAAATAACTTAAAGAGGCCAAGACAAAACCACACGCATATTGTAAATTAACATGCAATTTGGTGCAATATATAGAGTAATAGATGAAGACGAAGGGAATTTTCTTGGCCATGCATAAAGGCCCTTAGCCTATGCGGGAGGGAGTCGATTTGTGCACGGTTTACTAATATAGAAATTGTAAGAAGAATTATAATTAAGAAAAGGATATACTGCCCATGAAAATTTTTTATAATTGCATGAAAAGCACTTTCCCCCCTCAATTTGTAGCAAGGACCTTAACTTAAAGTTTCCAAGTCAAAAATATTAACTTTAAAAAATTAAAGAGAAAAATAAAAATATTATATTATATCATTGTATTTCCACGTCAAAAATATTAACTTCAAGAAATTAAAGAGCAAAATAAAAATATTATATTATATCATTGTATTTATTCATATTACAATAGTTGTAATTATTTCATATTTAATCGATTTTTCATATTGAATGTCATGTGAGGTTTTAATTTTTTATATAATCATATTTTTTATTGTATTGCATTGATCTATTTGATGTCATATCATGTTAAAATATTATTAGCCCTAACCACTCGCATGCAACAATAGAAATCAAAGACTTTCTTGATAAAAAATTTTAACATGAATTTTTCATATGCATACTATTAACTAAGCACTTATTTATTTATTTATGATGACACTGAGAAGACTTTGAATAAAGAAGTAATATTCATGAAAGGAAGTAATATTCATGAAAAGAAGATTGAAACAACTTTTTTCTTTACCCTTGAAAGATTGGAAAAAAAAAAAGGTATATTGGAGGTTTTCTGATATTCACATTGGAATCTACTTAAATCATTTAAATTTAGATTAAATCTTTCAAATATTTTATATCCATGCAAAATTAAGTTTTAGATACTACAAATAAATAGTTAAATCCAATAGATAATATTTGTTGATACTCAATTCTCATCCAAACCAAAGTCCAACATATGAAGACCATCACAAAGGACACCAAATGGCACCCAAACAAACAATAAGCTCACATATCGCACTATGACCCCTTGCAGAGCCATAAGCCTACACCAATGAAGATGCAAGCTCATAGCAAGTCTATCCCACACAACTTGCCTAACAAGCTGAATAACGACTACTCGAGCAAGTCAACCACCAACCATCAAGCTAGCATCCATTGTTCGACCAGCGTTGGTTTGAGGCTCAACTTACCCCCATCAAGCATCGAGCATCTAACATCAATCAACTCCCTACTAAGCACCTCAACCTTACTTTTGTCTCTAACACCAACAACCTACTACAACTCATTAATGAGCATCTAATATCCATTATACAACACACACGCCCGACATCTCTACCCCTACCAAATCACTGAGTTACAAATATAGTGGCTTGGTCGACCATAACATGCCACTCGAGAGCATACTGCCTACCAATAGCTAGTATGAGCAAATTTCTAATCACCGCTTGTCTAGGTAATACACATAAAAGACACCAAGTGTCAACAAGTAAGGGAACTTCAATTTTTAACCCATTTTATTAAAGTAGTTGTTAAGCATGTACACATTTTTTTTTTTTCAACCACATCCACTTTAATTTGCAACATTAGCGATGTGAGAAAAAATTTAGAGGGTACCATAAAGTTTAATAAACAAAAGAATATTGGCCCAAAAACATAAATAAATAAAACAATCCCACATTATTGAGAATGAGATTTTTCTTTTAATAAAAATCTATATATACATGCTCTTATCAATATATATTTATTCCCTATGTTATTAACAGCTAAGTAAATGCGGTGAATGGATGGTAAATATTACCAAATCATATAAAATTAGTTCAAATTTTCAATGTTATTTATTTTTTCAATTTTTATTGTTGCTTTTTATTTTATTTTACTTTTTTTTATTTTCATTCTTTTCCTTTGTCTCTTTTTTTGGATGCGGTCAGGTCCGGACACTCAGAACCCCTGACCCAATTTGGATTCGTTGAATCAACGGTCGTAGCAAGGTTCCAACCCATGCTCGCAGGGCTGGTTACAGTTGCGTCCCCACTTGTCCGGCTCCTGGTTTGGTTCAGTAGTACATTCTGGATTAGACTAAATGAAGCCTAAGGCTAAGAGGCACAAGGTCAGTCATAGCAGCACCAGTAGCCAGCCATGGTTACCACTGATCTCCCGACAGTTCCTGTGAACACAGGAAACAACTGTAAAAATGATTCATCGCTCGTACTAATGCTACACATCTATATAAAGAATGGACTAACAGAAGACATCAAATACATATTCTGTCTTGTGACTATTTCAAAATAAGAAAATAAGAGAACAGATCTAATAAACGATACAATCTCCTTACGGACAAAATCTTAATAACTATTACATCGTCATGAATTCAATCTTCATCATCGGAATTATCAAATGTTATCTTTTTAGATTTTGGCGCATCAGCGGTTATTTCTCTGAAATGAGCCCCGTATAGCTTTGACTCCTGCATTATTTCAAACCATTAGCAGAGAAAAAGCTCATGGACTCCTAAAGATATGAAGAGCTCAATAATGGGATGTCCAAGAACAAAAAAACGACAATTGTAGTAAGACCAGAACACAGTAAAAAGACGCAAAAACTACATGCTCACGACATTTTTATTTATATTTAAATGAAAAAAAAAAAAAAGAAATAGAACAACGTACTTTTTTCTTTACATGAGTACCGAATTTTAAAAGAGATTCGGGAACAATTTGACCAGCTTCTCTGAGAACATTGACCAGCTCTCCAGCAAGTCCCTAGACAGCAACAGAATCAAGAACTGCAGTACCTTATCAAAGAACAGCAATATTGCACATCACATTACCTTGTTCTCCTTTGTAAAGAATGTGTGAGCTACACCCTTCTTCCCAGCACGCCCTGTCCTTCCTATTCTATGGACATAATCCTCCGTTGTTAGAGGAAAACTATAGTTAATAACCACCTCAACATCGGGAATGTCCAATCCTCGGGCAGCTACATCAGTAGCTATCTGTCATACAACAGCATAAACAAATCCTTTGAAGTTAGCACCCACCTTATTGTATAACAAATGATAATTACACATTAAAATAACATACCATCAGAGGACAGCTTCCCTTCTTAAATAGTGATAGTGCCTTCGTACGTTCATGTTGCGCTTTGTCACCATGTATAGATACTGCTTTCCAGCCCCTAGGGAAAACAAAACAGACAAAGAACTTCCTAACAAAGACCAACTTGGAAATTTGACTAGGAAGAAACATCCACGTGGCACTCATACCTCCCCTGCAACATCTTCTCCACACGAGAAGCTTCCATTTTGTACAAGACAAATACCAGTACTCGGTTGCTGTTAAAGTAAAATGAATGTCGGTAAATTTTACTGATTGATATAAAAAGCAAGATCGTCAGTGAAGGTCTGACACATACAACGTTACAAACAGACCAAGGTAATCTACTCAAATCTTTACCCAAAAGGAAAAGAGGTCATTATCTAGCAGGAGTACCTCTGTGAACTATGATACTTCTGTAGTAGAGCTACCAAACGTTGATCACGCGAATGATCATCCAACACCTACACATTGAAGAAACAATGGTCCTCTATTTATAACAGAGATGAAACTATGGGAAATCGTCACATAAAAAATTTGCATTGAGAAACTATACCTCAACAATCTGCATTACATCGTGATTGGCAGATAAATCTTCCGAACCTATGACAACCTGAAATTAAAGATTATAAGTGTCTCAAAAGGTGTTACATAAGAAATTGATGGACCATATTTTCAAAACTCCATACCTTGATTGGATTAGGATCCATGAACTCTTGAGCTAATTGATGAACAGGTAGAGGCCATGTTGCACTAAACATTACCATTTGCCTGGCTGCAAGCAAAATTGAAGAAAATTTTTTCCTTCACTACATAACCTTCTCTTAAATAATAATAATAATAATAATAGAAAAGAAAACAATGGCATTGGATGATGAAGAAATTATAAAAAATTTGGACTGCTCAAAAACCCCAAAAGAAACCAAAAATTTTGAAAACAAAGCAGGTTTCACAAGAACCATACAATTGTGGGCACTTTGCATATGAACATGTGGTTAAGCAGGTGGTAGTACAGGTGTTAGTGAGAATTGCTGACAAAAACTTGGAAGCGAATAGATTTGTTAACAATTTGTAGCATAGTAGTTGTTATTGCTGTCATAGCATACGCAAACATAAGTATGCCATCAGTAATGGAATGAAACAACCAGACTAAAACCAACTAGGTTGTCACACTGATAAGGTGGCTATGTACTTCTCACTTCCTATAGTACCTTCAATCCTCTCATTTATACATAATTTTAGTGGTTATTTGGCTTACCAGTGTACACCCACTATTCTTACTCTTGCAGTCCATAATCATAATGTTAGGTATCCTACGGCAATAAATATCACTATTAGTCGTGATTGGTACTATGTTCTTTTAGGTAGGTTAAGAGTAAGTAATGCACATAAATAAACCACAATGCAAGGGAATAAAAGTATCACCTATGTTGCTTCTTAGTATGTATTAATTGTAGCTAGTAGCTTTTTGTAAGATGGATGGTTCTCTCTAAACAAGCTCTCACCTGCAATTCAGTGTAGATTCCATAATATGAACCTAGTGTGACTTTGTATTTAAGAATCCTATGTTGTGTTGGTATTCTAAGTAATCTTGTTGCTAAAAGTCATACTTTTTGTAATTGTCAACTCACTGTTTTAAGTTGGTATTTTCCTTAATTGTGAATTCAACATTTTACCAGAATAATAGTATAGGATATCATGAGCAACCTCTTCACTCCTTGCCTTTATATTATGTAAGAATATCAAATATTATTAGTTGTCATAGATGACCTCATATAAATATCAAATATTATTAGAAGTTGTTATAGATAATATCATATAATGTCTTTTATTTTCAAAATTTATTGAGTCCCAGGCTTGTGTCAATTTCCCATTAAATAAAAGAATAAAACAAACTTTAACAGTTACAATGATCACAGATGTAATTCTCCCTTAGTGAGTAAGAGATTGGATGATTTTGCTCTCATGAGACCTTAGCCCCTTTTTGAACACATTCCAGCCATGGACCTAAAGAAAAGGAAAAATTAAAAAAATCTAATTGGTATCAAAGCCACCTATCATGGGTGAATTTATTGTTTTCAAAGACAAAATGAAGGTAAGAAAAGTCAAAGAACAGCTAACTCTAGTAGCTAGGGTAGAGGATCTAGCACATCAAAAGGTATAAATGAAGTCAAAGCTGAGTGCGAGGCACACAAAGGGAGGAGACAGCAATAGCATTGCCAACCAATATGGACACAACAAAGTTCGTGAGGGCTCTGAAAGCCATGACATGCAAAACACGACTTTCCCAAGCCTCAACAAAGGCAAAGGAGGTGGTCTCCCCAGACCACCATAGAGTGGAGCACACAGGCTCCAATGGCTAAGGTTGTTACAGCATTTCATGCAGCCTCTCCTAACCATTAAAGCTTCAAGCAAGCTAGGGTCAACCCATTTGGTCTTGGCACAAAGACCCACTTTCATGACTAAACATGTGTGAACACTTTTTCCAACACCAAAACACACCAAGACTGAGTAAGTGTGTTTAGCATCCTCCCATCTGACACAGAAGGCCCAAATCTAGTATCCTTATTGAGATGGGAGGATTTGGCATTATCATGGAACAGATTTAAGGAGCATCAACGCATGTGATATGAGTTAGCGAAGTTAAGTCAGACTAATACAGTAGAGGAATAGACGGGGAAATTTCAACATGGTCATTAAGCATGACCCCGGTAGATTGGCTAGCCCTTTTCACTTTGGAGTCATCTTAAACTATGTGAGTTGGTTTGGAGCAGAGAAATTCCACGAACTTGATTACTATTATGAGCATAACCTGGGCATATGAAAGGAAGTTGCAAGTCAATTGGCAACAAGCACCTAAGAGCCAGATGTTGCAGCACTGATAGGAGGAAGGAGTATGGTAGAGGCAAATGGTCGTTGATGTAATATTCAAAAATAAAAATAAATAAATAAAACAAAAAAGTGGAGGAGAAGAAAGATAATAGATCGTCTAGTTAAGCATTGTGTTTTAACTATAAAGATTCCTTATTTACAAGGATACACACACACACATATGAAGATCCCTCTCAAGGGCACTGCTGCAAGAACCTTTTCTGGCTAGAGTTGTTATACAGAGTCGAAAGATGAAGATGAGATGGCAAAAGTTGAGTTTATTTTCTATACAAGATTAGTAAAGGAATATGTTTATTTGCTATTTATATTTATCCATTCTTAGGGGATATTACTAGATTGATGCATATCTTCATTTAAGAAAGTTATGGATAATAATCTTGAATGAAGAAGCATTCAGACAATAAATATAAACAAGTTATAATCTAAAAAATATTTCTAGATAGATCAAAATGTTCTAAGTTAACAAATATTCAAGAGATTGGAGCAATCTCTCCAAGGTACACTCAAACAGACAGGTCACCATAAGTTCCAACAATAGAGGGATTAATGCATATCTTCATTTAAGAAAGTTAAGGATAATAATCTTGTGTGAAGAAGCATTCAGACAACAAATATAAACGAGTTATAATCCAAAAACTAATTCTAGAGAGATCGAAATATTCTATGTTAACAAACATTCAAGAGATTAGAGCATTCTCTCCGAGGTACACTCGAACACACAGGTCACCATAAGTTCCAACAATAGTGGAGCTTTAGAAATCAAGACACATTTCAAAAACTAATTTCAAGGTAAATTACCCATCAATGAGCTCCATTAACCTTAAACATCACATTAGTACGAGAGCTATCATGGACGATCAAGCTATTTGTAAGAGAAACTTCTTGTCTTTCACAAGCAACAACTGCAATAGTAGAATTCTCAAACAAGACAACTGAAACCAAGGTAATAAAGAAGTTGATAGTATTCGAGCTTGAAGACAAGCATATTTTCCAAGAGGGAAAGGGGGAGGGGCAACAGAGGCAGGGCACAACACAATTTGACTTGATACATCCAAGCACATGATACTACTCTAGAAGATGCGTATACTAGTTAAGAATAGCTTGTTTTATATGGGTACCACATTAGTGAGAGTTGAATCCAAAAGCTTATGCAAACTGTGAGAAGTGTTCTTAGACCTTATCTACTAGATCAATCTTTTGGGGTTAGGATAATTAAAGCTATAGATTAGGGCCTCAAAGACCACATATTCTAAAAAAACAATGAATTTGGCTAGAAGTGTACCAGTAAAAACTACTTGTTAGCAATTGCCCTAAACGACACAGCTAAAAAATCTTTAACACAAGGTGACACCACTAGTAAGCAATAAACACCTTTTGCACAAGAGTCTAAGCATTTATTATCGAGCTATTGAATAATGAGCAAAGAGTAGAGGATCAAACTAAGAATTTATATCTAACTCTGAACCTTTCTCCCAAGGCATCAATGTAATAAGCCTTTCAAATTAGAGCAGGCAAATCCCATCATAGATTGTGAGGCAACTGAATTGAAAGGTTTACAATCTTTATTAAGAACACTCTAGCTCAGTACAAGCTTGTATGCCAGGTCAAAAATAATTCAGGTGTCCCAAAGTCAGGAAACATCATCATAAGTTGTGGTTAGTAGTATTTACTTTGGAGTAGGTTACTAAAGATTAACTTACCAAAAAAAAAAAAAAAAATTACACTGGTTAAAGGAAGGGAGAAAGCATTATCAGTGTTATTTCTTAATCTCAATTGATATCCAGCTACTCTTTTTAGAATCGAAGCGTTCTCCAAACAAGTCCAAATATGCAATTTACCATAGGTTCCGCCCAAGGAAGCCAGAAAACAAACAAAACCAAGTACATTCTAGATGATGAATTTGTACACAATCACCAATTGACTAGATCTATTATAGAGCACATAACAGGTAAGACCAAGAAAATGCAAGACAAAGTAATGCACAAGTTCTTGAGACTTTTCCTAGGTATTCTTTCATATGAAGTAGTTTCTCTAACAAAATTATCTTCTGTCTATGTAAATTTTGAAATAAACTAAAAGTAGGCTAGAAGATTACTCTTATAAATATGAGTCTGGATACGACATTTAGATTTCAGATTTCCCTCACATTGGTAGTGACAGATTAATAATATTTATCACATTTTGCAAATTAAATTGGAACAAAGTGATGACAAAAGGACTCAAAACTCCAAAGTATTCACCATGATATCATGTAACATTTATTACCAACTTATTTAGAAGTGTTAATATACCACATTATAAACTTTCAAATCAAATGGTTGTGCCTCTAGTTTCAACTTGGTGACAAAGCAAGGGGTTTTTTCGACTTCCCATGTCATCATTTAATTAATTCTGTGCAATGAGTCCTTTCATTTTCATTTTTTTTTTTTTGTGTTTGTGGTTTCTTTTTGGGGTTGGTTTTTTTTTTTTTTTTGGGGGGGGGG